>VZTN01019844.1:3990-33011 GCA_013400515.1 Erpornis zantholeuca | reverse complement strand
GCTGGGGGCGGGACGCGGGGCGGTCAGGCTGGAGCGGCAGCTGCTCGACTGCCCTCGGGACTCCGCTGCTCCCACGGCCTGGCACCACCGCGGCTCGGCGGCGTGAGCTGCTGGCAGGCTGGCACCGCCGATGTTGCCCTTCCCTAGGCGGAGCTTCTGCCTTCTCATGGCACAGAGGGCAGCGTTGGCTGGTGAGGTTTGTGTTTGAGGGAAGGTGATTTATGCTTTGGTTTTTTACCATTTTCAGATGCAGTTTCAGCTTGGTCATTGTTTCTTCGGTACTAAACAAATGCAGCCCTCAGTTAAAACCCAGTTGTTCCCAGTCCTGGTGGAGCTGTGGATTGCACACTCTCATCAGCTAATGTGGTGCAAAGTTATGTGCCTGTATAGGACGTTATCTGAGAAATCCAACATGTAGTCCATTGTATGATCTGTATTGTAACTAAGATAACTTATCTGGGCATTTGAAATGCAGCTGTTAAAGTGGGGAGGAAAATTACTTGATTAAGAGATGATAGCTGTGCGAGGAGTGGCTGAGGTCACTTGGTCTGTTCAGCCAGAGGAGACTGAGGGGAGACCTCATGGCAGTCCTCATGAGGGGAAGAAGAGGGGCAGACTAATCTCTTCTCTGTGGTGACCAGTGACAGAACCCAAGGGAATGGTTTGAAGTTGTGTCAGGGGAGACTGAGGTTAGGTATTGGAAAAAGATTCTTCCCCCAGAGGGTGGTTGGGCACTGGAATAGGCTCCTCAAGGAAGTGATTACAGCACCAAACCTGACAGACTTCCAGAAGATGGAACTTGGTCTATGCTGTCAGACACATGGTGGGATTATAGGAAATGTCATGTGCAGGACTAAGAGTTGGACACTGTGATCTTTGTTGGGACCTTCCAACTCAGAATATTCTGTGATTCTATTATGGAAAGGTGTCAAGGCTTGTCTGAAAAATTTGTGGTTAGTGTAAATGTCCTCACTCTTTAAGCTCACTATCAATTTCATATTAGTTATTTGATTTTAAGCCGATCCAAGGAGGTTTTGAATATTGGAAGGCTCACTTGAGCTTAATAGTGGAACAGATAAATTCCCATTTGAAGTAATAACTGTTTTTTCAATAACCCTTAAGTCTCATTGTGGCTGCATCTACCATGACTTTCTATAGTGCCAATTTCTGTCCATTCTTAGGGCGCTCTTCTACAAATCATTCTGCTGTTTTCACTACAGCTGGTACACTCTTGATACATTTACTGACATTGTATCATTTTTTGTTGTTTTTATGTGTTCTAAATAATTTAGGCTAAGCCAGCCAAAATAGCTGTCAATCAAAGTTTTATTGAAGGTTCGTGGTAGAAGACAAGCAAGCAGCACTGGGTGGTGATCAGGCCAAGGCTGGGTGTGCAGGGAGTCACCACTCCAACCAACACACACACCAAATACAGTTCCAGCTAGGTTTTTATACACTTATTGATCTTATTTATGCTGACTTGATATGTTCCAGTGTGCCTGTGCAGGTTTGATTCACACTGACACACCAGATCTTGGTAATCTCGGAGCTTCATCTGGTGGTCCTTAGGAGACTGACCTTTCCTTGTCTTCACTGGTTCCTTATTTCTTGCACATACGCATTAACCATATGTCTTAAGCAAGCATTTTCCAATAAATCAGGTTCCTCATTCTATATGTTGAGCTTCTATTTTCAACAATAGCTCTAACCACAAAGTCTCTACATCTTCCTGACCTCAGCTAAGCTTCTAGCTGGGCCTCTTGTTCCATGCCTTACTTGGTCTCTCTCTTTTTTACCAAGCCTTACACAATATAACAGAAATATTTGCAATTAACACAGTTTCTTTTATTCTTTTATTCAATTTGACACAAATCACTTTTATATATATTATATATGTGAGAGCTTTTAAATCTTAACTTTAAAAAAAAGATGTTGTAAATACAACTAGCTTTTAATAGAGTTAGGTATTTTTGAATCTAACTGCCATGATAAGGATGGCTAAACTAGTGCTTTTAAAACAGTTACTTCATCAGAAGCTGATTGGTGTTTTGTGCAATGAGCTCTCATTTTTTTCTCTGTCTTGTATCAGGTTTTCAGTTCATCACTTTTCTAGTAACTATAATAGTGTTCCAGGGACTTGTGGTTTTGCAGATTGTTGGTTATTAGTGCCTGCCTAATGAACTTCCATGGCTATGCTTAGTTTTAGATGGGCAGTTGCTTTTAAAGCAGTATCTTGACATAGCCTAATGATATTTTAAAAATGTTTTAATTGTTCGTGATTTTGATGCTTTACCTTACAATACTGGTTTCAACGCCTTCTTTGAGTCTATGCATACAGCACTGCATTGGAGTTTTGGACCTCTCAGATTCATGGACTACCTTTAAGGAAATGTCTGTATAAGCATGTATACATGCTTATACATATTAAAAAATTAGAAGATAAAGTCTATTGTCAGTAGGTTTGTTTTTCTTACAGTGGTGTCTGCACATCCACTGGGAAATATTTGAGCAGGATAGGGGAAGGATTCGCTGCTGGTTTTGTCTTTGAGAGCAATTCCTAGAATACATTTTGTGTGTTAATGTAGTTGAAGAAGCTAAAAATTTGGAAGCTGTTTGTACTCTAAAAATGGATGTAGACGTTTCCTTTGGTGATGGAGACCACTTGCAGGAGCTGTTTCTGCACAACTCCTCTAATCAAATCCATTGCCCCTTACTGCAATTTTCATTGTTCAGGCTACAGATTTTTGACCTCTCAATTGTGCCGATAAAACTGTTACTGGGCCAGGTTATTTTTAACCTTCCCTGCTTCACACCATAGTTCTGTGCAAAGTTGTGCTGGCATGACTGAGGGAGCAGGGCATTAGGCCAGCTTTCTTCCCAGGAAAAAAGAAGTCAGGGAAAGCTTGGCTTCAAATTATAGCATTGAAATAAAAAAAATAGGTTAAAAGGTGTGAAATTAATCTTGATACTTGCATTTTAAAAGCTTCTCTTCATTTTGACTCACCTTCCTGATTCATGAAATGAAGTATCTATAAGAGGTGTCACCAGTTGGTGTCACTTTCTAAAAGCCCATGGCTATGTTATCAAATTACTTTTAGCTGTATTTAAGAAAAAAATCAGCTGTGTTACAGTGTAGATGAGGTTATCACATGTATCTTGTTAGGGTTCTGCTAACATATAGATTACTTGTCCCTATTTTGTATTTTTAATATAAATTGCATTGCATTGCATCCCCTGAGCACATTTTATCATTTATTACTTTTTTCCCCTGAGGTCAAGTAAAACGAAATTCTTAAAATAAAAACACTGCTCATTTGTGTTGTCTATTCTATAAAAGAAGTCTCTGAAATAGTAGTTTATTTTGCCTTAAAGTCTGTTAAATTTTGTGTTATTGAAAAAAAATACATGCTCTAAAGGGTGTCCTACAGAAAACAAAAACTTACAGAGTTAAGCTTGATTCTCTTTCCAAGACCTGGCATGTGGCCCATATCATTTCTGTCAAGTGGAAATTCACTTCAGAATCTTCCTTTTTTCCCCCATACAAGAATTTAGTTTAGTATCCTGTCCTCTTCTTTCCTAGCACCATGTCTAACTTCAGCACCTTAAACTGATAGAGGAAGCTAAGAAGGAGTTTAGCTTTGCTACTTCATCTCAAGACTTAACATGTGCTAACACCAGCACCCCCATTCTCATACAAGTAAAGGATTCTGTCTGCTCCCCTGTGATAAGATATTATTTCTGCAGTCTTATTAAATTATTGGTACTCTGTAAAGAAATAGCAAAGTTCCTTATTGTTTCATTCAGAAATACTTTCAAGATTATGTTAAAAATGTTAAAAGAAAGAAGAAAACTTTATTGGCCATCTCTGTTTACTTAAAAACAAATAAAACCAGTTGTGATAAAGACATGCTGATCTTAATTTGGTTAATTCCAAAAGGTACATATTTTTCTTCACTGTATTTGTACATGACTTTTTTTACTGCAACAGAAAGTCTGCAGGCATGAGGGAGTCAATCTGATGAGATCTATGGATTTTATGGAGTCTTAATTGATAATGAAAACAGCATGCAATGCACTGTAGGTATGACTTTGCTGTTTGTTCAAAGTGTTTTTTGTGGGTAGTTTGCTTGTTGTTTTGTTGGTTTTGGGGAATTTTCTGTAGGTTTTGTTGGCATTTAAAGAAAATGTTAGTCTATGGGAAGCCCTGGCAAACTCTTAGAAAATTTGGGAGGCTGTGGTAGGTTGTGGGTTAGGTTGGAGTTTTGGGGTTTTTTGTGTTGGGTTTTTTAAGATGCAAAGAGAATAAAGCTGTGATTAGTGTTTCACTAACTCAGTTGTGCCAGGTAAATGATGTGCTTTGTAGAAGGCCCTTCACATTTCTTGTGAATCACTTACCTGGAATAGGAGCATTTTTTAGAAGATGCCTTTCTCTGGCTTCCACTGAGGCTTCCTCTGATAGTTACTGGTGTTTTATACAAAAATAGCTTAAATTCTGTGGATGATATCTTTGGTCTTTTCTCTTTAATAGCAAAGATGAGCATTCAAGAATGATGATGTGGCATCCATCTTTGAAGATCTCCTGTATCAGATCATGTTTGATCTGTAAAGAGCAGGGAGGGAGGGAAACCATTTTATGGGAATTGTTGACAGCTGCAGTATTCCTTACTGAACAGTGAAGCATTTCATAAAATTAGCGAATGTTTGACTATGTGTGTTGTTTTTTGGTTTTTTTTACTGTCTAGTCTCAAGATGGCAGAATTATTTATGGAATGTGAAGAAGAAGAGCTAGAACCTTGGCAAAAGAGAGTGAGAGAAGTGGAAGAGGATGATGAGGATGATGATGATGAGCCAATCTTTGTTGGGGAAATTTCAAGCTCGAAGCCAGCTACTACATGTAAGACAACACTTTTCCATAATTTAAAACAGAAATTTCAAGGTATAGAAAGTTCAACCTAGTTTGAAAGTATAGAATTTTTAACAGTGTGACTTAAGAAATTCCCCATCTTAAAGCTGTACGTCTCTGTCTTACTGAAAATCAGAATTCTTAAGAAATTCTGTCTTAAACCCCAGGTTATGTATGGGTCTGGATACCTCTAACCTTAAATCTCTGAGGTCCACATAAAAACATTTGAAGGTTTTAGCATTAGCAACAGAGTTTAAAAGCCAGTATATACAAGGCTGAAACCAAGCATGCAATTGCTCTAAGTATAGTTAATATTTAGTTATATATTTGGGAGTGTTTCCCTACTAAAAGAGTATGCATGAATTTAAGTCTTCCTGTTACAGTCTTTTTTATTTTTCTCCACCCCTCATTTCATATGTTGGTGAACATCATTCTGGCTAAACCAAGGTAACTGTCCTAAGTGTCTATAAAAAAGCCCAATCTGGTGTGTGACTAATGTGAAAATACTAATGTGAAAGCCTGTCTGTGAAGTAGGAGATTTTTAATGATAAATTTACCCATCCTTTGTGAAATAGATTTTTTTTCCCTCAAGTTCTGTAGTTTTCTCCTAAATGCAGGCAGTGCAGGAGTGAGGTTAGGTGGTTAAGATGACAGCAGATGTGTCAGGTTTCCATGTTTGTCCTAAGCTTGGGCTGTGGCAGGTAAGTAAAGAAGAACATTTTTTGTTGTTTCTTTAATTATCTGTAGTAATGAAACTTTTTGATTTCTGTGTATCCATCTTGTATCAATTCTCAAGAGCTTTGACCTAAGGTTTCCCTAGCAGTCACATAACCAAGGCTTTCCCTGGTGAGGTTTACTTTCACACTTTCTGCCTCATCTCTACTATGCTTGTATCCAAGATTTCCATAGTAGTTTTCTGAAGGTATCATTTGCAGTGAAGGATCTCAAGCCACAGTGTTACACTAGGCTGTCTCTCACACTCTGCTGCCTGGATTTCAGGGCTGTTGGTTTCATCTTGCATCTATTACTTTGTTGCTCACCAGGATAGTAAGTTTAAGGCTTCTTACACTAGGTTAAAAAAGTGGAAACTTAATTTTAAATATTAATAGAATACTGAATCTGATATTTAAGTTCTCTCACCTGAAAATACATTTTAAGAGTGAGTATTTTAAAAATACTCTGGATACTCTGAAAAATTTGAACAATACATTTAAATTATTCTAAGTTTTCTGCAGTTAGAAACTTTTAGAATGTCTGAAAAATACCCTTACTGGTCTCTGGAAGGTCCAGAGACCTCTGGATTGCTGTTGGTCATTGGCAGTAGGCTGTGGCATAGAACAACTATTAAGGCTCCATGTGTTGGAACAACAAACGTGCCAAGTTTGATTGCAATTTAGAAATAATTGAGGTGAAAATTATAATTTTGGTATGATTCAGTGAACTTCAAGAACTTTGGTAAAAGATGGAGACTTAAAATGCTTGCTACTTATTCTAGTGCTGTCCATACTCGGTCCTGACACAAGTGAAATCACTTACGGTGTAACTTTTTACTTTATCTTTTTTCCTTCCCTTTCCTCAACTTTTCTCTTTTTAATCTTCTACTTCACTATCAAAAACAGCTATGGAAGAATGACCTCAGTTCTTCTCTGGCTTGTAAGTAGTACTACCTGGCACTAGTCAGGCTTCAGTTTGTTATTGGTGATAGGCAAGGCACTGTGAACTCAGCTTCACTTATCACTGTTTAGTTTGCACCTGATCAGATGAAAAATTGATGACAAATAGAAACTCGCATGTAGGCCTTCATTTTTCTGAAAGGTACAGTTTCTACAATGCATTGTATTTTCTTAACCTTTTCCTGTAAGTACAATTACTGGTTGTTTTGAAGACTGTGTGGAAAACTTGAAGGAAATAGTTAAAACCCCAACTTTGACCTGCTGGCAGAGAGTGGTGTAGAATCAAGTGTGACTTCTGATGTACTGGAGGATTATTTTGGCTGAGATGGAAAGTAGTTCACACTTTGTTCCCTCTACCTTTTTCTGCAACTGCTCATTATTCCTACACTTACCACTTGTTGTTCTTGCTTCATTTTTCATGATGATACAAACCTGTAATTTGTTACTGCTTTAAAATGTAATTCTGCATGTCAGCATGCTTATGCTTTGGTGCTGTTTTACCTAAACAGGACAAATAACACTTGGATGGAAGAGGGAAAAGCGCACATCAAGTGTATGATGAATCAGTAGTCATGTAAATGTATCTTATAATTTCAAATAACTGGCTTCCTGAAATGTTCTTTTTAAAATCAGTAAAACCTACCTTTGTAATTTAGGATTTGTGCACATGAGACTGCCTTGACTATGCTTTGTGAAACATAACTTTTAGGATAGCTTTTCTTTTGTAAATAGATGATCCTTTAGTTTAATTTCACTCTGGAGTTCATGTATGAGGTATAGATTTGTTAACAACCACAAAATGCATGTGTTCAGCTAAACAACAAAATTATTTAATCCTTGTTTGTAGTTACTGTTATGTTTTGTGAAATAGAATTTACAGGACAAAATTTACAGGAGCAAGTTTTTCATATCCTAAAAAATGCAAACCTGTTTAAATCTGTTGGTTGCTGCTTTTTTATTAGTGTGATCTAAATGCAGGTGGCAGGTTGTGATCTTCAGAGCTCTACTGCTATTAGATTTATTTATCAACTTGAGAAATGTATACTAGTGAGCCATTGCTGGTGGAAATAGCCTTAAGGTTATTAAACACAATGTGTAGATACTCTAAGATCTGTTGTTTGGGAACCTGATGTAATTTGACCCTGGTTTGAGAAGTTACTTCAAGTCTTGCTGGTTAGATATTGGAGAATAAATCTAATTTCGTATGCATATTTTCACAGGTCAGAGCAAGCAACTTGTCGGCAACACTAATGGAATTGAGAATCTGGAAGTAGAAAAGTATTTTGATTTGATGAATATTTTTGTAACTTTCTGAAATTGTTAGAAACCTCAGACTAAGACATAAAATGTCAGGGAATGTCAGTGACATTAGTTAGGGAGTAAATGTAATTTAAGAAATAGCATGTGCTTCTGCTGAGCTAGAACTCTGGACACTTACTGCTGTGTAGGGTATGTAAGAAAATCAGTGCTCTTGTAATGCAGTTCCAGTACAACTCTTCTGGTTGCTGGTCTGTTGATTTTCCTTTCACATTGGAAAATGGGTATCATGAAGTCTAAAATCCAGTTTGTTAGTGCTGTATTTTGCTAATACAAAAGCAAATTGTGTCATTACTGGTTTAGAGCAAATGCTTCCTTTAATGTAGAGCAGTTCTAGTATTTGGGAAACATGTATATGTGAGAAAGAGATGTAAATAAATGCACTGTAATCAGCAAATTTAAATGTTAACAAAATGTCCTTTGTTTTGTTGTTTGTACTCTCACGTGTGTGTTAATCTGTCTCCAAGAAAATAAACACTGAGATTCTTAAGTGAACTTGCTTAACCAAAGAGAAGTGGAAGAATGCATCTTAATTTGTACAAATTACACTTGGTTTTGCCAGGTTTTTGTTCTAGAAATAATATTTTAATTTATAAATCAAATCCTAATTGGCTCAATTAATGTACATGAATGCAGCTTTTAAATTTGAAAAGCATTGAAGCTATTAATTTATTTGCAATTAAGATAAATGTAACTTTTGACAGATATATTGAACAGAGTCAACCTCAGCTCATCACGAAGGGGGATACAGAATGGTGCACCCAGTAGAGGTACTTTATTGTCCTAATATGGTAATTAAAAACAAAAAAAATCCATAACACTTATGAAACTTTTGACTGCAAAGTTATGTGAAGATAACTTTGGAATCCTTTGCGACAGGTCCAGTCACTACATTCAAGTCTGAGAGCCAGCAGTACACGACGCCTGCCTCCAGCCCAGCTGCCGTGCCTACTCTGTCAGTCTTTCAGTCGGTACCCAGGCCTGCCACCGGCCTGGTGGGAGTTCAGCAGTTGACTGTAGCAGTGAATGTTTCAGGAACTTTACAAACACTGCAGAGACCAGTTGCTGGATGTTTGTCAACACAGCAGATGCCTGGGTCGAGTTCTGGAATAACACAGCCTGTTAGCAGGCCTGTAACCATTCCGGTGACAACACAGCCAGCATCAAGAAATATCACAGTTCCTGTAGTGGCTCAACCTGTATCCAGGCCAGAGACTACTGCAACAGCACAGCCTGTAACACTCAATCAGGTAAATATTCCTTCATTTAAAGTGTAAGAGGTATGATTACTTTGGAATAAATTAATGAAGAGCATACTGACTCAGTCTAGTGTTTTAAAGATCTGGACTAGATTATAGACTAGCATTATGTAAACTGTAGGATGCTAGGACCATAACCTTGCACTGGTAAATTAAAATACATGTTTGGAAATACTGATTTGGATGACTCAGAGATGGTAGCTTTAGTAAGAGTAAAATGGCATTAAATGGAAATCCTAGACACTGGAGAAATTACTGCTGTGTAGATCCTTTACATTCGTTGGAGAAATGATGGAAATTCATTCTCTAAATTTTGCAATGTCTTTGCTCAGAGGTGGATCCTCCGCATTGATAAATTAATTTCATTTTTAAATAGCTTGCATTTAGTGTGTAAAGCAACTTTGTGGGTTTTCCAGCTGTTTTTTACAGTGCCTTGCTTGGGATTTTTGATTCTTAAGAGAACACTGTAGTGGTAGTTCCTTAGTGGGTTTTTCTTTTCATTCATGTGGCTCAGGAATGAAAATATTGTGAAATCATAGTATGGTAAAGAGAAATTTCACAATCAGCAAAAGAAACAATTCGGCATCATATTTGTTTTACTTGAAAAGCCTAAGGGAATTGTGCACTTAGGTCATGTATCACAGACCTTCCTGGGTTGCCACAGAACCCCGGAATGTTGCCGTGAGGGAGTTGAGTTTGATGCTGGTTTCATTGCCTTATCTGTTGGACATATGTGAGAGAGAAAGAATGAGGAATGAAATTCTGTATTTGTATGAGGTAAGCTATGATGCAATACCTTTACTGAAAATACTTCACACCAAAACTGTTCAGACAATGTGCCTATAATATTAGGTAGTATGCACCATCTCCATTGCCCATGCAGGTACCTGAGGTTTCAGTTGTTAGTCTTTTGGTGTAAATAAAAATCATGCAGCTTAATGGATTCTGCATTTGCTGAGCAAGGCAATCAGTTGGAATGAACAGAGTTAATTAGGCCATTAAAACATGAGGACTGGTATTGGGTGTTCTTAAGACTTGTGGCTAAATAATTGCTGATGAGAGGCTGTATTTTAAGGAAAACAATTAAAACAATGCAATGTAATCATTGCCTATCAGCTGGCTAGCTGAATCTTTGGGAAATTCAGTAGGAAAAGAACTCTTACTTGCCAACTTTGAGACTTCAGCAGTTGATTGATAGTTTGCAGAGAGAAATTGTGGATGTGTCTGGTGAAATGGGTTAGCTAATTTAGTCTGTCACTGTTGAGAAGGCCTAAGAAATTATATAATTAAAAGTCCAGATATCAGTAGGATATCTAGGTTGCTTCTTTAGTCCCCTTAAATCTGTCTTTTTAAAGCAGGACGGATTAATACAGAAAGGTTTGCTATTTTACATGATGTATACACATATTTCAATTCTGTGAATTTTTAAATAAGTTTACTGATGACATAGTATGCTTTATTTAAATCCTTTAAAAGTGTGCTAGTATGTCCTGCAGAACATTTACTGCAAAAGAAAGCCCTCTCCTTTACTTCCCTCACACACACGCTCATGTTTTTGTTCTAGCAGGAAAGCTGATAGGGACTTCTGCTGACAAGACCTCAGAGTAAACAGAGCTAGGAAAGGCAGACTTTTCCACGGGGTGTATGTAAGCTGGATGTAACTTACCAAGCCAGTGATTTCCTTTAAAGAAAACATGCAGAGTGCACTTCTTTTTGTGAGGCTTCTTTCTCATTCTTGATTTGCTGACTTCCTAAGTCAGTCTACTTTTTGTGTTGTTACTGTACTACATGCTATGTACTAACTGCTGTGTAATTCCAGAAATCTTCCTATGACTTTTACTTCAATCATACAGTTTACAGCAATTTTAATTCAGAGCTACTGTTGCCTTTCATAGCAACATACTCTTCTTTAAGAAAAATTTGTCCTTAGCAGTGAAGATATTCTGTAATTCAGTGCTCAGAATGCTCTCCACAAAGCTACAGCCAATTCTGTCTTTCCCTTACTTAACAGGAACTTTGTTCAGTCAGTGTGATTCTGGTTGTTCCTACGTAATTTTGGGAGAACAAAGGTCCAGTACTATGCACTGTAATTTTACTGGAAGCTAAAAGTGGTGGTGTATTACTTCTCTTCATTTGAGCCTTAGGAAATTAACTTACAAAGATGTAGGGTTTTGCCTTTCTGCATGTGAGAGCACCTGTATGTGTTAGTTTATTTTTTGTTTCATCGATGTGGTAAGGCTGCTTTGTTTTGTTTTTTTCAAACATTTTTGTTTCCTAAAGCATCGGGCAATACTGGGGGATTTGTATGTAAAATGACAGAGCCAAAGTACACTAAAATAATACTTGTCAACAGAAAAGGACTTTTGAAAATTAGGGGATAGAGTTTTCAATGTCTCTGTTTTTACCTTTTTCTTGCTTGCTGTATATGTTTAGTATATTCTGGGGAGATGTACCTATGCCATCAAAATACCCAAACTATGATCTTGATGAAAATTAAAATGTTGGCAGGACATAAAACCAAAGAAACTACAGACTAGTAAGAGATGCAGGGTTTGTATGTAGCTGTTGTGTTGGTCAAAAAGTTTAAATATAAATGGTGTGCAGAGGGCCCTGCACTCAGAGCCTGCCACAGGTTTATCCCCTGAGCATTAGTTGTGCTTGAGGTGTGGCCCTCAGGCTGAGCTGCTTTGCTTGTCCTTCCAGTGGCTCTTCTGAAATGTGACTACAGTAACACTTCCATGGTGACTGCAGCTCATGGAGCTGTTACTCATAGCAAATGCAACACAGAAATTTAGTGACTATTTCCACAGCTACTCCTGAACATCTGTCTTTAATTTGGTTAGAGTGGATTAGGTGACTCACCAGAAGAAAGAATGGCTCTTTATTAGGGTCCTGAAGGGTCTTCACTTAAAGAGATGTACAATAAAAAGGCAGGATGGGGAGCAGCTTCTTCCTTTTTGTTCTGGTATTATGGAGTCCTAAACCAGGTTATCAAACCCATTTATGTACTTTAGCTTTATTTCCATGAAGTTTGGTTAACATGGTGGTAGTTAAAAATGTGATGCCTTCCACAGGGGTGTTTTCAAATAGGTAGTAAAATTATGAATGGGAAGCAATTTGTGAGATTGATCTTTTCAGCAAAACATATTTTGGCCTTTGTCTCATGGATACACTGATTACAAGGTCTGTGTATGTGTATTGGGGTTTTTTTCTCTTTTGGTTATTTTTTTTAATTTTAGGAAAACAGCACTATTGTCAATTTTTTTTGTTTCACAGTACAGCTTGAAGTGTAACCATTTGAATTATTTCAGAGTTGAAATTTCCAATACTTTCCATATCTACCTTAGTATTAAATTAAATCTAACTATTATGTTTTTTCATTACTGCTTATTGCTATTCCTAAAAATATTTCACGTTTCAGATTGTGTTACGATGAATGGCCTATTAAAATGTGATCAGTATTGATGAAATCTTGAAAAATTATTCTCCTATCTCACTCTCTTTGGATATTTGTAAAGAGAACTGAATTTCATGTTTCTTTTTCCTCCAGGTGTTACCTGTTGAGTGATCAGTGGAAGTGTTTGGTTTTAACAGTTTCCAATGCTGGAGACAAATGTGTGCTATTTAATTTTTTAGGTTTCATGTACTAAAAGGCAAACCTTTTAAACTGAAGGATAAAAGAATACCTGTACTTGGAGATGCACAAAACTTAACTTAATAAGGTGCTGGGAAACATGAACCAACTTCTGGGTTAGCTGGGCTTTGAAAAGAGGGTTTGATTATATTATTTTCAGAAATCCTTACAAAATTACATAAAAGACAAAAACCCCTTGATGATATCAGGAATGAGTGCCCTTCCCAGTCAAGATGCTATAGATACCCCTTACTTTTATTAAAGCTTGAGCACTTAGTAGAATTTGATCTTAATATCATCTTGCTTTGAGAAGCTTCTGCTTGCTACAGATTTGTGCTGTTTTTGAGTTCTGTTTTTTTGGTCTTCTAAAATGCAGCTGGATGTATGTAGGAGCAACAGGCAAATGCCTGAGTTTAGGTTGAAGGATGAAAAACAATCAAGTATAATTTGAAACATCAGACTTTGGAACAAAAGCATTTACAATTAGCAATTCAAACAGATTAGTGATATTTCATTAAATGGTCTTTCCCAGGTCTTAGGATTGTTCTTACTATTCTGAATACACAGCTATGAAAAATCAACAAGCACTGGTGAGAATTGCAACCTTAGTAAAATGTCAAAAGAAACTATTTTGGAGAGATTGTAATGAACTTGATTTTCAGCTGAGTACTTCTGAGTACTTATAAGCAATCATGTTTTGAAAATAAACCCTTTGAGGCCTGCAAGTAAAAATATATTAAACCTCAAATTTCTTTTCCCTCTTGAAAATACCTTATTAGGA
The DNA here is from genome assembly GCA_013400515.1 of Erpornis zantholeuca. Lineage (NCBI taxonomy): Eukaryota > Metazoa > Chordata > Aves > Passeriformes > Timaliidae > Erpornis > Erpornis zantholeuca. The sequence goes on along the minus strand of VZTN01019844.1, from coordinate 19,444 downwards.
TTATATTATGGATTCTCCACCAGATGCACAAGATAATACATCTGGCATACTGTTTGGTGTGAGACAGAACTCGGGAGTCCCACAGTACCAGACTGGGCCAGCAGTGAATGTAACAGGTGGGTATAACTGTGGTAGTTGATAAGAGAAAGAACCAACCTTATGTCATTTAACTCTAGTGCAGATCTTTAGGTTATAACTTTAAATAGGATTTCTAGAATACAGTATAGCTACTTTTTTCTTCCCCCTGTACATAACACTTTGGCGTGGCATAAACTTTCCATTAGTTTAGGAAAATCTTAAAGCTGCTTTGTGTAGACTCTAAATTGCAGATATTATTAATGTGTTCTAATTACAATGGGAAAAAAATGAGGCTCTTTAATTTAGAGTTCTGTGTCTACATGAGAGTAGTTTTGTATTTAAACCTCCTGCTACTTCTGAAGGCGACAGTGTAACTCCAAAACAGGCCAAGCTTAATGAGGTCGGTGATAGAAGCAACTTGGCTGTTTCTCCTACAGATAACTGTCCAACAGTTACACAGTCACAAAATGTATCTTCAGATGGTAGGAAGATGGAATGGTCTGGCTGGCAGTCCATGGCTCTGTGTTGTGGAAAAAGCTGACACATCTGTAGAGTTTCAGTCAGTCAGTATATTTAATGCTCTTAAGGGAGTGTAGGTAAGTACCTGTTCTTATGCCATCAAATAGAACTAGCTAGTCTATGCTAGGATTTATATAGCTTTACAAATTATTTTACCTGAGGTTATTACCTATTCAAATTTTAGACCATTGTTGTTTAGTAGGTAGGTTTGAGAGCAGTAATTAGTCATTCAAAGACAGATGATAAAAATAAATGCCCCTGACCTCATTCTCTTGGTTCAGATTTTCTATGTCAAAGAAGCAAATATGGGGTTGAAACTTGAAAGCACAACCAACCAGAAAATAAAGATTGGAAGAATTCTTGAGTTGATTTTATGACTGCTGAATTTATGAACTAATTCTGATTAGATGAAGGAAAAAAATCATTTTAGCAATGCCAGGCGAGGCAGTGATGGCTTAGGTTGTGGAATTCCTATCCTTGGACATACTCAGAAATTGACAGGACGTGGACTTGCTTTGAGTGGAAAGCTGCACAAAATCACCTCCAAAGGTCCAACCTAAATTATTTTGTGATTCTGTACTTTGACTAACTATTACAAAGTGTCTTTTGCAGTTTTCTCCTTTTTTGCAGCAGCAACAGAGTTTTTGATACAGTTTGAAATAGTAGTGGGAGGGGACAAGGTCTGTTTCAAAAAGAGGATGTTCTTGGAATGATCTTTCCTTCCCTGCAGGAAGAGAGCTAATCTAGCTGTTTCAGACATTTAACAATTAAGGGCATTTTTCTCCTGAGCCAAAAGATGCTTTCTAGTGATTGTAATAGGCAAGGGTTTATTCTTGATGTTGAGACATTTCCAAGACGTCCTTTCTCCTGTAATGTTAAAATGATTGTTTGGAATCATTTCAGATTTGGGTTTTTTTGCACGCTATGTTTAGAGCTCATTTGGTCTTTCCAGCAGAAGGAAGTGGCTATAACATGAACATTGCAGCAAAATATTTCCTCCACCCTGTTTTGGGTAAAATATATATTGTGCTGCAGCCTATAATAAACAAAAAATAACTGAAGTATCTTGCTAAATTCATTAAAAACGAAGTAAATCGTATGCACTGAAAGCCTTCTTTTGCTGATTTTGTCTCTAAGCCATCCCATGCTGGTGTAGCAGTTGCAGAATCCAGCACTGAAGCACTGCAGAACATGACATTTTGCTGCAGGACTGGTTTCCTTCAGCTCAGTTTGCACTTAGCTGTGATGTGCCAAAATGTTTTACCAACTGTAATAGTGAAGACTTGCAGCACTGTTTGGTGCATCTTTGACGTGGCCATCCGCTCATGTGAAGGACTTTCTGCTTAATAAGAATTCTTAGCAAAACTCTTATCTTAAGGAAAATTACTGTCTACCTATGGTCTAGGCAGGACTATTTTTGTGTAAAAATGTATAACACTGTTGTATGATCCTCTCTTAACTCATACACTTACTCATTTCCTTGCATTTATGTGTTTATTTTTTATTGCATCTTTTCATAGCCCTGGAATGGAACAGTTGACTCTACTGTTGAGATGTTTTTTCTGTCTTTGACTTCTAAACTACTTACTTAGTATGGAGTCCTCCAGATATGTGAATGACTTGAGAATGCAAGGGAATTTCATCTGGAAAAGTAGCTCTTGCTCCAATTTTTAGCAGTTTTTTGGCAGTTTGGAGAAATCTTGAAGCTTGGGTTTATTCATTAAAGTTTAAACGAATGCAAAATTTTAATACCTCTCTTTTGTTCAAAAGATATTAATCATTTATGTTGATAAGGGAATGTTATTTCCTTTAGTTATTGGGAGTAATTATTAATTTAGAGGATTTCTTCTCTAGATTCTCCAAAGACACCTTTGCTTAACAGAAAGAATGCATTTGAATGGGCCTAGATTCCAACAACTATCCAGAGAGAAACAGCCTCATCATTAAGAAGCAAATGGCGAAATTCCTTTCCAAAACCAGTTATCTGAACCCTATTGTGATGATGATCAGGTCATGGCAGTAAACAGGCTTTATGTGTCCATTTGAAAATTGAAGTTTATAAAACAAAAGCATCAAACATCCATCCTTTCCAGGATGGGGTGGGCTGATAGTGCACAAAAAGGATGCTTTCTCCCTACCATGCTACATTTACCTCCTCACAGGTTTTTTTCCCTTGTTTGTTGATAAGATTTTGTAAAATCTGTTTATCAGTCTATATCAAATAGAACAAACACCTTTCAGTTTGGGAAAAAGGAAGAGTAGTTAAAAGATGCTTGTAAAGCCTTGCTTATGGTTACTACAGCTTCATTGATGGGTAATAGTTTCCATTTGAGATAGCATATTTTGCTAGAATACTACTACTGCTACTTCTGAATTGAGTATTCTGTTTGTGAATTCTGAGTCTTTATATGTTTTCAATTTTACAGGGACAAATGCTGCATCCAGCACCATTAAAAATGGAGGACCTTTTCCACGGGCCTGTCCAAAGTGTAATATACATTTCAATCTCATGGATCCTCTTAAAAATCATATGAAGGTAAAATACTTTGGGGCTGGTAAGCATTAGAACAAACTTTATGGGCTTCTCTTTGATCATAGAAGAGTGCTGTGGTTTGATAGGAAGCTAGTTTGGCTTCTGTCTGGTACCAACCAGAGCCAAATGCACAAAGTCTTGCAGTCACGAAGGGCAAGGCAGGAGTAGGGGAGCTCTAAATCTTGCTACTTTTTGCCTAATTTTTCCAATGTGCTGAAGGTAAGTGTCTGTGATAATAGGCAGCCAGGTGACCCACATCCATATGAGGTTGCAGCTGACACAAAGATGACACTGTAATCTTACCTTTCTATCTTGATGTGTCACTTGGTATATCAAGATAAAAATACTTCATACCTAATAGATAAAAAAGTTGTTAAGATGGAAGGGAGAAATTAATTTGTAGTTCATACTTAAAACACTGTGGTAAACAAAACTTTCAGAAACTGAGCATCACTTCATGTGATTATGAAATGACTTATTCCTGTTTCTGGAAGCATTGTTTCCTGGAAAATATTTATCATTTGGCAAAGATCCTGACAAATCTCAGGCATATGTATTCCATTTCAGGGACAGAGAAATGGCTTTGCAGTCTATATACAGTGTGAATAGCCAAAACAAAAAGAAGTGTCAACTACTGAATAACAGATATTTGTGAGGATCTGAGTTACTATTCTCACAGATGGTTCTTATTTACAGGGTTACAATACCCTAAACAGTAATTGCTGTCCTCTTCAGCTCTGAAACATAATTAAGAAATACTGATAGCAGTGGAAAAAACCCCAAGGGTTTTATCTTTTTCTAATCATTATTTGTACAGAATAGCTTTTGCACTGGGTACATTAACCAAGTGAAAGAACCATTGAAGGAGTGTTTTTACTTAGGGTACTGAGTTACAATTACACAGTAGGAAATTACTCCTTACTAGTAGGCTTATAGAAAGTAGTCCTGCATGGTAAGAGTCATTATTCAGCAGGAGAAAAATTTGTCCTCTGAAACATTCTAATTTTGTTGGAAACTTCATGGCTTCTTCCTTATGAAATACTTTATACTTTTTAAGTGCTAAGTTTCGTAATATGGCTGTTGGGCTGAGCATTCTTTATGTATACTGAGACATGAAGAAGTGTGAACAATGTCTATTATGTGACTCCCAATTCTGAATTTTTAGTAATGCTGGAAAGAACTTTTGAGGGTTTCAACATACGTTCTCCTGTAAGAAATAAAGGATAAAACTTTCCATTAAGTTCCCAATAAACTTATGCTTGTCAGCAAAATACTACTTGCATGAAAACTCTTTTTTGTTCTTGTTATTAAATATAAATAAAATAGTAATTTTTTGCAAGAGTAAGGCAACACTAGTGTTGTTTTCTTGATTTAATTTATTTTACATTATCCTCTAAGAATCTTTCTTTTCAATTTTATAATATGTAATGTTTTTATTACTTAAACATTAGTTAAAAATGAGTCACTGTTTAAAATTTAATATGACTAAGGTCAGTGTGTCAGGATTAAGCTTTGCATCTGACTCTCATTAATGTGTTCAGTTTTTAAAATGCTGTTCTCATTGATGCAGTTTGGTGAGACTGATGCCTTTGTTTTTCTCATCTCTTCTCCCTGTTTGCATCCAGTATTGTTGTCCAGATATGGTAAATAACTTTTTCCCGGGAGTGGTCAAAACAGAGTGTGTGAGCACAACAAGTAAGACTGCTGAATCTGAGAAAGGAAAGCTGATTATGTTAGTTAATGACTTTTATTATGGAAAGGATGAAGGTGACCTCCAGCAGGTACAACAAGAGCAGAAGACTCATACAACGTTTAAATGCATCAGTTGTCTCAAAGTTCTTAAAAATAACATAAGGTATTTGAACTTGCTTCCTTAATTATTTGTTAATCACTTACAGCCCATAGTAGTCTCATGTATTAAAATTTTGTCCCTCAGGAGTAGAGTTCCTTTCGTACTGAAAACTGATAATATTGGGTGACTGAACAGAAATTGAATTAACTTTTACTTTGCATGTAAGGCCATAACTTGAAACCTTTTACAGATTAGAGTATGAATTTTAGTGGTGTTTAACATAACCATAGAATTTTGATAAAAGCAGTTGTAGGACTTAGGGGTTAGAAAAGGCAACACAAAGTATTTTACAGTTTGCCATGTGGATTGATGGCCATAGTGGTAGATGGGAGTGTTAATTCCCTTTAGGGACACACAAGGACTAATAGTCAGTAGGTCACTTATGTAACATCTGTTATTTTGTTGGAGTAATTTTGCTTCCAAGTGCTGATAAAACCCCGGTAAGCTGTTTTAGTATGTAGACAAGTTTGTGTCATCGTTCCTTTGGAAGTTAAGGTCACTGAACTTTTTTACATGCACCCTTCAAGGGAAGCTGAAGTAGCAGAATGTAAAATTGAAAAATGGACTGTTGTTTCAAAGGGCACAGTCTGCAAGTTAAAATGAACAGGTTTATGCTAACATTAGACAACATATTCTTTAAAAAAACAGGTTTTCTGTAATTAAAACGATGACATTTGCTATTAATCATTAAATAGGCACTCTTTTCTAATCAGCATTATATTGTAAGCAATTGGTGCTATGGTGCCTATTGTGTTCCACAGCAAGTCATTAAAAATATATGAGCCCTTTTTTTTTCAATTTTTGCAGGGTTGACTTAAACCATATTAATTTTGGCTGTAACTTTGTAGCTTTATTTCATAGTTCTTAACTTAATTTTTTTTTTTTCAAGGTGTATTTTGCACCTTTATATATAGTGGACAAAATAAATGCATATTACCTTATCAAATATAAGATTTTTGACTGAAATTCAAAGGGAGAAAGTGGTTCATCGTGGTAATCCCCTGCTTTGTTTAAAAGATCTGTCATTGAACATACCATCACAATAATTTTCTGTTAAGGCATTATGCAGTAATAGTGTCAGTTCCTTTTGTCTGCTTAGGAACCTGGATAGACTCAGTTGGCTTTTTCTGGTTTTCTGTTTTTTAAACAACTGCACACTATTAGAAGTTTGAGCTCCAGAGACTATTCTCCTTGCTCATTTGTTTTTTCCAGTTCCAAGGTCTGCATTCCTTTTGTGAGTGTGGCCTACATTTAATAGTTCCTCTGGCTGTGTTGAAATGAAGTGCATTCAAAACAGGGATTTTGGGAGTTGAACAGTAGTGGATTTGCAGCTAACCTGTCCTGTGGTGCTCTGCCAGTAACAGTGACCTGCTGATGCTGCCGTGGGTGCCTGGGTTCTCAGCCAGAATGGATTCCTACTTCAGACAGGTGGACAGATTAATGGGGAGAAGCTGGCAACCTAAAGTAGCAACATACCAGTTTCTCCCTCAACTCTTTTGATGTTGGCTGCTCGGTGACATTTTGATAAGTGTCCTTCATAATTCACCATCAGGCCAAAATGCTTTAATCAAGAAAGCTCCTGGAACCCTGCCAGTTTTGAATGGACGTGGTTTCACATAAAGCTATCGTGTTGGAATTGCAGATACATTCTTGCTACTTAATAGTTCTCAGGAGAGCTAAAGTTACACTTGCTCCAGAATGTGGCTTTGAGATTGTTGGTGGCAAATGAAGTGTGAACAGTTGATGTGGTTCTTGTTGTCTTTGCTTGTTTTCCTTCATTCCAAGGCAAGAATTTTGTCGAAGCAAACATGAGAAATGCGATAGATTATTTAGTCTTAGAATATGGTTTAGACTTGCAGTGTGCTCCTTAAAGTCAAAGATTTCTAGTCAGCTTTAAGTTTGTTGCCTTTTTTTTTAACAAGCACTTATTACTTAGATTTCTTTTTTTTTAAATTGAGAAGTCCTTACAGAGTAAAGTTTCTAAAGAATCCTGTACATTTTGCATGTGATATATTATGTATAGGGAACGTTAAAATGTAGTTTTTGCACCTGTTCACTATAATTTAAAGGTTTATGAACCACATGAAACATCACTTGGAGCTTGAGAAGCAAAGCAATGAAAGCTGGGAAAGCCACACCACCTGCCAGCACTGCTACCGCCAGTTCCCCACCCCATTCCAGCTGCAGTGCCACATTGAGAGCACACACACGCCTTACGAGTCGTCCAGTGAGTTGGATCCTATCACACCCAATTTTTGTCTAAGCCAAAATTTTTAGAAATTTTCCAACTTTTATTTCCTGGTCTGTAATTTCAGAATAAAGCTATTGTACCTGAAGAACAAAAATCTTGAGGTTTAATATAGGAACAGAGCATTTTGGTTTTTGGTTTTTTTTTTATAGCAATGTATATGCAAAAAAGTATTTTAAGAAGCTTTTTGATTTTTTCCTTGCATTTTTCATTAGTTTGTTTATTTATTTTTAATTGAAAGCTTTACTTTAAGAAAAAGTAAGGCCTTTGCCTTCCTGGCCATCTGAAATTGTCCAGGGAATTTCTTCTAAAGATTAGAATAATCATTAGATTGCTTTACCTTTAGTGATATATACAGTTCCCATTATATATGTATTGTAATTTATCTGTATATAACCCCTATCAAATTTTTTACCTTTTCCTTGTTTTTCACTTTTTCCAGCGATCTGTAAAATCTGTGAATTATCATTTGAAACAGAGCAAGTTCTTTTGCAACACATGAAGGACAATCATAAGCCAGGTGAAATGCCGTATGTTTGCCAGGTATCTCACAGTGACTTCTGCATTTAGATTACACCACTCCCCTGTCTTCACTGTCAATAAACTTGTAACAAAAAAGTCAACCTTTTTATTTTAGGTGTGCAGCTACAGATCCTCAGCTTTTTCAGATGTAGAAACACATTTTAGAACAGTTCATGAAAACACAAAACATTTGCTATGCCCGTTTTGCCTCAAAGTAATTAAAATTGGAGCACCATATATGCATCATTACATGAAGCATCAGGTAAGCAGCTATTTTCAATCCTTAATGCTAGAAAAATGCTAAACACATGTAAGGAATCTCCCTCTGAAAAGAGAAACACAGCTCACTTGTATGGTTATTACTGGATAAGAGTAGTTAATAGGAATACTTCAGAAGAACTGCAGAAGTCTTTAAGTGAATTATTGGAATTGGTTTTGTGTGATAGCAGCTCCCTGTTTGAAGTCATCTCTGAATATCTTTGAAAGAATCTTTTTGCTATTTGGTTTCTTCATTACATTGCAGTGATATGATTCTGCTTTTTTTGAGGTTACTAGCAAACCTACCACTAGTTCAAATAAAGAAAAAGATAATGAAGTACTGTGTCATGTAATTCCTCCTCCTTTTAATAATTGTACTGCCTTGCATTTTCAAATATCTAATTGCTACAGAATGTGTTGTCTTTGTACAGTATTAGGAGTTTTTGTTTATTTAGTTGATGTTTTAGGAACTGCATGAGCATTGCATGACACAAGCTAGGGCTAGAGTTTTGTTTGCCATGCCATCCATGCTTACTATAGATTGTCATTTATCTTTGAAAGAAAAAGGGAATATACCGTTGCACTAAATGCAGACTGCAATTTTTAACATGCAAAGAAAAAATGGATCACAAGACTCAGCATCACCGAACATTTAGGAAACCCAAGCAATTAGAAGGCTTGCCTCCTGGAACAAAGGTGAGTGCAGGAAAACTAGAGGGGGCAAAAGAAAAAAAACTTGGTAAAGAATAGAAAGAAGTGCTTTTCTCCTTTCTTTTCCCAAACAAAGTGCTTGGGGTTGTATTGTTTTGTATGTGTTGTGTTTTGGTTTTTTTCCCTCACCTCTAGAACTAAAACTCTAAAACATGCTCATGTTTCAAAAATTACCAGGCACAATTTATGGCTTCTTCCTGGTAATGGAGGGTCTTGCTTTCTGTTCCACTGTTCCATGTACCTCCATACATGCCAGTAGTCCAGCCAGTGCTGCTGCTTTCTTGAGCCAATGGTTAATTTGTCCCTTCCCATTCATGCTTTCTTGTGCTGGGAGCTTCTTCTGCATGATTTCTTGTGAAAGATTTTCAACTTATCGAAGGTGGTGGCAAAACACCATGTAAAATGCAAGACCTACTTCTGCACAGAATATATATGCTTAAAACTGAGTTCACCAGGTCTTCTTTAGGTTCAGCATTTGAAGGTGTGTGAGGAAAACTTGGGTCCCCTCAGAACACTTACACTGCCTTTAAGTCATTCTCCCATTTCTGAAGAAGGAACTACTTAGACTAGGATTTTCTTGTAGATTTTGGGACTTTTTCCAACATTTTTTTAGTAGAGTGTTAAAATATAGGTCCTTCCCACTGCAAGGAGGAAGAAAAGTTAACATTTTGATCAGCTCTTCACTGTTCATTTGCTGTAGAGTCAGGAAGGGAAAATGACTGCAGTTGCTGTTGATTGTCTTTCTTGAGAGAAGAAATGTAAAGCACTGATTCTTTACTTTGTGACAATGCCTGTATTTTTTAAAGATTTCAGGGTCTTCATGACCTAGTAAAAGCTTAGATAATGTTGAAATTCTCATGTTAGTAGACCTTGACAGGATGCAAATGGTAGTATTGAAGAATGTGGAACCAGGTTTAGAAGACTAGGTGCTTCTAAAGTAGGAGCATGGGTAAGAAATACAATTAGGAGTCATATTGTGAGTCAAAACCACATTTGAGAGCATGACAAGGGAGTTGAATACCAGATGAGAGGTCAGAAACCAGAATTAGTCCTTGGAATTCTAGGATGAGGAGCAAAAATATCTGAAGGGAGTAGACAGGCTCATCATGAGGCAGCAAGACAGGACTTTTTTGTTAAATCCAGGCTCTGATGGGATGGTTTGTTATTCTTCTTAGTAAGGTTGATTCACCTGCTAGAGAGACTTCTGCTTCTCTTTTTTTTCATTTCAGAAAGCAGGATATAGCCAGTTGCAGCTCTGGAAAGAAAATGTTTTGTCATGACCAACCATTTCAACCAAAATGAGCTTTCTAAGCATCCCCTAAGTATGCTTATCCCCTACCCTCTAAGTAGGGTATTAGAGGCTAACTCTAGTCAAACAGTGTTTTCAATATTTTGTATTCTTCAAAGTAGTCTTTAATCAGGAGAGTTTCTTCTGCTGTGATTTGTGCTGTAAAGTGGCTTAGACTTTAAGACAAATAGAAGTAGGAACTTGGAGAGCTTAAATCTAAACAATTTTTTTTTGTTTCATACTTGTAGGTGACTATTCGAGCATCTTTGGGACCTCATCAGTCAGGATCATCAGCTACATCTTCTGTTAGTACAAGCAGTTCCACATTTCAGTTATCACCTAAAGCTAAAAATACAACCACTAAAAATCATAACAAATCTAATACAAGTAAGTCAAGAGGAAAATCAAAACAATCTACATCGAAGAAACAAAATGCATGGACGAACAGCAGGAAAAAAAAAGAACCTACAAATGTAGCATTTCATAATCTAAGGTAAAATATTAGCATTAAAATAGTCTTTAAGTACACTTCAAATATAAATAAATGATCATTTGATCTTTCAATAACTTTAATACAGTAATACAGAAGATCTGACACCTCAGGTTTGCCAAGAAAGCAGATGCATAAACTTTCCACATACTGGTACTCTGGTTATAATTCTGAATGTTCATTCACTGATTTTGGTGGTGGCAGACTACTTTGTGATGGAAGAACAAGTGGTCTGGAAACTCCCCTGTGCCATTTAGAACATTTAGAACTTTTCTCTGCTTGGAGCCACGGACTCTTGAAATACTGTTTCATGATTCAGGTTTATGTTTAAAACTTACCTGTGGAGAGGAATACATGTGCCTGGGTGTTCTCTGGAAGTTTTCTTATGGAGAGAAAATATTTTCCTCTTTTTTTTTTTTGTTTGTTTGGGGTTTTTTGGTTGGTTTTTGTGGGTTTTTTTGGTTGCTTTTGTTGTTGTTATTTTTTTGTTTTATTTGAACCTGTTAGTTAAAAGATGAAATCTTGTCTATCCTCGGAGATACCCCATTTTGGGGAGCTAATAAAAAAAAAGAATGTGAAAACAAGCTATTAGGAGAATGTTGTCCTTTCCTTTACAATTTATTGGGGTTTGCTGTCCTTCTGTTACTATTTAATGGGTGTTTTATGGACTAGAGTGTAATTTCATTGGTTACGATGACTTGGTGTTTTTCTTTGTCAAAGATGATAGATGTCACCCCTCCAGTTTCTAACTTTCTCAGTGTAGCTCTGGGAGACATCCAAAAACAGTCAGAAAAACTGGGAAAGAGCAGGATTGCATTCTTGCTTTGTAGATATTTCAAAGCTTGTGGATAATATTGGGGTGACAGAAAAGCCAAAGGCTTTTTATGTACATTGTGATGGATGGAGACAATTACTGGAAATACTTCTCGAGTGCATAAAGACAACAGCAGCAGCCGAAGTTGGAGGTTCTCATCCACTGCATGATCCCTTGTTTCCAGGAGTGGCCAATAACGGATGCTTCTATTAACTTGCACATTTTTATTAGGAACATAATGAAATCATAGTTCAAATAAAAGCAAAGTTTTGTTCATGAGTGCTAGTGTAACTTAAAAGTATTTACCTGCTGAATTTTTACATTCCCTGGTTTTCCTTAGTGTAGGCAAGCTTGCTACTCACTTAAAACCAAGACATTTGAAACAGTTATCTCTTCTGAAAGTGTTGCTATTAACTGATAACTTTTTCATGTTACTGTTAGGCATCGTATGGGAACTCACAAATGCATTGAGTGTTTCTCAGAAATAAAAGATTTTGGGAGTCACTTTCCTGCTTACGTCCACTGTAGTTTATGTAGATACAACACCAGCTGTAGCAAAGCCTATGTGAATCACATGATGAGGTAAGAACTCTTCGAAGTTTTTATTGGCTTAGCAAATATTTCCTAAGTTCGTGTAAGGTGTGAAGTGTTAGGTGAATTTTGAGCTGGGTCCTCAGACTGGCAGGGAAATGCAAAAGGTTAGATTTTTTACTTTGTATTGAAGGCTTAAACTCCACATTCTTCTTATGCTTTAAAAATCCAGTGGTTCAGGCACTATTATATATTTGCTTCAGAGTTTCTATGGGATCTTCTGTAATCACTTCAGCCTGACTTGTCAAATAATGACTAATGATTGCACATTCTCTGGGTTTCAGATTGAATGCCTCATCTGATTTTACAAGTGCTAAATGCACAGGGGCCACAGCTATTGCTAGTGAAACCTGTGCTCAGATTTAAAGGATGTCTCAAACAGCAAACTCAAGTGGATACTTTTACTTACTCTACCTCTGGTCATCCATAGACATAAGATCTCATTTTGTCACTGATTGTGGGGCAGTGTAGGGCATTAGTGGTAGCAGCTGTAAAAAAGGCTGTTACAAATACATTAGTTTTCAGAGCCATAGAATTATACTGTGCAATAATTAGATACAGATCATGTAGCAGTGACAGTAAAACAAAATTTTAAAAACCTACTTGTTAATCCTGTGCCCTGAACCAGCCAACTGTATTGTGGAAAGTAGTGAATTTTTTCTGAATTCATGTACGTAGAAAATGCCTTGGTATTTGTGAATGCTAGAATTCTTGAATCTGTGACCTAAGCCTTTAGATATATTTTGTATATGTTGACCCTATGCATACTAATTTCAGTGCTCATGGAAGTCCTAGGCTGAGATAGTTTACATGTTTTTATGTGTATAATCTATTGTTTGCATGCTTTAAAAAAACCCAAAATAAATATACTTAATTCCAATTGTACAAGAAAAAAATTACTCTGGAAGGGGAAAGGAATCTAAGGTAAACTGTTCCTGCTGTTGCCAGTGATCTGGATTGCAGGTCAGATTCATCATCCATGCAGTAAAATCACCAGCCTTTTGTCCTTTGTCCCCTTGATGCACCAATGCATCTCCTGTCTGATCCTTTGCAGCACCTATCATCACCTCCTGGTGAGGGTAAGGAAAAAGTGATGGTGAGGAGAAAGACTGTTAGAGGGAGGGTGTTTGTGGAGGAGCAGCCCCCCAGTACTGAGCTGCCTGCCATGGCTGCCTGTTCCACGGGAGAGAACAGTGTTGGCACATACTTAACCTGCATAAGGGACAACTTACAGGTTATCTGAAAATTTCATTTCTCACTGAAAGCCATCTCTTCAGGAAGCACAAGTTCAACCAAGTTTTAGCTCTTTTGTGGTGCACTCCATAGCTACAGCCATGGTTCTTCAAAAGCTGAACTGCTCATGGAAGCAATAGAAGTATATTCTGGCAAGACTGTGCCAATAAAGTTAATCTTTTCACCTCCCAAACTCATTTACAAGGGGGACAATGTTTTAAACTAGAGCTGAGATTCACAAGTTCGTAAGCTTTAAGCAATTTAATGTATGAGAATAAAGCAGTTCAATAACTTGGGCTTCTATGTTCATGTCTTGTTGTAGGTAAATTGAAGTACTGTGAATAGTGAGGGGATATGTGGAGTAATGTATTCAAGCTAAACCAGTTTATGTGGTAATGTTGTCATATATTTAGTTTTCACAGTGCTCGTCCAAGTAAAAGATTTTGGATCTTTAAGAAGCATTCACAAGAGCTACGGTAATTGAGCTTTTTTCAGTTACAGATCATGATGGTTTTACCTTCTGATGTTGAACTAATGACTTAGTTGAGATTATAACCTCTCAAATTTCCACAATTTAGAGCAAAGAAATAAAACCATTAGCTTTTCCTATAGCAGAGATCTGGTCAGTGACAAATACATATCTGTCCACATTTATGAATTTAATTCTGAGCAGTTTTTATATTTTTTTTAATTATTTTTTTGGTTATTTATGAGGTGCAAAATGGGGAGGGGGTCAGGAAAAGACAAAAACAACCATCCAAACAGAGAAATTCATGCTTTACAGATAAATTTCTGTCTAAAGTCATGTTCTTTGTACTATATCCAGCATGGAGATGCCCTGCTCATTGATGGGAATTTCCTGATACTAGTTGCAGTAGAAAAAGTAAGATTATGTTTTTGTGAATCATCTCATCTGAAGTTGAATGATTTTTTTTTAATAGTGAGTCCAGTTGCTGTAAGTTAAGAAAAGTGTTTCCATGACCATGTTGTATTTACAGTTCCTTTTTACTTTGTATTTCCTAGAGGTGTGACTGTAGTGTGTCTTAACTGTGATTTCCTGGCTGATGCTTCTGGCTTGGATAGCATGGCCACACATCTGAGTGAGAACCAAACTCACACATGTCAAGTTATTATAGAGAAAGGTGAGTACATGTAGTATCTTTTTTATCCAGGATGTAATTACTTACATGTGGATGTCTCTTGTGTTATCACAGTCCTATTTTGAGTTGCATTATTTCTGTACTTGCATTTGACAGCGAGTACTTCTCTATTTCCACATTTTAAAATGTTCTTAACTAAATCCTTTGTTTTTATTTTCAGTTTCCACAGATAACCCAACTGCTGCACAAGTGTCTCAGTAAGTTTTATTTTATGCTTAATGTTTTTTTTCTATTAATGTAGTGACAGATGGCCAAAATTTGCACTTTGAACTTGGGTTTCTTTTGAATTCCATAGAATTTGAAAGGTATGGATGAACAGAGGCCTTTGCTATACTAGTGCTTTTTCATCTTACCATGTCCACAATTAGAAGAATGAAGAGATAGAATTATTACCTATTGCATCTAAAACAAAATCAGGCTTTTGTTCAGTTTGGAGAGACATAAATAATTGTTGCAATGTTGGAACTTCTCAGTTCTGACCTGTCTATATACAAAGAGACTGTTACTTACTTCTACTTAATACTAGCTTTATCACATTAGTGGTTTATGTTCTTTATGTAATATGAATATGAATGCAAAAAGGAATGTCCTTTACTGAAATAGGACAAATTCAGTCTTAATGTTTAAAAATATTTAGGAATTATTTTCAAAATTATGTTTTTTAGATGACAAAGGCATACTTTGTATTAGCTTTTTTATTCTGACTTTCAAACAAGAATTAGTATGTGTTAATCAGGGTCTTTTAAGGATTTGAAAAAGAAGCTGCAGTATTGTGGAGATTGTGTTAGTTTGGGTTTTTTTAACCCTTAGAATAATCAAACAGGCTAAGCCCTTCCATTGATTGTCCTAGAACAGTTTCTGAGGCTTTACAGTGTAGTTTATGAGCCTGTTTATGCCTTAACTCAAGGTTTAGTGGTCAGTTAAATCAAACATTTGGGTTTTCTTCAAACCATTTCAGGACACAGAATCAAAAATGTCAATTAGACTGCAAAGAGGATATTTTCTTCTATTTTTGAAAGATAGAAGAAAGTGGTTTAACCCTGATAATAGTCCATCTAGCCTTTAGCAGGATTCTAAAAGGAATTTAGATAGTCTCATGCATGGTGAGAACTCTGCCACCAGAGGGATAAGTTCTTAGGCCTCTAAGCATGAATCAG
>VZTN01019843.1:264106-282425 GCA_013400515.1 Erpornis zantholeuca | reverse complement strand
AGTCACATTGGTTTTGAGGAAAAAAACTCCTAATCTTGGTGGAAAGGAGTCTGATACCCTAAAATGATGGTATGTAAGTACACATTGTGTTCTTTCATTTTGCTTTGAATTTTTGAGACATCAAGGTACATTTGGTTCCTGTTCCCAGGCTTTTATGTGCAACATGAGGGCTGAAAGTGTGCTTTGGGAAGTGAAAGCTGACGTTCCTGGAGGATCATTTGTTTGGAGCAGCTATGGTTTTAAATAAAACATCAAATATGAGAAAATCAGAAGAACTGTCAATGTTGTCATTACCTGAATGCAGTTCAGATCAGCAGTGCTGAAAAGTTGTCATCTGATGGTTACAAGATGGCCTGTGACACAGAGCAGTTTCCTCAGAGACAGGTGTGCATTAAGTTGATGTAACAAAATTGCTACCTGCAGAAAGATAGGCAGAGCTGCACTTCCATTCCTCACATTAACTTCATCTGCAGTGAGGGCTGGGGGACTATGCTAATTGGGAGGGCAAGAAATACTCTGCCAATGACTCTGGGGAGAAAAGAGTCTGCATGAGCTGAGAACAAACCAAGTTTGTAATTGTCCTGGATTCTAGCATTGTTATAAATTAAAAACACATATAAGTGTGGTTTTGCCAGAGTTTCCTTCGGAAACTTCATTCTCCTCTGAGTCTGTTACATCAGTTCCATCAGATAATCTAACTCCAGCTTTTTCTTTATTTTTATTTTGTGTGTGTGTGTGCCTTGATTGTAAAATACAAATTTGACCTGCCAGTGTGAGTGGAAAGAAGTTTTGATGTATGCTTACGCAGGAGGATGTCTAGAACCTGCCTGAGAGTGACTTGACAGAAGAGCTTTTAATTCCTGTGTAAGTATATGGAGACCTGGCACCCGCTTCTGAGGGCAGCTGGGGTCAGTGTTACCACACACATGCTCCCACAGATTATTCCTTTCCTTGTAGCACAAGAATATTTGCAACCTGTTCAAAACTTACTGATTTCTGGTTTTAATTGTAGAATGTGCACAAGGATGTATGGGCTCCTAAACCCCACTCCTTTTGTAGGTGAAGGCCTTGTAGATGTGTAAGTCATACAAGTAATTCCCTTTGGAAATAGAAGGCAGAGTGGGTGAAACATCTCAGATCTCAGAGTCAGCCTGGCAGAGTGAGATGCAGTCCAGAGCTTCTATCAGAGAATGGTTCTTTTTGTCTCTTGCAGTCATTTGTTTTCAAAGATGTTCCTGTTTAAATGTCTTGACGGCGTACAGATGACCTGTAAGGAGCCGGCAATAACCAGAAAGCCTTGAGATGCTCAGTTATGCTTTATTTCAAAGCCCTGACCTCTGCAGCATACCTTCTGAATGTGTCTGACCATTTCCTCTGATTTCTGAACCCTCTGTGGCAGATATTTATCATGGGTTCCCATGAGTGAGAGCAGAGAGAGGCCATTGGCAAACCTAATGCCCTTTCAATATCTGGTGAAAACATCTAAAGCAAATCAGGGAAATAATGTTTACGTAGCATGGTCATGAAATCATTAGCAAGCTGGCTGGCAAATTACCATTTTTTAAAAAGGAAAATTTAATTAAGTAATGACATAGCTGTAGTGCAGTTTCATGTCCTCCTCTTAGACAAGCATTCATTGTGAGCTTGAGTAAATATTAGATATTTATCACATAAGATGTTAAATATTTAAATTTTCCTGTGACAGATATATATTCCTACCTGGTAGGCTACTGCTCAATATCAAATTAGAAGGACAAGTTTTTCTTAAGTTGTTTTCTTGTTTGGGTCAACTTGTAATGCACGAGTGTTGAACTGGGTGAAAGTAATATTTTTCTATAGTGATTTTGTGGTTAAGTGCCTACTCCAGGCATTACGGCTTTTATTTCAAAAGAATGTCATTGAAGGCTAGTCCAGAAGAGTCTGGTCAGTGGCAGCCACCACCTGCAGCTGGTACTGTAGGGTAAAGGCATGGAAATTAATCTGTTGGCTCTCAGGGGACATCTCCCATACTGGCATTTGTCATAAGGGCTTTTTTTTTTTTTTCTTTTGGAAGCAGGATGTTAATCAAGCATGCTGTGAGCTCTCTTTGGCCAAACCTGCCATGGTCTGTTCCATGAGTATTTGTGCATCCCAGCTCCCACAGCATTACATGGCAAGCTTATGTAATATGTAAGTACCTCAGTACTTGTGTGTGAGGTGCAGGACCAGCTGCAGTCTGGAAGCAAATTTTACTTGGGTAAACCTTCTAAGGATCCAATGTGTTGGCTTTTCTCTCTGTTTATGTTCCATTATTCTTCTCATTTTCTAGTCTCTAAGAAAGAAGCTGAAAATGGTTCCTATAGCTTAGCCATGGAGAAGTTGGTCCAGGGGAGCTAGTCATTGCATTTCTCCTTGATCAGCAGATCCTCATAGAAACCTACATCTAGATCTGGAGTCTAGTGACTACAAGCATGCTTGGAACAGCAAGATACTGTGGAGCCAGAAGGAAATATATTATTACACCTTGTGTCTGGTTTGTCACTGTGCCACCAGCTGAAAGGGAGTTTGAGGTATGTAGCATAAGGAACAGCTTATGCTGAAACTAGACTGGCAAAGCAGAATCAGTTGTGTTGCATGTGATGTCTTCAGCAAAGGTATTCTTCTGTTATTGCCTTGTTATCTTTCTTTTTTTTTATTTCAGAAAAGATACCTCAGCCTTTTGTAGTTTTGAATGCATTAGGAAGCAGTCAGAACAGTGACAGCTAGGTCAGAAAAGCAGATGCATTCCTTCATCGTAATTGCATATGATAATTCTATCCATTGCTGTTATTTTAAAGGAAATTATACTGTTTTTAAATCAGTCTTTGGTTTGAATTCTGTACAATAACCACAGCAGAGTTATCTTTGCTTTGGAATTGACAAAACATCACTGTTTGTCATTCAGTCATTTAGTAGCAATCCAGCAAATGCAAAGGTGCATAACTATAAATCAAAAACTAATGTTTGCTACCACCTTTAAAAAAAGTTGCTGACATATTAGAGAGATGCTAAATGAGCCTTATTGATGTTTCATTCTAATTAAATACAAGGTAGATGTTCAGTAATTGCACCTTTCATTAAAATGCGAATGTGTGATTTGCAAGCTTCCCAGCACTGCCCTTTAAAAATCATCAGAAAATATTTTGGCCTGGTGGCATTAAGTCACTCTAGCTTAGCAATGTGTTGGTAACTTTATAAGCTGTTGGCATTTGTTTTGGAGAAATTGTCCTTCACAGGCAAAGTTGTCAGACTGTTTGACTACACAGTCTTTCTTCATGTGAAATAATGTGATAAGGTTCTTGGTATTGAATTGAATGCTTCACTGTGACCTGTGCTTGGGGTCTTTTTGTGCAGGGACTGAAACTGCTTGAGAGCAGTAGGATCATTTGGTGACAAACATGCCGATTCCTTACACCCATCTATCTCGTTCTGGTGGTAGATCACCTACTGCTGCTGTGTGCTTAGGCCTGAGCAGCTCCATGTTACAAAGTGGGGCCATCACCTTGGTTACTTTTTATGTTGTTGGAATTAATAAATGTTGAACTTAGCTATCAGTACTGCAGGTGAGTTTATGCCTCCTGTGAAAGCCTGGCACATGTCACTCTGTGAAAGAAGATAGGGAAAATTTACATTTTTGCCTGCTTTAAATTCGGATCTGTATTAACGATTTAGGCTATTGTGTTATGAGAGCATCGATTTCATCTTTTCCAATGATTCCTTTTAATGAAATTGTTCAAGGCTCAGTTCACCACAGAGGAGAGACTGCTCTCTGCATTATTGGAGCCAAGTTTAGGTCACAGATCTTGGCTCTTCTATCATGAGAATCGTTCAATAGAAAACATGGACAGGCCAGAGAACAATTTTCAGCTAATTGCGTGATTGCTTTGAAAGCAGTGGTGAAAAGCACAGGAGTTAATGAGTCTCTCCATTACTTACCCGTTCCAACTAACTCAGAAAGCCAAATAGAAAAAGCCCCTGATTTTCAACTGAAACTATTTTTTTTAACTGTCCCCAAAATAGAACTGTTTCAGCTGGGAAGGAGGTCTCTCTCTAGTAAAAGATCAAATGTTTGAAAGGCTGATTCTGCTTCTTTCTGTTCTCCTGTCTTGTCAGTGGCCTTGGAAAAGTCACTTCATCTTATTTCTGTCTTCACATTTGAAAAGATAACATTTTCCCACTTCATTAGGATTGTGACTTTGCAGTGTTTGAGCTGCTTGAGAAAACACGAGTGCAATTAACTACAAAGTATCCCTGAGCACAGTTAAAATACAATATTTCCTTTTTCTTAGTGTGTACTTGCTATATGTTTAAAAATACAAACAAACCCCCATAAAATTAACAAAAAAAACCCCAAAAAACAACCCCACCAAAAAAAGAGCCAGTTGACATCTCAGTTTCTTTGTATAATGTAGCTGGCATAGTGTCCTTCAAAAAGAGAGGTGGTAGGCAGTCAGAGAAGAGTACACAAGCACAAGAATTATAGTGATAAACCAGCGTCTGAATTCTTAAGGAAATAATTTTCATCACATTATGCACATGTGGGCATTGAATTGGAAATGTGTTGCTACATACAATATGATTATATATGTAATTTCTACAAAGAGAAATATTTTTAAATTAAATATAATTAATATTTATAACAGCTATAGTAATATGTAATATGTGTGCATGAGTACTAATATATAGATAAAATTTAATAGATAGACTAATAATAGGATTGGTACAATAAAATATTTTATATTCAGGATGACCTTGAGTAGCAGTTCCCACTTCAAACGTGTTTTCATAGGTTCCTGCCCTGAAGTATCTTTTTTGTGGCAAACTCTGAAAGCCTTTCTTCTAGGGCATCCTTTTTGCATTCCCTAGATAGCACTGATAGAAAGCTATTTTCCTTGCTTTCATGTAAACAAGGAAAGCTGCAATTTGGAATGTTTTGTCTGGCACAGAAGAGACAAATGATAGTAATAATACCTATTTCTTATATAGCAGATCTCAGACCATTTCCTCTAACTAGGAGTCAGGTGCTATGGGGGAATACAAATTCCTGATGTGTAATCTGTGGCCCCAGTCCTGAATGCTCCCTAGATCCTGGAGTACTGCTACATTGTGTCCAATGATGAAAACACAGACACTCAAAATCTAGGGCTTTCATAAATTGGAAAAGAGAATATTCCAGGAATACAGGCTTTGAGAAACGTGCTTTCAGCTGATGCAATTCATTTTGGAACGCACCTGAGTTGTGATGATGCTACAGATGTGGGTAGAGTTTAAAGAGTTTAGGAGTTTAAAGATCTCTTTCTGAATAGCACAGCTGGACTGTTATCCAGATTTACATTTCCTGGCACAGCGCTGTCAGGAAAAGGGGCAGCAGTAGCAGCTGCTTCAGCTCTTCAGGTCGTAGCTGAGGCACGGGAGCTCGGGAGGCTCATCCAGCAGTCCTGTCTTCCCTTCTCTGCGTGTTTTTGCAGTAGCTTAGTGCTTCCTTGTGATTTGTGTCTCTTGAGCGATTCTGATGAAAAACGAGTCTCTAAAAAAATTCCTCCGGGAAATACACGGAAATGTTGGGAAAGCCCCCAAAAGAAGAAAACCTGCATGCTTCACTTTCAGGAATGTGCAACTTTTACAGTTGGGTAGGAATGACTGGAGGTTAAAAATGCCAGGAAGGAGAGAGTGAACTCCTGGACTTGATTTTGGATTGTAACTGCAGCATCACTGATGTGAATGTGATTTCGAGTCTGTCTGGTCTTCGTAAGTGATGTATGACTTCTGCTGAAGCTCCTCTGCATTTTTTTCTCGTGATGCTTTCAGGCTCTGACTTGCAAAGATGTCAGTTCTGCAAGGAGAAGCTGACATGATGAGACGCAATTCTTGAAAATTTTTTTTAGTGATGGTGGTTAGGGAAAAAAAACCCTTTAGTTGGGGTCAAGGTAAAACACTAGGACTACAGTACATGAGGGTTCATGATTACTAAGTCCCTCTTAGAAATAACTTCAGTGTTGTGGAAAAAAAAGAAAAAAAAGCTTTGCTGATCTGAATCGCCTTTCACCTCTCTACCTTAAACTTGGCTTGTTGAAATAGGGCAAAAAGACTACCTTAACTCTGTGGATGATCTGACAGTGCCTGGTTATGCAGTCTGGCTTTTGAGTCAGCCTAAATGTTAGCAAATGAGCCAGGCAGATATAAAGAATAACATATTTTGCAGAATTCACAGGCAAGTCTTTAGTTCTTTGTGCATGACCATAAAGAGGAGTTGGATGCCATATACTTGTTTTCATCAGACCTGCTGAACATTGTAAGAAGTGTTTTACTGCTCTTCAGTTTTTGGAGGAAGCTACTCTATGTAATAATAGTTGTTTTCCTTATAACAAAGCTTGTCAACCAACGCTTATACACACATCAAAATATTCTCAAGATAATAGTGGATCTTGAATAGAGATAATAATAAAAGTCTGTGAGTGTCTGCGTAGGAATTTCTGTATTAAATACGTAAGAGTTTGCTTAAGATTGCTGAAAATTAAAATAGATGTGACCACAGGATTCATACTTAACTTCCCTGTTGGTAATTTAATAGTGGTAACAAGACTTGCTCCTAACAGCATATACCAAAAATAAATTGAATAACTTAGATATGTACTGCAAAATTTGCTCCATTTATGTATGCATATATATACACATATGTATATAGTTTTTAATTTGTGACTTGTATGGCATAAATCCACAAGTTTCACAATGCTGAATTATCTGTGGGGAAAAAAAAATCATTAAGGACAAAGAACCTGGCCAGCAATGCTGGAGGTGAGGGGAACCCTGAAGAGTGGAGTTTGAGGAGCAAGCAAAATTTGTCTGATAATTGTGAAGTAATCTGTCACAGTAAAAATTTGCACTGTGGAAATAGAGTTGCCTTGTTAAAAGCCTGTAATTGTAACTCATTCAATTAAGCTCTTACCTGTACACAGATGTGTGGATATGATGGGGACCATGAAGTGGAGGAGTCTACAGTGTGAACCTGCACAGGACAGGACAAGTTCTGCTGGACAGAAACCAATTCCAGAAACTTTTTTTTTGGGTGAACTGATTTTTTTTTTTAGGATCTGATTTCTCAGGTCCAATTTTAAGCTAAAAGGTGCTAGTATGAGGCTGCTTGGGTTTTGCACATGTTGGTTTTGATTTTGTTTGTTTTTTTTTTTTATTTTATTTTTACATAAAGATTGTGGGATGCAGAGAGACTTAGAGAAATCTTTTTGAGGTGAAAATGCATTTCTAATAAAATTTTCTCCATTTTAATTTCTTTGCTTGGAAATACAAACTTTTGGAACTTTTCTTCTGTATCTGGTGCTGCTTGAGTGGGAAGGGAGACACCTTTGTATAACTATATAGATATTTGTTATCATTCATTGCCTTGGTGACACCCAAATTTTAGCTAGAAATATTTTTTTTTACTATTATTACAGCTTTGTAAAATAGCCAAATATTTCAGTTGTCTTTCAGTAGGCAAATACTTAATTCTTCCTAAGAGGATGAAGAGGTAATATATGAAGGAATGAAATGATATCAACATGACTTACATCATCATCAAAAACAAACCTTTTTTTTGTTCAAATCCTGATTTATTTAAACTACCTTGCACTGAATGATAAACTGTTTAATGATGCATACATTTAGTTTCCTTTTTCAATCTCTTATTTGTTGGCTTTCCTTTGCTAGCCTGTGTTATGTTCTCAGCAGCCCTGCTTGCTTATTGTATTTTTTTGATGTTCTTCCACCAACTCTAAAAATCATATAGTTCATCCAAAACAGTAATTAGGAAAGAAAAGTCTGTGATCAGCATTACTTGAACATGAAATGTTAAAATTAGAAACAGCGTGAAACTCTTCCGATTCATCATAGCAGGTAGTTTTTTTCCCCTGTTGTTGAGAGGGGAGAGGTGCCCAGGCTGGCTAACTCCAGCATTTGCATGTGAAGGACGTTTCAAAGAAGAAAGCAATTCTGGCAATTACTGTGGGGGAAAAGAAGGAGGTAATAGAGGCTAGTGAAACCTTGATACATCGAAATTAAAATAGAAGAGGTATGTAAGCTCTTGCTGTAATTAATCTTCCATAAAAGAGAGATGCAATGGAAATTCATGGTGGGAAATGTGGTTTGATGATATAAAAAGCAAGGGTTGTTTTCTTTGAGGGGCATCGTCAGTTGAGCAAAATGGATTTACACAGAGCTGCGTGATTTAAACCAGGACAGGACCTGTCCTTTGAGCTTGTGTTGCTGATATTAAGGGAAAAATTATTTTGTATTGCTGAAAAAAACCCAAACCAGAAATCTAACTACATTATGGGGAAAGTGAAAAGACTTTAATATTTTGATGGCAAATATTTTAGCAATGTTTGTAAACTATATATAGATTCTTGAGTCATATTTCTTAAATAATTGTTAGGCACAACTTCAGTCTACAACAATTTATTAACGATATTATGAAATTGGAGTAGGGGTGAATTCTGTTCATATCAAGTTGCCAAAATAATGCTTAGACCATTTTATGGTATGCATTTAAATGAAAGTTTACCTCAGAACCTTGCCATAAAGCACAACATACCATCCTTCGTAAAACGTTTGTTTGATAATAAGCTTTTAAAAATACATCTTATAAATCTGTTGGATTACACCAGTAATGTTTATGTAGAAAATATGTTCCAGTACAGCTCAGACTTTTAGAAGATAGAATTTGTCTGTGTTACTTTGCCCAGGTAATGCTTTGACTTCATTATTACCTGGCTGAGGATACTGGTGGTCTCAAACTGCTAAATAGATTCAGTGCATTATAAAATGCCTTCCTGTGGGATATTTAAAAAACTTAGATCCATCCTTGATAATTGTTTCCATTGCTTACTCTATGAATGAAAATAGGGATCCCTACAACTTTTACACAGATTTGCAAGAACTGGAGTTTGACCTTGTGTATAATTGTTTTCCCCCTTTTGGTGGCCCAATGCCATTCAGACACTGTCTTGTTTTACATACCAGCCCTGTCAAGCATTAGATATTGCTGTTTATATAAATCCTCAGAAATTTGGTGACAATTATGAGCTGCCTCTTGCTTTAAAAACCCCAAATGCTTGATATTTTCACAAGAGCACTGCCTTCTTAGTGTCAGGCTGTCCTTTGTATGTTATTTTCAGTTCTGAAGCAGCTGTAATGCATATGGAGCAACACAATGTACAACAGCAACTGGAAACTGTTTTTTAAGCTTGAGGTGAGGCTTCTTGTGTGACTGCAAATGCCATGTTCGGTATGGAAGACTTTTCCAGTGCCTTAAGACCCTCCAAGCTCACCTGCTCCCTGGCAGCACAGGCAGGCCAGGGCACACCAGCACCTTGCTCCATCAGGAGTGCTATCGTGCTGTTCCAGTTGTTACTGGAACCAGCCAAACAGCGGGAATTCCACTGAGGAATGCCATGCTAGGGTGGGTATTATACACTGAGGCTAGGGTATTAGTTAAGACATTTGGGAAGCAGCATTTTTATGACACAACTTTCTTATGACCCAGCATAGAGCCTAAACAACAGTGCTATAGCCCTATTTTATGTCTTCCTGTAGGATGGATACATATTTTTCATTTTCATGTGGCTAATCCATGATGGTTCTACTTGCACTCTTTTTCTTTCTTCCTGGCACCTGCCATGCAGCCACAGTTCTGTGGAGCAGCAGTTCTGCATTCACCTCGTTCACTGCCCATGCAGTTTTTGTAAACTTTGCTCTTATTATTGCCCATCCCCCTCTCCATATTCAAATGTCCCAGCCTTTTTAGCCTCTCACGGTAAGGGGCAATCTGCTTGGCCAAACTTTAGGCAGAAAGCCTGGCTTAAGGCTGTTTTGTTTAAAAATGGCTGTGTAAAATCAGGCATCCCAAGCTCCGGTTCTAAGGGACTCAAATAAGTGGCCTGTTTTTCAAACTGCTAACACCCCATTATTTCCTCTGCAATGATTAGAAACTGCTGAATCTTCAGTAATTTTGAAAATTAGGCCAAGGACTTAGTTGCCCGAGGGTGGTATTTTCCAAAAAGTGTGGGTTAGGCCAACACAAAGTGCTTATAAGCCCCTTGCTTCAGTGGCAGCTTTGAGCGTGTGACTTTACAAAAGCTAATACTTTTCGTAAAAGGATAGTTATTCAGCCTCGTAGAGGGGCAGATGGGACTTATGGAAGCTGAAGCCAGGAAAGAAAACGCGAGGTATGCATACTTTCAGGTGCTGTGCTGTTAGAAATGTTAGCTTTTGAGAAATATTCTGAGAAGACATGGAGAGTGGCCAGTCTGTGAGTTTAATAACATGTTTTTGATCTGTAAATGTTACTGTGCCGTGGTTAAAAGGTAACTATATTTTTCTTGTCCAGTAATCACTACTGGTTTAACTGCAGTGTATTTCCTTTCAGAACGGTGTGGTTATAGAAGAAATGAGCTATTGACTGGAATCTTATCATTTATCTAGACTTCTTTTGGTTATTTGAAATGTGCCTGAGAGGTAATAGGTGGCAATTTGCATTCTTTTGTTCTGTGAATTTTACCTGACAGTCCTGTCTACAGGATCTTTTGTAAGGTTTAAAGGAACACCAGGGATGGGAGGGAAAAAGCTGAGCAAAATCCCGACCTTGCCAGTACATATTTTTGTTGCATTAAAATTCTGCCAATTTAGGAAGGTTTCACTGAAGCAAATGCAGAAACAGGAAGGATCACGGCTCATCACAAAGGAAAAAGGAAAGGATTATTATCTTCCTTCTCTGCTACACTTCCATTTAAACCGATTTTCCCCCTGCTACTTTTATGAGAATTTGAATGAAGGACAAAAATCCCCGTGTTCCTGAGACAGGACTTCCAGGAGGTCGGGTTTCTCTCTATGTGCATATGAAAATTCGGAGTGTGTTCTTTAAATTATTTAAAGTGATTGTCTACATGAAGACCTGCCTATAAAGGAATATCCTAACATGTAGTTTAGCAATTTAAAAGAGTATTGGGTAAAAAGTGTATGGCAACAGGACCTCATTAACGAAACAGATTTGATTTGAAGCCCTGATGCAGCTGTTGACAGCATAATTAAAATGATTAATTTGGAGTAGAAGAAGTACTTTGAACTAATTTGAAAATATGGTTATGATCTTGACCATACATCTGACCGGTGTTAGGCAGGTACATAGAAATGCTTAAAGAGAAAAATATACTTGGAAGTGTTTTAGCTGAAGGAGAGAAGGCTTTGTCTCAGATTCCTGTTTTTTCAGACATCAAATATTTCCTAACAAAAAAATGAAGGTAAAAACGTGGAACAAAACCTGACCTAAACACATGAATAGAAACAGTTACATGTCATTTCCTTCCTATATCTAGGGATTTCTGCATGTGCCATTTTGTCAGGGAGAATAATATTTAAAATCATGATTAAGTGTGTAAATATTCTTAACGACTAATTCCATCTATTTCCTCATCTGAAATACTATTGACTACATATTGTTTGCATATATATGTATTTTGACCTTTATATATATATATTCATGTATGTATACATATATATTTTTAAAAAACCCTGTTTCTTTTACTCTTTCTCTGTCTGGATCATGGTGGGAATTTCAGTTAATGCCTGGGGCAAAGTGCCCTGCAAGGATGTTTGGAATTCCTTTGCTCCCCATAAAGGAGATCTTTGGAATCTGTAAGAGGGTTAGAAAATACATGGTTGTTCTGTAACAATTGGCTTAACTTCTGTAAGTTTCATTTGTTTTCTTGATATAATAAATAAATATGTTTGATGTGCTGCAGTTACATCCTAAAAGAAGAGCCGGGCTGTGTTTTCTAGTTTTTAAACAGGCTGAATTAGAATGTCCCCCTCTTAATGTCAGCTATGTCACGTGCTGTATTTTAGTGGATATTGTAAGATTTACGTTTAAGCTTATATATATGTAAGCTTTCCTTTTGATTAGACATCTTAGATCTCAGCATGTAATTACTCAGGTCTCTAACGTGGGTAATATGAATTGCTCCCCCGAACTGGGCTTTGCAGTTTATGCGGTATTAACCGGTTCAAGCATCTCTTTTCGGACTACCTCACACATTTGTGTAGGTGGGGCTACAGGGCTGTGAGGTGTAGAGAGAAATTGAAACCTGGGCAGCATTTTTAGCTAGAGAAAGTGTCCGTAGTCTCCTAGTGTTTGTGTGTTAAAAGTGCATATATGTTAAAGTAGGTGTTTAATGTTAGTATGACAGGTTTTGTCTGAATTGTGACGCTTAAGGACTGTTTTATTTCTCTCCTCTGGGCTTCTAGCTTCATAATTGCTTTTCCTTACTTCTTATTATAGTACAGATTAAACATTTTTATTGTAGGGGGACCAAATGGTTTGCTTTGCCCCGTCTGCCTGGGCGTCTAGGCAGGACCGGATCACATGTGCAACATCCTTTTCTTTCAAAACGTGCGAAAGAGCTGCCAAAATGAGTGTGCGATGCTGTGGGGCATGGCCCCAGTTTTCCCAGTTCTTTTGCCTGAAATTGAGTTCCGATTTACCACAGATGCAAGTAGTTTTCTTTGCTAAAGATTCTGCGTCCTAAATCTACGGTGTGATACAGCCTTAGCCATGGTAACACACGGGTTTTCTGAAAGGCTAAATGCCTGCTTAAAACATGTAAGTTTTTTTTTCTTTGCACATTTAATAACCCCCCCGCAAAAAAAATACCCAACCAACAACCCCAAACCACCCAGATTTCTTGAATAAATGGTCTGCTTTTTTAAATCTTGGACTGACCTTTGGAGTTAAGCCTCTCTGTGGTGTATAAATAAGTGGTGACCAATTACTCTTGGGAAGAAGGAAGTTTGATGAATCACAGGAAATAGTAAATTATGTGGATTCCACACGATTCCCAAGGTTGAAACGTTTTTTTTTTTTTTTTTTTTTCCTTCCCCCCTTGCACAGGGGCCTTAAAATGTCACTGATTTGATGAGATGGTAGGCTCGGGTTACTTCTGGAGGGCACGGTGGGGGGAGTGAGGAACGGAAAGCAGAAGATTTCACAGTTGTTATCACACCAAGTAGGTTAAATTTGCTCTCCTTTGTTTCCTTCCTGGAGGGTGGAGGAAAACAATCGTGGTGTGCTAAAATTGTTTAAAAGCATACCAGCTATTCGGGGCAGCAAGTGATGAAAGTGGGGCTTTTAAAGAAAAAAAAAAAACAAAAAACACAAAGGTGTGTGAGGCATGGTTGTGGTGCTGATAACCTATTAGGTTTTGCTCTGCTGGTCTCCCATGATTTAAAGTTTCAACATCTCCAAGAAGCGGTAGTAATATAAATACTTAGGGTGGGGAAGACTGCAAGTACTAATAGCAGATAGACTCCAGGATGTGAGAGCAAATGGGGAAACAGAGCCTTTCCTGGTCTACTCTGTCTCTGTCTCTTCGCTGCTATTCTCTTTGCTTCCTTGTCAATTAAACTAATTGGTGCTGAAGATATTTCCCTAAAGGAGATCTCATACTAGGGCTTTTCAGGCAAAATCACTTGCAAGACTTTTAATCTAGTCAGGATATATTAACAGTATGCAGGGGTTTTTTATGCGTGTAGGGAATGCTTTGAAATTGTTACATTGTTCATGATCCATATAGCTAGACAAAACATTCAGTACTTTACTATCTCCAGAAAATGAAAGTTAATTTATACAGTGTAGCAACATACTTTGTTGTGGATCCACATTAATACAATATAGTTTGAGTCACAGGAGTTTTTACTATTTGATTTAGTCTTTTTCATAACAAAAGTAACTTTCCAATGCAAAAGGAAGAGTTTCCTTCCCATTTCTATCCCATCTTTTTTTCAGTTTGCTGTCTTCACATTTACATCAGGAGGTCTGAGACCTTCATTTTACTTGAATGCCTGATACCTACATTGTGCCACTAAAGGTTTTCATTCTCTCTACAATTCTCTCTTTCATTCCCTCTGAATCAATGACCTCTGCAATAGAATTTATTTGTGGTGTGCATTAATAAAGTATGTTGGAAAGAGTGTTCAAGAATGATACTGGAAAATGGTTTATCTATCTAGAATTTAGGACAACTTTGGGAGAATTAATTAAAAATAAAACAGCTAAAACTCAAACCTTTAAATTACTAGCAGGCATTTTTTTAGATGAACTTTTGTGAGGTCTGATTGGATCACAGAACTTCATTGTTTGTGTATCCTCAAATGAATAAATTGGTATTTTCTAATAAGAGTATTAGCTTGCAAATGACTGTGCTTGCCAGAGGTGAACTCTGTCCAGAAAGGTGCCTGTGCCTGGGAGAGTGCCTCACTGTGATCAGAAAGCTGTAGGATGAATATGATTTCTTCATTTTAAGTCCTTCTTGCTATTAGTGTGCATTCCTCAGTCCCAAGGATATGCGTGATGCTTTGTAAAGCAGCGAGATGGAGTCCCTGTGGTGTGGAGCATAGGGTGACTGTGCTCATGCAAAGCTGTTGCGTTTGCTGTCAGGTTTACCCATGTGAAGAGCTCCAGTAAAGGCTTTTAGCACTGACCACGTGGCTGGAGCCTGGATAAGGGGGCTTTAGTCACTGTGTGAGTGGTGTTGTGACAGCATTGCAGCATTCCACTGGATGAATGCTGGGGACAAGCATGGTGCATGTCCCCAGTAGCCTTAAAACTATTCTCAGTTCAGGCATCTTTGGTGCATTTTCCCCAGGTCAGCTGCAAGGCTTTCATGCTGCCGCAGCTCTGGAATGTGGCAGAAAGGAGCTGGTGTGCAGATTGCTATCTTGGTCTAAAATGTGAAAAATATCACAGCTGTAACTTGATCACAGGACCTCGATCTCAGACTGTTTGGATGTGGCTCTGGGGAAAGACTGCAATTCCCATCTGGATGACTTCCCAAGAGCACTGAAGTGGTGACCTGACAAAACAGTACTTTTCTTTTTAGATGTGGTACTTAGGTTAGATTCCTCCTGGTTGGGGCACACTGAAACTGCTCTGTCCTGGGCACTCACCCATTGCAAGTTACCTGCCAGAAACCTGAGCAGTTGAATTCCAGGAAGTAAGAGAGATGTAGAATTGCCTTAATTGCCCATCAGCTTTTCAGAGCGCATTTGTACTTGAGTGCCACCACCATCTGGGGCATCCATCCCAAGCCATGTAGGAAGTGACCCAAAGGAGAGCTGGAGGACCAGAGTAAGGCGTGTGACACATTACCTGTGGAGCTGGATGTATACAGGGCATTCTAGTCTGTCAGTGAATTGGAAAGTTGGCTGAGAACTTGATTTGTGTTCAACCAAATAAGTCTAAGACTTTCCATGTTAGTTAACGATACTTTGTCCTTTAAGGTAGGAGTGTTTAGATCAAAAAACCTCATCTTTTTCTGCTTGGAACATCCTGTGTGTTGCTCACTTCCGGGTTTGTTTGGGGTTTTAATATTTGAACAATGTCAGCTTCAAGTGATTTAGTGAAAAATGTGGAAAAAACCTTACTATTTTTATAGATCAATTTTCTCAGTTAATATAGCAGCTGAAACCTTCCTTTCACTGAAACTATTATCTGAGTTTGAACCATGGATAGGTTCTCTTCGTATTTCAAAACACAAAATAAAATTTGCAGTGTATTTAGTATTGATTTCCTCCCCTTTCCCTGATCTAGCTGAAAGTGTTATGTGCTTATTTTTATTTGGACTTGCAGGTACATGATTAGCTTTCTACAAACTGTGGCTCAATTCAAGGTCAGTTCATTTTTCAGGCTTGCTGGGGCTCTCAATGAACATTTAAACCAATTTTCACTGTGACTGACCACTTGGAGAGGCTTGCAGGCAAAGCTGGGCAGGAAGTTACAGCATACCTCTTCTTCCAGACTTATTTACCACTCAGGTACCTACCAACTTCAACAAGACTCTTTATGTAAATATTTATGAGGAGCATGGTGAGTTTTCAGTTGAGAGAGAGGAAGAGTGTCCAGTGTAGTCACTAGCACATTTTTTGGACAGTCCCATGCAAGGACCATGATCACAATTAAGTTTCCAGGTGCTTTCTAAGTTGGATGTGGGCCCTGGTTTCTGGGTTTCCCATACCCAAAAAACCATGTTTTCCTTCTCTTAAGTTGGTTCAGTTTTGTAGAATGAAATATAAATTGATCCAAGAAGGGCTGGCTCTCTAACTGCATGGATCATGCACTTACTATGGCACACACATCAGAACGACCCTGTTTGAATCTTTCCATCTGTTTGAGGTGTCTGGAACACAGCTTTATTCCAGGGTGGAATGTCTAGTTGGCGACTAAGAGGAAAAGGATCTGGTGGAGGAAGGGCATGAATTGTATTTTTGCACTAAAACCCTCCAAAGTACAGCTGTGTACTAGCAATGCCTCTTTTCTTTAAATATGAGTAGAGGAAATATCTGCAAAATGGTGGGGGAGGAGAGAGGGTCCAACAGCTGAGCACAGATTTTTAATGCTGTTGGGTACAGACAGCTCAGAAATGCTCTCCATGCAGTGATCATCTGCTCTTTGTGAACACAGTTTTGCTGGCCACGAATGAGCAGCACCCATTGGTACTATTGATGAACTTTCATCAGAATTTTACTTGAGTAAACAGAGGCAACAGAGTTTTACTCGAGTGTTCTTAATAGTCTGGGTTTTTTGAAATGCAGGATTTTTACCCTGTAAAGAATGACGATCAGTTGTAGGAAGGGAAGTGCATGTATATATAAGTAAGGAAACTTTTCTTTTTGTTCCCCAGAAAAGCATTAGCTGAAAATACTTTGCTCTGTTTCTTCATCTCTAGAGCCTGTGAAATTTGAGGTTTCAGAAACCTCCCAGTTTGAGAGCTGGCAAAGAAATTCCCTTTTATTGTATCATCTTCTTGTAATGGGAAAAAGTGTGGTTGCCAGCAGACAATTTCTTGGTGTCATTTATTCTAATCAAAATGTTCTATCATTGGGCTGCTTTCACAAGTAGTCTCATTTGGCTCTCTTTCTCCTCTTGGAGTAATGACAGCATCCTTTTATTCCCAAATGACACCCAGAAGTCCCCTGCTATTGAGTCAGACAGCAGTGTGTTGCCTGTGACTTTCACACAATCTGATAAGTATTCATAACTCTCAGGTTGTTTCTGCTTAGTTGGCACGTATGAAAAGTGGCCACTTACAGCAGTGAACTGACAAAATGTCTTTGTGACTGGAGTCTCACGGTTTCTGGGAGGGGGGAGGAAATAGTGAATGTTCTTGTCAAATGGTTTAACATGATCTCTACTTCTGGGCATGCCTCGTAAAACAGAAGTCATGCGGTGAAGGGGAAGAGAGCACTTTTGATGTATGTATTATCTACTCTTCTGCCATGGGGNGCCTTCCCTGTGAAACTCATATTTAATATTTAGTGCCATTATACGTTAATTCCAAGGAGGCAATGAAGTGACCTTTATGAAAAGGAGCAGAGAGCTGTGGCACCAACCCTGATCTTACCTGTGGAAGATCTTGTGTAAAAAAAAAAATTATGTGGCTTAATTGGAACTCTGTTTTGTGCCACTGGCTCTCTTCATTCTCTGCTACTGGAAGATTTATGGGAAGTGTGGGAATGTTTCCTCTCAATTCTCACGTCCCCAGAGAACTAGGATTTCATCAGTAAGGAAAGCAGATATAAAGATCTTTCTTATACATGTGTGTATCAGATTGCCACTAGATTCCCAAAAATCTAATGCTAGGATCATTAGATATGTTTGTGAGCTACCAACATCACAGTAATAGGACAGCATATTTGTCATGAACGTGCTGTTTAGGTCTCGAGAGAAAAGGAGAAGAACATGAAGACTTCCTGCCTCTCCCTACCTCCCTTCCCTTCCCCCCTGCTGCAGTTACTTGAATGATTACATCTTCACGTCTAAATATGTGAGCATGGTCTTGGAATGCTAAAAGTGGATTCTTTTCAGGTTTATAGATTAATCTAACAAAGAGGGGTTAACAGTCAAATAGATTTGATGGTATCTATCTAATTGCCTTTTTACATAATTTATACTTTGGTAGCTATAAAAAGATGCTTTGGAAATGATTCGGAAAGTCCTTCAGGAATAGTCCCAATCTCTGCAGCCTTATTAAATGCGTGCAGGCATGTCTCCCAGTGAGAATCTCAAGCTGTGAAAGTCATTAGAATAATAAATTAAACTTCTATGTATACAGGCATTTTAAACTTCAGGCGAAAATTCCTTATATGCCATGTTCTGATTTTCAACTCAAAAGCCAAGGAAACGGGACTTTGGAAATGATTGGTGGTCTTCTACAATGGTTTACATGGACAACAATTCACTGGGCTGTGCTGGCTCCTG
>VZTN01019843.1:152714-259236 GCA_013400515.1 Erpornis zantholeuca | reverse complement strand
AAAAAGGTTTATGAGCAGGCTTAGTGTTTTCATCATGTGTAGCATCCCTTCTGAATTGTCAACTCTTTATTGCTGCTATTACGGTTGGGAGCTCTTCCCATATTTCTGTCTTTTGCTTGCCTTTATGTGAATTTTAGATTCCAAGTTTTACATTTGAGTGGCCTGAAAACTTAGCTGCTGTTTTATCATGAGATAAACCTAGCTTCTCTTCTCATGTGACTAACAGATGGATGCATCCACTATGTCATGTTAAAGGAATAATTAAAAGCTTCATTTACATGCAACATGGAATGTCCAGAAATAACTGCACTCCGCTTCGAGACGTGCTGTGATTTGTACCATAACTTTGGATTGTTTTGGTTTTCTAAAAATAATAAATGACCCTCCAAATAGTGGTTGGCCGGAGGCATGCAAGAAGCAATCTATAGTATATGGATTTGCTCAATGGCATTTAAAGGACCCTGATTAAAATTCAGCCCAGGCCGGAGTGATGAGAAGACTGTTTACTGAGGGCTGTTTGAAGTCGTACATTGCACTGCAGACAGACCAGAGGGATGCACAGATTGAAACGTTTTACCTTGCCTGTCTGAATCCGGCTGTCAGGAGCCCATGGCACTCTGAGAGAGAGGTATCAACATTCTTGAGCCGTTTGACTGCTGCTGCTTATGAGTCTTAATTTTCATTGTTTTCAAGGTGGCCCAAGCTCAGTATCGGAGATCATGGCAACAACAACAATCTTGTTAGCTGGATCTGTGTTTTTTTGTTGACTGCTACAGATGCTATGTTTAGATATTTGATTTTAATGTAGTATGCATTTGAAAGTTTGCACTCTGAAAAAGACATCACTTCTATTCCTTTTTTCCCCTTAGCCTGATCCAAATACATCTTCATGTGACTCTGAAGAAAGATGAATATATTACACTCTTTTATTTCTCTGTCTCCTGCTCTGAGTATATAAGTACCATCAGAAGAAACCCCACCAGGCACTGTGTCTAACCTTGGTATTGTTTTATACTGTGGGTTGTTTTGTTTTGTTTGGGCTTTTTTTTTGTTCTTTTCAAATAGAGAACTTGATTTAAAAAGGAAAAAAAACCCAACAAAACAACAAAAAACCACCAAAAAAATTGAATTTAACATGCAATTAAAAGTATAGGTTATTTAATTTTATTTTTTCTTGGGTCTGGCATTTGACTAGTTTTCAGGGTAATAACTGTGAAAGGACATTTCTTACTCTGCTTCTGTGTGTATGCCTTGCCACAGGCTGCGTAACCTTGGGAAGGAGAGATGCAGGGGGTACGAAAGGGCTTAAAAAAAAGTCAGTCAAAAAAAGTTTGAGGAGTAGGGCTTTCCTTCTAGAACAAATCCTAAATAAAAGGAATGTGAACAGGGTACATTATTCACTCTTAATACATGGAATGTTTGCACTATCTTTAACTGACTCCCTGGAGTACCTACCCACTACTTTCTTTAAATCCGTGGAAATAGCTGCTTGGTGTATATAGAACTGGTCAACAGAAATTATGAGGGTCAAACCATCATTATTAATGAATAAAGTAGAAGGCAAAGTGCCATGCTCTTCAGGGTAAAAAGATAGAGGAAAAAAATTCTAGACAACAAAGGAAATATTTTTAAATGGTGTTGATAAAGACTTTGAAACACCTGGCATATTTTATCACTCAGGGAAATTCTGCTAGTCTCTGGTGCTGAGACTCCTTATGCTCACTCTTGCTGGGGTATGAAATGACAGTACTGGTGCTGTGATCAGCTCAGATGCCTCTGCTGGAAGTTTCTGAGTTTTCCTTTTTGCAGGCTGTCAGACATTTGGATGTTTTGTCAACATCCAGAGTGTGTTATCAGGCTCTGGTTTGGATAATCAGTTTCTGGGTGTGCTGGGACAGGTCCTGTTTCTTTTGGGGTGTTTTGTTTCGTTCCCTGTCTCAGATGGGTGTTTGTGCAGCTAATAGCTGAGCGCAGGAGCAGGGAAGCCGCACAAGCGCGGCCATGGGAATGTGCAATAGACAGTTAATTAACACATGATCAATCATTATGTGATACTGATTTCTTCCAGTATCTCCTAGAATTATGTTGGCACACTAAGCTCAATTATAGAAAAGGGGTAGGAGTTGGTTTCAGAAAAGGTTGGCCTCTGAGAGCTTATTCAACCTGGTTTGTCTGTTGTACTTGGATATAGTCAGGTATTCTGAACTAACATGGTCTCATCCAATGTTAATCACCATTCTTGGATCGACACTAGAGAGAAAAATTCATCTGATGTATCAATACTTTCACCTTCCCTGTTACAGGCCAGGGATTTTCAATAAACATCTAGGTGTATGTTGTGAAAAATAGCGATTCAGTAAAGTATGTGGATCACACTGAGATAATTATCTAGGAAATTGGGAAAAATAAGTAAAGCTTGGTCCCAGTTTTGAGAGAAGTCATTGGTATCAGTTTAAAACTCTTAATTGCTGCTTGTAAATGGTTATCGGTAGTTATTACCCATTTAGAAGAGTAGGGCTGCTAACATCTGAAATGGAGCAAAAAGTGGCAAGTAATTGAGCCTTGAGGGACTCCCTGTCACTTACAGAAGCATAGTGGGTGTTCATATTGCAGTTTATGGGTGCATGCTGTAATGAATACACTTATGGTTAATTACTTTGTCTAACATTGGCTGAGCTATAATCAAAACTCACCCAGAAGTATAAATGATCACAAAATGCAAGGGAGGAGCTGAAAGGGTTCATGACGCTGCTCAGCTAGTGGTGAGCATCTGAGTTGCATTCCTGTGAGCTCATGAGGAACCAGTTTGAGGTGTTCCTTTACTGCGTAGTGCAGAAAGCTCCTAGCTAGAGGCATATTTTTGAGTGACCTAGTGGTGCAGCTAGTTTTGATAAATGTAGTCTAAGAAATTGCAAAAATATGAGCAGAAAAGGTTTAATGCTTTTTAAAGAAGTTTAAGCATCAGTTTCTGACAATAGCTTAGAACTAAATAAAGTAACCAAAAAAGATACGGGTATTACCCGGATGTCTGGAGGGAGGTAGAAACAGGTTTTTGTGCTTTTTTTCCCCTCAAGGAAGCAAAATTTAATGTGAATCTAGCAGTTTCTCAGATGTCCTGCCTAACATTTGAAGTATGTGCTGATAAAAAATTTTCTGTGTGTTGGTGGCAAGCTTTACGTTTTAATGAATTCAGTGGAACATCTGCAAAATGGCAGTGGAGAACTATTGGACAAGCAGTTGAACAAATGCTTTGTGCAATGTAGATTAAGAGTTTAAAAAAACCCCAATGTTCTTTGTAGTGGGGGTAAAGTGGGGGATGGACCAACAAGGAATGAGATGTGGAGGAAATTAAGGGTGGCTGGCAAACAAGAGCAGAATAAGTAGTCTGGGTGGAAACTAAAGCACCTTCACATCCCTTGACAGTAACTGTGCATTTAGCTTTGCATAGGTTGTGTGACCTAATGTACTAAGGAACCATTTCCCAAAATGCTGTTGCAGACAATAAGGAGAACTGTGTCACTTGACAGCTA
Source organism: Erpornis zantholeuca (assembly GCA_013400515.1). Classification (NCBI taxonomy): domain Eukaryota; kingdom Metazoa; phylum Chordata; class Aves; order Passeriformes; family Timaliidae; genus Erpornis; species Erpornis zantholeuca. The sequence continues at coordinate 255,706 of VZTN01019843.1, read as the reverse complement.
ATTAGGAAGCAGAAAAATCTCCTCCTCCCCCTGATGCTCTATTAAGTGTTCAGGTGTACAATAGAAACACGAGTGGTACAGATTCACGATACCTTTGCATTGCAGTGTTCGTGGCAGTGTCAGCTGCTTGATGCTAATAAAATAAACACAGAATATTTCAGACTGTTTTACAAAATGTGAATTAGCTTTCTCTGAGGTCTTTGTTAGTTTTTAGGCAGGTGTGATTTGTAAGGCATTCTCTCATCCCTGTGTCACTGAAACCTTTTAAGAACTCAGTGCTTCATTTTTAAACATGTGCTGTCTAAACCTCATTTTTACTACAGATAAAGAATAAAACAAAAATAAATTTCAAAAAAATTTGAAAGTCAGATTGACATTTTTGCATTCTTAATTTTGAGTGCCTCATTTGTGAAAGCCAGTGAAAATTTACACATTCTTCCTTGTCCTGTGTGTTTCATACTCTCAATCCCCAACACAGGTTTTTTTGGTGGAAAATCCTCCCCTTTTTGTTCCCTTGGCTCTCCATCCCCATCTCGTATGTGAGAATCAATTGCAATGTCTCTCTCAAGGTAGTGAATGAAGCAGTGCCTTTGGACAGGTATCTTTTCCCTCTTGTTGTGATTAATCCTTGCATAAGGTCATGATACTGATCCTGTGAGTGGATGTTGGGTGCACCACAGTGCATAGTTCCCAACAGCTCCAGATGGGGGGACTTGCAGGGCAGCTTCTTTCTCTCTGTGAGCTGGTCCTGCCTTTCCTTGCTGTGGATCAGTCTACCCATCAGTCATGTCAATGGGAATCAAACAGCACCTATAGTCTGTTTAAAACACAGTGTATCTCTGTTTCACGAGGTAAAAAGAAAGAAAAAAAGATTTTCAGGGACAGTCTGAGTAGAGGACATGTACAAGTATGCTCGTCGCATTCCCCTGGAAGGCTGCTAGTTAATCATGCATGCAACATCTGGCCTGCTAGAACACAATCTGTGTGTTGGATGTGGGCTGTAATTTCACTTCATAGGGTCTAATGCAACATGACTTAAATCTCTGTGTGGGTGCTGCTAAGGTCTAGCTTGGTGTGTGGCTTTCAGTGGTGTTCGGAAGTCATGTTCATCCTGAAGCAAGCAAAAATTTTCCTAGCCCTTTGCTAGACCAATGTATGCTAATCCTGTAAAAATTGTCCTGGAGCAAGTACTTAAGCCAGGCACAATAAAAGAATTTTCTTAGAATGTACAGTTTTGGGCACAGGAATACATTATCTTCTGCCCTAGTTTTCATACCTGTATAGATGCTGATTTTTGTCTCTGAGATCTTGTAAACTTTATAGGGATCATTGAAGTAGTTGTGTGAAGAATGATTTGGTGTCAAAGTTGTGCTTGCTGGGTACGTGATCTGTGATGCAAGAGAGCAGCTGGATGAAGCTGATTGGTGCTGTTTGACCTAAGTGGCCATCTACAGTATGGCTGATCCTTAACAAAGATACATTTAATTTTTTTTTTTAAACAAGGGTTGTCTAAAATCAGAAGAGGTAAATGATGTTCTTTGAATGTTCCTCTCTTCCATGTGTGATTTTAAAATGTAGTTTCTGAGCGTTAGATCATCCAAAGCAGGGTCCCACATGTTCCCAATGGCAAAGCTGATTTCACTGGGAGAGTTCATTCATGTCCTACAGGGTAACTGTGTGGCAGAAGGTTGTTTCTGTGTCTGTGACCTTAGTGCCATGATGGTCATGTAAACTGATCTGTAGAGGAGGATTCCTCTTTCTGTGTGGGCAGATCTTAAAAATCAGTGCTAGTTAGGACTTAAATACTCTCTGGTTCAGCACTTCAGATGCGATGTACAGGGTTGGGACAGAGATTAATAGAGGGAGAAATGGGTAACAGCTTTTACAAAATGTCATGTGGTCCTCAGTGAACCTACTGTATCTAAGTTGTTTTGAAAGTATGGGGGAAGTAAAAAACCAGTTCTGCTTAGCCTTTGGACAAACCATCAGCTTTTCACAACACTAGGATTTACAAAGAGGAACTTTGTTCAGGTGCAGTTTGATGGGGCACAATTTGGGGCACGGGGCAAAGCCCACACCCCTCAGTTGTTATCCTGTCTTGCCCAGAATTATTCACCTACCAGTTGCTGTTTGTTTTTATTGTGGAGAAGCTGTATTCCATTGCAAATTACGATAGTGTTGGTGCTATGAGTGAGACTCTGACTCCATAGTGGTCACTGGAAGGATGGTCTGTGAAGGGCTGCTCCTGCCCCAGCCACACTAAGCTCTGAAACAGGTACCAAGCATTCCTTGCTGCTCCCAAGGCCACTTTGAGTGAGGCTTGTGCTCACACGTGTTGTCAGGAGTCTTCAGCTCTGTTAGCAAAAAAATAAAAGAATGGCGTTCTGGTTAGATCAAATTACCTTTTTCAGAGTAAATGAAGATTATAGAAAAAAAAAAAGGAAAATAAAATAAAAAAAAAAGCTGTTTCCTCCTTGTTATGACAGGCCTGGCTGTCAAAGCCTGTACTGTTGTAGTGCTGCCCTGCAAGGCAGTTGCAAAGTCACTGGAGCTGTTTCGCTGCTTTGCTAACAAAGTATGTGTGGCGAGAGTGTTGCAACACTTGCTCAGGTAAATGTTTCAACAGGCCACCAGCCAGAGCAAGCTCAGCAGCCCCAGACGCTACACTGAAAAATCCCCACTCCCTTCATTCTGATTTTCAGCTGTAGCACTGGAGGGGTGCAGGCAAGGGTGAGGGAATATAACTCTAGACAGCAGCACATCTAATGCACAGTAGCACTTGTTTCTATGTCTGGGGGCATTAGGAGGGCGACAGGCGGGGCAGGATTTGCTTCCCAGGTGAGGCCCTGAGTTTTTTTGGCTACGAGAGCTGTGCTAGCATTTCTGTGCTGGGCGGTGAGGGCTGAGGGATGGTGTGTGTGTGCTTGAGGAAAGGGAGTGGGTCAGTAAGTGGAAGCACATGGCGTGGCTGGCACTGCTGCTCCCTGTGTTTGTAGTAGGATAGAGTTTCTAAAGGATTAGATAACACGCCTGAGCTCCATGGCGTGCAGTTTTTAAACTGTGTTTACAGTTCAGGAGGTACTGTGAGTAGAGATGATTATGTCCTTTAAGTTCTGTTTTTGTTGCAGCTTCTGTGATAAAAGGAGGCTCTGGTGAAGACATTTTTTGCTGGCAGATATGTATTCTCAGAGTGGTTGCTGTGCAAACTTTTGGGGGATGGGAGCAACCTACTGAGATACCTCAGCACTTCCCTTTAATAAAGGCACATCATTAAGCCATTTCCTGCACATCTGAGAGGCTGTTGGAAGAACATGATGGTATTGAAATGAAATTTAAAAACAGCTTGATTTTTTTTTTTAGAGTATTATTTAATTTAATCTTTTTTTGAGTATTATGGTTTCTGGGGAAAAATAATGTAATGAAGACAGCAGAATTACATTGATTCTATGATCTGAGTAACTAGAGGGAAAAATTTCAGTTTCTTCTTTGCTTTCCCCTTCTGAAAATATAAAATACAGGAGAGAGTACAAATTGTAAAATTGTTTTACCGTGTCAGCTGTTAGTGTGACCGATACAATCCTTGTTTGTAAAGAGGAAAGAGAGGCCTTTTGTGGATGTATGTTCACTATTGTGTGTATAGCTTGTATATAGTGTGTATGTTGTTTATATTATGTAGGCACAAATATACATGAGCTACATAATGTATACATCATATATAAAGCACCATAAGGGAAATAAAACAGAGTCAAGGGAAACCTCTTTGCACCCCAGGCTGGTGATGGGTGTTGGGTACTGGGCAGCAGCACGTGGGCCAGGCAGGTGCTGGGTGGCTGTCAGGACTGATGGGCAAGGTGGGTGTCCTTGCAAGGTTCTTTCTGTACATCTGGTCACTGCCACTGACTGCTGCGGTGGGGACAGGTGGACAAAGGTGTTTCTGATAACCAGCACACTCCCTGGAGAGGAGCAGTATCCTCTCATCCCAAGGCAAGGATGACATCTCTGTCTCTCCACGCTGTGGTAGGGATCATGTAAAGCTCTTCAGGCTATTTCGAGCCAAACAGCTAATATGGTTTTGATGGTAAAAATGAAAAAATTTAGGTTTTTAGTGATGTTTGGAATTGGAAAATTTTAATCACCAACACAGAATTTCTGTCAATATGTGAAAAGCCCAAAATTTGTGGTGGAAAGATGCATAAAAATTATAACTTGGAAGATGCAGACGTAGCAATACAGCTCAGAGTATTCAAGGGAGTCCTTGCATGACCTTTATTCAGCAAAGAGGTGGTCTTGCAGCACTTTACTGCAATAGCTCTTTGCAGCATATTGCTCAATATCATAATGGCTGCAGAAGAGCCAAAACATCATGCTCTTTCTGTCCTCTTTAATATTTTTTCAGAGTTGTGAGCCAGCTGCAGCTAGCTGACTTTTTTTTTTTTTTTGATAAAGCAGCTGACAATCCCAATGACTTCTGTAGCAATGAGTTGTCCTCAGTTCTTTTGTGTATAAAAACTACAGAGCAAAGGCAAGTCATGTCTTTGTAAGTCAATACTGGGACATGGATGAAATGATTATTTAGCATCCTAAGGATGTGAGAGGGACTTTTTTATTTCTGGGCTTTGAATTGAAAGGTTGAAGATATCTTTTTATATGTGTATATGGACATGGTATGTGCTGGATTTTTATCTGTCACACTGCATTTTGATACTTTCTTCAGAGAAGATGAACCTTTAAACATGTTTCAGCTAAGAAAAGGTATTATTTTTTCACATAAAAGCCTTACACTTTGAATAAATATTAATGCTTCGTGTTCGAAACTCTGTGTTAAGTCTATGCTGTGCTCTGTTTACAATGTATGTATGTTTAACCTTCAAAATGCAGATATTTTTAAGGCTAATTGGTAAAATGCATGGCTAAGGCATATTTCTGGAAGCATAAAGTCAGAAGTAATGACTTTGGGCTCAATCCTCCAGTTCTTTGTCTCCCACATACTTGTTTGGATTACAAATCAGAGCAAACAGCTTTTTAAGTTATCGATCCCAAAGCAGCTCTATGCTTTCGCTGGTATTGAGCTGGAAGGATGGGTCAGATTTAGCTTGACACCAATGACAGCTCTCCATCGGAGGACTGGTTTTGTTCCAGGTGCCAGATGGAGAGACTAAAAGTCGCTGCAATTTAATAACTCACTGGTATCAGCCTGCTGCTGATGCTCAGGGTTTGCTGTGAGGCACCTGTACTCCATGGCTGCCGGGAATCATAACCAAGAGGATGGTAACATGTCTTAGCAATAAATGCTGCTTGGGAAAAGTGAGGATGGAACCATTTTCAAAAATAACAACCACCAGAATACATTCAGCAGTGAGAGGGTTTGTCTTCCTATCTTACATCACCGATGTCTCAATCATGTCTGCGTGAGAAAAATGCCCCAATGCGTGATCGTGTTAAATTAAGTCTGCACCTGTAGAGGGAAGATCATTGTTACAGCAACACATCCCATGTGAAATGTAAAGAATTCAGTGAAATCAAATCCATGTTCTTTACTGGTGTGTTGAATCATCTCAACTAATCTCTAGAATTCCAAGTAGTACACATTTTAATTGAAAACAAATTCTGGTAGATATCTTCCAAAGGAGGTTTTCAGCATTCAGTGTGTTTTCCTATAGTGTAATGATTTAGTGTGTCAGAAGCACCATTCACTAAAAGGGTAAAATAAATTTTGAGAAGTTTCTTCTATCTGTAATCTTTGCTGGTCAAAAAAAGAAGTTTTATTTTTGTTGCTCTCCAGTTTAAATAGTGTCAGCCAGATTTGACAAATGGCACCAGTAAAACTCTGTGTTGGGAATCAAACATAAAAGATATTATGGAAATCTCATTTATAGTTGTTCAATGGTTTGTAATTATTGCTGATTTTTTAATAGATTTATTGATGGGCTGTCTTATAACTTCACCATTGAAAGTTATGGCAAACTCTTTTTTGCTTTTATATTGCCTTCAGTCACATAACTAATATTGCTGATGATGACATACATGGTGAAAAAAAGCCTTGCTGCTCTTCTGTTTTCTGGAATGGAAGAAAACAATATTTTTTTAACTTGGAGTGAAACATTAGTTTCAATGTTTAGATTGAACATTACAAACAAGTTAATGACTCCACAAATGCAAAATGAACAATCAACTAATGAAGTGGGTTCCATTTTTCCCTATTCCTCTTTCGTGTTGGCCAAAAGAAGAGTGTGGGATATGTGTAATTTTGGTTAACATGTTTTAAAAGCAGTTCCAGTATCTGTAATAAAAAAATAATGGTCGAAAAGCATGAAAGCATACCTGCCTATATAGATGCAAGATTTACACGTACAAAGGATGTCTTGGGAGGGGAATCTCAAGAAACAAAAGTTAAGTAAAGAGCAGAAAAAATGCTTTGTTATTGGGAGATCTGGTCCAAAGATCCCTGCTTGTGAGTTTTAGTGAAATGCCTAGTATATGTTTCTCAAGTTTTGTGTATTTTATCTTTCATGTGCTTGAACTAAAATAAATCTTTTTATAGCATAAAATAATATGTTTTTGTGATGATACTTAACATTTATTATACTGCATCCCCTGCTATATTATCCCTCTTTTAAAAATTATTTTTAATAATAATTTTCTTTCTACTGGAATTAGATATAAAAACAACAGAAAAAAAAGAAGACAAGAAAATGGTTTGGAAATGTCATAATTCAGTGGTTCAGAAATGTCATAAGAAAGGACTGATCTTGTTCCTCCTGTCAGTTGCCATGTTGTTGATGAACGCTGATAAAACAAATGTGATGGGACCAAAAATGTATTTTAAGTCTTTTTAAAAGTAGTGAGTTTTTATTGCCTCTGCCTCAAAGAAAACTCCAACACCTGAACTCCCTTCCCTCCTTGCTAAAAGTACTTTCTCTTCCTTTTTCCCCTTCTCTTTTTCTTTGCTTAGGGCTATGGTTACATTAGTTAATTTTTAAAACTGGAAAATAGAGATTTAAATAGAATTAGAGAAAGACGCCTTTGTACTAGGTACTGTACAGTATAGTGTTTAAAAAAGTCAGAAAATATGTTAGCAGAAAATGCCTAGACTGTAATTTAGATAACAACCCAGACAATGAGCTAGCTTGTTAATTGTAAAGGCTGGTGGAGACCTGCCAGTTGGAGAACTTGTCTTTTTGTATCCCACTGATCCTCACAGCTCTCCTAGATGGTGAATGACAGGGCTTGAACTTTTCTAGTTTAGGCTTTGCTTCTTTTAACACTATTATTTTTCCCCTTTATTTCTAAAAAGGAAAAAAAACCCCAAACAAACAAAAACCCAACCCACCCCCGTCCAAAAAAACCCCAAAAACCAACCCCAAACTAAAGCCAAAAAAGTCCTTGTATCAGAAGAGCCATTAGTCGAAGTTTTAAAAGAGTCAGTAATAATCAACACTGTGAGGAAGCAGGCAGATTGGGTGGTCTGAAAAGCTGCGTAAACAGAGATCTGTGGCCTGAATTCTGGTGCTGTAGACATCACTGTAAGTGCTCTTTAGACCAAGTATGCAGTTTGCAAACAGCGAATCTCGCCAAATTACTCATCTGAAATCTCTTTCTGAAACAGCGGCCATGAGGTATGCAAAATTACATGCTAACAGCCATCAGACACTTCTTTCCTTTTTTTTTTTGCAGCTGCCTTAGAGTAACTGCAGTGATGGGGAAGCAGTCTAGGAGTGTGTCTCTTCTGTCAGGCTGTTCAGTGGCTGTTCTGTAGCTCTTGGGGACAGTTTTCTGGAGGGAGGTGAGCCAGGCAGCACTCCAGCCCTCCCCACTGTATTTCTCAGAGGGCACTGGATAGGAAGATGACCTTGCAGGTTGGTCACCAACCCACCAATCCTCACTGAAGCCTCAGTGCTCTTAGGTGGCAAATTTTGAGAAGCAGAGATTACCGTACCTGATGCAGAGGTAACCAAAACAGTAATTTGTGAGGTCCCAGCAAAGAATTCAGCACAACTTGTCCATAAACACCTGAGTATCCCTACCCCTTCTCTGCAAAATATTAAGCATGTGGTTAAAGTACTCTATTATGCAAGGGGTGCTAAGACAAGAGCAATGGCTCTGGTAGAGATGTGAGCTGCACGCTTCATCTCTGAGGGGTTTCGGTATGATTGCTTCCTGCTCACAGTTTAGGCTAGGATTTCCTAAGGCATTTGAGGGAATTAAACACAAGAATGTCACGGCATTTCAATGGGGTTTAGCTGTCTGATGCTGCAAGGGCTAAGCTTATGCAGAATGACACTAGTCCAACTTACGGTGTAATTTCAAACTGATGTAGTTAAACTGATGCAAAAGACTGTATGCATAAGCCTAAGTCTACATTCTGTTTGCTTTATAACAGTTTGGTTTAAATTAATTAGGACAAAGATTTAAGCTAAGGTAAAGTAAGTCACTCTTAAACTGAACCGTGAGTATATTTGATAAAATACCTATGCAGGTAGGCACACTGAGAGTATATAGATATAGATATGCATTTCTTGGTCAAACTAGCCTAAATTGCCTCGTATTTCTTTCCAGAACATTAGTTCCACAAAAACCCTCTCTTTCGATGTTTCCACATTTGTTAAATTATTTCGTAGTTTCCTTTTAAAGATTGATAGAAGTAAATTTTCTCTTTCATCTACTCTTCGACTTAAAGACGTCCAACCACTGTGCCTCTGCAGACTGTAAGATCTTCAGAGAAACCTCAACCATCAGAAGTTCTGGAGCTTCGTGTGGTTATATTTTATTATCTTCTTGACTCTTTCTATTAACTCATCCTAAAGTTTTCTTTTCTTTCTAAAATTTATGCTTGTGGTTTGGGAAGGTAAGTGGAAAGGTCAGGATGTGTATGGCCCCACTGCAGCAGATTTTGGTGGAGAGTTTGGGGGAGGGTGTGTGAGAGCTAGTGCCAGGCTGGCTACTTGTGGAATGAATTTATTTGAGAAGGGATTTCTTCAGCAGCTGGTGGTTTCCTCTTTTGACCTGTGCCACTTCCAAAGAGGGCTCAAGATGGTTTAGTGGTGATGAATTGGCAGACTTGTCACTAAGCTGTAAATCTTGAATCTGCCTTGCTGGGTTGAGGTGTGAACCCAAGATCTAGAGGAGGTCAGCATTTCAGCCTGCTGCTGTGTATATAAAACCTTCTTTAATTAAGGAAATACTGCTAATAATAATTTTTTTTCACTTTTACAGCCTCTGCTGTTCCAAAATTATTTGATGGATATATATCTTTCCAAGTAAATGCAACTGAGTTAAAAATGAACAAAATCCGCCAAAGCCAAATTAACCAATCCCCTCTTCTCCCCCTCCCACCCCCCCAGCCTGAAACCAAGAAAAGGCCACCAAAGTCAAGCACCAAATAAGTTTTTTTATGATATGACTAATTTTTTCTAGTTCCAGGACAGGTATGGAAGAAACAAAAAATCTCCATTGTTTAAGTGTCCCTTACAATACTGATATTTTTGAGTGTTATTCTGATGTTTCCATTAGGAAGATAGGATTTTACATAGGCTCTAGATTTTTAGACTTTGGGTATTCTTGGGCTGCATATTGTTGCCGCATATAAAATTCTGGGGTTTTTATACTCTATATTTTTTCAAATTGCCTAAGGAACTGCCTACCTGGCATAATGCAACCTTAAATTAATGCAGCTCAATGTGAATGAGCTGCTGGGTCTGTGCTTGCTACTGTAGAGCAACCAACTCAGGTGCAAAAAGCAGTTTATCTCTACTACTAGGCTTAGCCTTACCTTGACTAAGCCTTAGCCTTACTTGTTCTGGTTCTATTATACTGGCCTTCCTGCTGCTGGTCATCCAGTCTATGTCTGTAAAAGGTCAAATGACAAAAGGATGAAGTGCTGTATTGTACTGGTTAGCATTTTAAAAAAATATTGCACTTATTTATTTTAAATGACCACATTTTCACCCAATTTGTGGAAATCAAATTATTTACAGCTTCAGTAGATAACATATTTCTAATAACATTGAAACTCTTAAAATCAAGTGATGTGAGAGTATTTACAACTGCCTATCATTAGCTACTGGGTAGATACATGCATACTCCTGTGTAATTGAACTGAATGAGGAGTTTAAATTGAAATGCTTATTTGTCACACCAAGAGTGAATCCTCTCTTCACAATAAAAGTCCAGCAGATTGAAATCAGCTGTGAGAAAGGTTGCTCTCAGCAAGAGAGAAGATTTGAGAGGGTATCAACAGAATTTCACCACAGAAGTCTTTGTTCACATGCAATCCCATTATTTCAAGTACAATCTACTCTGTCTAAAATTAGCATATATAATTGAATAGTGCCAAAGGCTGAAATAATTTACACTTAAGCTCATAGCATTTTTTGTAATGCTAAACAAACAGAGGTGTACACATTACCCAAGCAGACACCCTCTGGGGTTTATCCCTCTCCATCCCCTCTAATTAAATGGACTTCAGAACTGGGCTTGAGATATTATGATGACTGAAGATGCTCATCTGGAAATGCTGAAGCTTTTTTACACATAAAGTGGTGACCTCTGTCATAACCTAGATTTGCAGGTGGCTGTTAGTTAGGTCTTTTGTGCGCTACTGTCGGTTCTGATTTTGAATAACCATGGAAGTGGTAGAACAGTATTGCTGACAGAAATAATGCTCATTTATAGAGCTTTTCTATCCAAAGACCTCAGAAGTGCCTAAAATAAAGTTAGTGTTCTCATTTAGCTTAGAAGGAATGGAAGTCCCCAGTGACAGATTAGTCAAAATCACGCAGCCAGCTAATGACAAAATCAGAAATAGCACTGCAGTAGCTACGCTCCAAACCAGGACCTACCTTCTTGGTCCCTCCTGTGTTCTCAGGATGGATAATTGCTCACCATGAGCCCGAGGTTCATAAACTGATCTCAAATCTGCACACACTCCAGTTTTTCGTAGCATCATTTATGGGTGTATGCTCTCAGTGTTGAAGTTGTATGTCTCGACTGGGTTAATTCCTAAGCCTTTTTGGTGTGGTTTTTTTGCTGTCAGAGATACTGTTTGACACTTTCCGGGGTATGTTTTATACTGCTGTGTGAAGAGTTTAGTTGCCAGAGCTGAATCTTTCCTCAGGGAAGCCTCTGTTTGCATGCTTAATTTTTAATCTGATCTCTACTAAATATTAAAGAATTAGTTTAAGCACTGGCAGACCCTCCATTGTGCAAGCTGAAAGGAGCAAGGCTGTAGAAGAAGGCAAGGCAACAAAATTTTAGTGATTCTATGAGGGGGCTCTTTTTGCACAAGTTGCAGTTTAGCCCCACTTTCCAATCACAGCTTATTGTCTGGTAGCTGAGTTATTCTAATGTGACTGAGAGCAGAATCTAGCCAGGAGGTTGTGGTGATTGCCGAGCAAATATGGAGTGCACGTGTTTTCCCTGGAGTGCGTGAGGGCTAACTAGTAGGTAACTCAGCCACCCTCAGGGCTTCACCTTGTACTTCACATCAAGCTATAAATTTTTGTTGTGAGTCCAATTTGAAATTTTTCATTCTTCTTATTAATTTGTTAAGAAGCGGCCATGTGTGAGGTGCTGGGAGATATGGAAGAAAATCTGGACTTAGGCCTAAGAAAACTTAGCCTTATGTTTACATCTTGTATGGAGCTGCAGCAGCTGGGCTCTTGTACCTGCGTGGGGCTCTAGTGGTGTTATTTTGGACTCTGTTTCAGGTGCAGGAATTGGCTTCACATGCTTTTCTTTGAAGGTTTGAGATCAAAATAGATCACTAGTATAGACAGAGACTCCAACAATGTTTTGTTTTAAAAAAAGAAAAGAGACTAGCTAGTAATTGTCTGTATAGTGCTTTTGTTCTTCCATTTTGCAAGAAAAGTGTCTTGTTGCTTCCTCCCATTCCCAAAAGCAGGAACTTGCTGCCTCAGAACCAGCTTTCAGCAAGGCTTCTTTTTCTCTTCTTTTCTTTTTTCCTCCCCTTGGGGGTTAAAAATAGCAAGCAGTAAGAAGTGATATTGTATACAAGGCTATTACACTTTTGTCTTGGCCTGCTTAATGTCCTTGACACATACCCATTTCACCCAGGGACAGCCACTATGCAAATTGGCTAAAAGCTCCATTAGGTTGTTCAAGGCTGGGGAAACCCATCTGTCAGTGTCTGTGACACAGCCGGGCTGGAGTCTCACGTGGGAATCTGTCCTTGAGATACCCAGGCAGCAGAGTTTCTGTTAGCCTCTAGTGTTCCCAGAATCAAAGGAAATTGTTGTACGCTCTTCTTGCTGCCGTTTGTGTTTTTATCGTTCCTTTTCTACCTTGATTCCTTTTCCAGAAAAAGCACAGGCAAAGACTGAGAATTAACAGGGAAAGATGGGTTTTACTTTTTTTTTCTTTTGCTTTTCCATAAATGAACAATTATGTGTATTACTTGTGGAAAAATAGAACTGTTTGTTGTCCTCAAAGAGGAACAGCCTTATAACCCTTTTCCATATTTTCCTGTGTGATCTGCTGATGACATACATGGGATGGGTATTCAAAAAAGTGTTGCTGGGGCTCAGCTGCAGTTGATATGTTCTTTATGAGTGGATCAGAAATGCATGGTAAGCTAACAAAATACCAAAGAATGCACATGTGAAAGGCTTTCATTGAATGTGGGGCCTGGAAGTGGGAGTTGCCTCTGCAGAGACAGAGAAGCCCAGCTCCTGCACATGGATTTGGGAGCAGGCTTGAGTCTTCTCTGCTTGGCATGCCCAGGGAAAAGCTCCTGCAACAACACTTCCATCTGTTGAGGGAAGCCACTTGCTTATTCTGCTGGGTGGAGGTAAGGTGGCAGAGTGCAATTTTCTTGTTTTCTGCTTTCTTTCTGCCTAACCAGTGAAGCACACCACGAAGGCTGGTACAGAAGTAGTTGATATCCTGCTAGTCCTACAATTAGCAAATTTACAGTGTTTTGTAATATGAGACAGTAGCAGCAAAATAGTTCAGATTTTCACCCCATTAGAGCAAGAAGATTCAGCATATGACATCAAAAGTAGTGCCATCCGAAGTGTGTGAGGTCTGTACTGACAGACCTCTCAAGCTCTCAATATTTCCAGCTGGAGTCAAGGAAGAGCCCTGAACACAGAGTATCTGGCAAAATAGCTTGAGTAACTTCAGTGCCCAGTGGTGTTCAGATGTATGAGATAATTATAGCCTTCTCCATAACAGATGCTCTGTTCTCCAGTTTGGCACTTTCTTTCTTCAGCATGCAAATAATTTTCTCTACCTAAGCTGATGGCCATTTTAATGACACAGATACGGTTTTTTCCACAAAGGAGTAAGCAGTGTGTTTTCATGGAAACACTTCTATAACTTCAAGATTGGATTTATCGTTATCATCCCATCAAGGAAGAAGAAAAGCACTTTTGATAGTACCGTGTGGAGATTGATGACATGAAGAGTTAATGTGTTGGTATAGCCAGGATCAGTATTTCCAGAAATAGAAGTCAGTGATTCAGCAGTTCTCCTTCATATTGCCAAGTGCAACTTATTCAAATCATGTAATATTCTGCTTTCTGTGTTCCAAACCCAGTCACGTAATAAGGAGGCTTTTAGATTAGCATATTAGTTTAAATTTCAGGCATACCATTGTAGTTCTCTCTCTTAGGCTCCCAGTGCCTCTTTTCTTCACTGTTTGTCTCTGGAGGTAACACAGACTTTGCTATCGCATGTAACTCCCACTAAAAAAAAATAAATATAATGGTAAGAGAGATGGTGTATGCATTTTTCTAGAAGATGTGGCTGGCTTTACACAACCTTTGTTCTCACAGTTGAGGATATTTTCATACTGCTCCAGTTCTTTCGGTGCCTGTGCAAGTAGCTCAGATTTGCCAAGGGGAGCAGAGGGGTTGCAATCTTGCTCAAAGCCGTTTCTGCATTTATGTTTTTCTGGCTGTCTGGTCAGACTGCCACATCCTAATGAGAGCCAAAACGTAATTAAACATTGGTGAGTTGAACAGCTTGCTTTGAAAAGAGGTGAATTCTGCTTCACAGGACATTTCATTAAAAAAAATCTAAATATGAAAAGGCATAAATATTTGGTCTTCCCTGTGCAAGGGAGTCCTGTGCATAGGCAAAGTAGTAGATGAAGTAGAATTTTTACACACATTTAAAGAAATTGTGTGCCCAAAGCTGTTGGGAACAAAGAGCCTGCTTTGTCCTCACAAAAATTTTGGATTTAATCCTGAAGTCCTTTTTGAGAAATGAATACTCCTTAGGGCAAACTCTTAGGGCTGCAACTGGCTCTATGTGCAAGAGGAACAAGGGTGTGCCATAAGGAATAACCTCTTTGGCAGAGGAGGAGGAAATGCAGAACCTTTCTCACAGCAGGTCCCGGGTGCAAGGGCCATTGCAAAGCACAAGTGGAAACACTTTCTAAATGAATGTAGAAAATTATGGGACTATGAAAAAAAACGAACCAAAACAAAACCTGAGACTTGCTAATTTTTTGTGGCCTATTTACAAGTGCCTGAGAAACAGATTTTAATTTTAGTCAATACTCACAAGCCCATCAGTGGAGCAGCACAGGGGGACACCGTTCTAAAATAGCTCTAGCAGATGCCACAATAATACGAGTTTTCCCTGCATATCTCATTTATTTCTTGCTGTGTGTAGTTTCTTACTAAATTTGTTCCCTTGATAAATGCAAAGATGTTCTTGCCATTGGATAGAATAGCTAACTGCAATTGTCACAAACACTAACTGGCTTAACCTTCTCGTTGCATGGCTACTGCTGCTGTTAAATATTTCCAGGGCTAACAGAGATCTTGGAAATTAGTTTTAATGGGTTTTCTTTTCATATACACAGACCATGGCTGTTAAACAATGGCAGCTTGAATAAAAGCCATTCTAATGTTAACAGCAGTAGTGTCAGTTATTTGGATAAACTGTCAGAGGGAGGCTGGCCATCAGTGGATCACTGCAAGGGAGCCTTGAAAATTGAGAAAATTAACCTGCTAACATAACCAATAGCCCAGATCTTCAGAAAGGGTAATTATCCTACTACCTCACTTAGCATGCAAGTGTTTATATTGGTACTACATGTCAAGAGACCTTCTACCTCGCCAGTTTTACTTTCCCTGAAGAACAGCTCTCCTTTCATACCCTTGATTGCTTTAAATTCAAAATATGGCAAGTTGATACTGATTTATGAGGCATCTTGGTAATCACTTCCCAGCCTTGTCACGCAATTGGTATCACTTATTTCAGATGTATCAATTGATACAAAGTGCCAGCACCGCTGTCCACATTTATTTCTGAGCGTTTCCACTCTGTCGCAAAGTGTTGAGTGTGAGGAAGGGATGGAGTGCTGCTGCAAGGGAGTGGTCTTCTGTGGCCTGACGCTGCCCTGAGATCCTGAGGGTTTGCACGCCCTTCTTGGTGGGACTTCCATGCTCCTCTGCCCAGCATCTCCCTGCTGCTTAACAGCCCTGTCTGCCCTGGGGGACTGTGGTGGTCCTTGCGTGTTGGTGCTGTCTCTTCTTGGCGGTGACAGGAGCACGACCAAACCCTTGGACCATAACCTTGCAGGAGAGGTGTCTGTCTCAGCCTGCGTGGGATGGCAAAGGGAGATGATCTTCTGATGCCACTCCATGGCTAATTAATGCAGCTAAGGCTGCAGAATACGTGCTTGCAGAATAGAAAAATTGCAGGCTTACGTTGGATAAAGTGTTGAGAATTCTTTCTAGGTGGTAGCTTTTCTTTTTGGTAGGATTTTGCTTTTCTTTTGTTTTCCAAAACAGCTAAGCTCTTTAAAAAAAAAGAATCTGTAAATAGAAATGATAGGCTGGAAACACAGGCAGCAAAAATAAGCTAATTTGGGTGTTTGTTTGAATAAGATCAGCTACTGCTTATGAAGATGAAAGTGATTTGTCCTGTCCTGATTTCATTAATGAATGTTGTATGTATATTTAAAAAAACTCTGATCAATAATGAAGTATTTCAAGAATCACTTGAAATTCAAAGTCATGAAACATAACCAGAAACAGCTGCATCATTTTGTTAGTACTTTTGTTGGTAGTTTTTAAGTGCAGTGGAAAAAAAACCTGCTGCCTGGACTACTGACAAAAAAATATATTGTAGAAAAAATTCTTAAGCCCATCTATTGTCTGTGAGCGTTTCTTCCTTAATATTCAACTTTCTTTTTCTTTATTGTTCTGTTTTTAATGAAGCTGGGCATTATTTTTGTTGATTTTAGTTTGATAAATGGCTTGAGAGGAATCGATGGTGATGGCCTTGTTTGCTCCTTAGCAATTGTGTCAGGGGAGGGGATTTTGTGTTTGTTTAATTCCCTTTTATTGGCATAAATTATTTCATTAATCATCAAGGTCAGTTCACAAACTTGGGATGTTGGGTGAGAACTGCTATTCAAGAGGTCTGTTTTTTAAAAGATGTCTTTATATTTGGGCTCAAGTGCAAACGGACAGAAATATTATAGTGATCCAGTGAGTAGCTGATAAATGCTATTTTAGCAAGTAGGCTGCTAGCCTGTGGAACTGCCCACTGCCAGGGCATCTTCAAGTAAAATGCTCTGTCTAATTTTATAAAAGCTCAGAACATTTTAGGACCAAAATAATGATGTTTGTAATTAGGGATACTAAAAGAGAAGCAGTCAGGTCCCTGAGGATTAAAAAAGAAAAATAAAAAAATCTCAGTCTCTCCCTACCTTGAGTCTGCTGGCATGGCTCTGGCTCCAGCACATCCTGGGTGCTGCCTTGGGAATGCGTGGCCAAGCCAGACTCCTGTTTCAGGGAGAAGCTATCCCTTTTCCTCAGCCACAGGCACACTGCGCAGGAGGAAGAATACATGAGATAGCTGATGGAGCTGTGCTAGAACTGAGGCAGCAAGGTGATGATAAGCTTTAGAAGAGGTTGTGAGAGCTCTGTGTAAGTTGAATCACATTATCTCTATGCCCTCCTGTTGTATGCTATGTCATGTAACACTGTGATATATGTCTAGGGTTTAATATATGTTCAAAGGACTATTTATGCTTCCCTTATGCAGGAGAAATAAAAGTCCTAAATGAGTTAATAATTTGGTTACCCTTTCTTTTTGTGGGCAGACTATGGTGCAACTTCAGCAGATTTAACTCTACCGTTTGTTATGTTTGAATTTGCAAATTGACTTCAATACACCCAATTTTTTGTGTGCCCTCTGGACAAGGTTTTGAAAAAGAAGAGTTGTGGCTGTTTTGCATGACTGTAAAGGCCTGCATGGCACTGTTTAGGAAAAGGAAAAAAAAAAACCTAGGGAATTATGACCTGGTCCATTATCTTTCGAGTCTGTCACCCAGCCTGCAATTTAGCTGCATCTCAGTAGTGCAGGAGGGAGGGATGTGGCCTGCAGAGGAGTATAGGATACTCCAGTTGCAACAGGTGCCAATGAGATGAACCCACTGGAAGGCTGGTGTTTATCCATGCAGAAGAAATAAATAGGCATGCGGTAACACAGTGGTGCTAATAAAACAATTTATCCGTAGCATAGACATTGAGTAGTTTGATTCAGGCCAGAAATGGTTCTGAAGGAGCACATTAATTAGAGGTGGTCATCTTTAATACTATGCAGAAAGCAAATGGCAATACAAGGAACAGATGACACATTATGAGAAGCTGCTTGTGTAAGTGTCCTTTACTAAACTGTTACGCAGATGAAAGTATTCTGACTCCACCTTTAGGAACATATTGTATTTCCCTATTTATGTTTGTTTCCTATCATGTGATGAGGTGCAAGGGAAGGTGCTGCTTGCTAATTTTAGCCTTGCAGGCTGTCGCTGCAGAAACCTGGCAGCTAACACTCCGGGAGGGTGGCAGTGCTTTAAGGGAAACCAGGATACACGGTGTCATCCTTCCCAATGGCACTCAGAGCGGGGAGTGGCAGGGGCAATGTTTCAAAGTCTCGTTTTCCTGGCTTCTGTTAATGTACTAATGGCTTCCTGCAGAAGAATTACTGAGGACTATAAAAAAGCATTAATGAGAAAAGAAAAGCTGTTACATTGGTGAATAAGTGTAAGATATGGGGACTGAGAAATACAGTGAATGCATATATGTAACTTCATAGCCATTGCTGTATTTTTTCAGAGCTATGGTACTGGATTGAAGGAATCACTCTGCAGATTGACTCTCACCTGTACTCACCCCTTTTGCCATCAGAGCCTGAACAAAGCCAGTCTTTCCAGATGTTCTGAGTCATCTTTATGCAACTGGTGATGTTTAGAAGGGGGAAGGGAAAGAAAGGGTGGAGGATGTCAGGAGACCACTTGCTGCTCAGAAGCCCTCAGTACATACAGCCTGCAAAGGAGCTTTTAAATTGTGTCCTCCTTGCCAGACCAGTGGATTCTGGGAGGTCTGCTGGCTACAGAGGCTGTTTCAGATGTGTAGGGAGCAGGGTGAGGTCTCAAGATCTGAGACCCCAGGGAAACCTGGGGTCTGTTTGGCAGCCAAAAGCTATGGCATGGTCCTTCCCAGAGGTGCTATGTTGGTCTATCAATTTCTTCCTCTGCAGCATTTCATCTGTTGGGTGTGGTAGGATGAGGGAATTGTAATGGTAAGTGGACCTCAGTGAAATATGTAATAGCCTGATAAGAGGTTGTTTCTATCATTGAAAGACTTCTTTCCCAGCAGGAATTGCTTTAGCCTAGGGTTCACGAAAAGAAATTTAGTGGCAAGCCACTGCAAACAAAATATCAGGCATATGAGGGATAACACAGATATTTAACACCAGCAGACTTAAGAATATCAATTTTTTTTTTTTGTCTAGGATTCCCTTTCTTTTTCTTTTAGGAGAAATCCTTATGAAAAAGAAATTTTTAATATAGACATTTGTTTTTCAAAGTGTGTTAAAAAATCCAGTGCTTTTAATAGTCTGTATTTTTGTCAAATGCATCACCATGTTATCAGTCTTTCTATCTACTTGCAAAAGATGTGATAGCAATCCCCCTGTGTGGCTGCCATCTCCTCATGTTTTTGAGGGTTGTCCACATAAGACATAGGAGAAAATGTTCCACATAACGTGTTCTGAATGGTAGGAAGAAGGTGGAAAGAGAACCACTGCAAAAATTTTCTGTAAAACAAGAGTAAGAGCAAGCAGCATAAATTACACTTTTTTGGTGCCAGATTTAAAATACAGATTCTTTTTTTCTTTAATATAAAATTTAATTCTAAAACTGACTCCCACAAGGAGGTGTTTAGGGGACTAAAGTCTAATGGGTCAAATCACAGAAGATACAGGATGATGATCTGCATACAACATCTGGTTAGGAAGTCGCAAAGTGAAAACTGTCCTGGGGATATTTACTGTCTGCTTGCATTTCCCAGGATGTTCCCACCTGTTATTAGCAACACCCAAATGTAAATCTCTCTGCTAGGTAGGCCTTTTGTTTTCCCAAATGGGGTGTTTCTTACAGAAACTAAGTTCAGATCCTGTTACCACACTCTGTTAATTATGTTAGGGGAAGTCAAGATTGTGTAGTCAGAAGTTAGGAAATACTGGAATCCTTCATGACCCTCAATTTGGATCCTGTGTGAGTAGCCACTACCACATGGTCATTTAAATACTTGATTGGATATGTTGTGCTTTCTGCAAGACCCTAGCCTTTGCTGTGTTTAGTGATAGCTTGGTTCATTGTAACTAGGACTCAATCCTGCAGCTGTCCTCAGACCCACCTGGGAGACCTGCAATATTTATGCTGCTGTCTTTCAGTGTCCCATTGCAGTTGTTTTTCAAGTTTTCTTGGACCAAATTCCCCCAAACTGAGGCTGAACTTGCAGTTAGTACATGAGATCTATTGCGTGACACTTTGTATCTGAAATTTAGCCTAGATATTCTGGGTACCTGGGCTGAGTATACTGCCCATTGGGACCTCTGCCTTGATATGGCTGGGGGAGTCAGATTCCCTTCACCATCTTAAGAAGATGATTTAAAAAAAGAAAATCAATTTGTTTCAACTATGGGTACATTTAATTTAAAATCTTACCCAAAATGAACTTTGATGGCAACTGGTAGTGGCATTAATTGTGTAACTTTTAGTCTCAGGGATTTTTAAAGAATTGTCATTTTATTTCATTTCAAATGATTGAGAACCAGACTGCCCTTAAATTAGTGCTGCTTTTTCTTAGAGAGAGTTTCCTTAGTCTACACTGTAGATCTTCAAAGAAGCTGAGGAATAGGATTTTCAGTATTTCTAATTCCTTTAATCCAGGGATATTGCATTAATGTAAATACTACTGCTGCTGAAATCTGTGCGGAACATTGTTGTTTAATAATGACTTTAGCAAATGAACTAAACTTGAGGTCAAAGCATAGCAAAGGCATAAAGTTCAGATGTCTCAGTTTTAGTAAATCCTTTTTGTGCAGTTGAATTTGATTATAGGATGTACCTGCACAAATCACTTAGTAGTCATTTGTTCTGTAAGTAAACTTGGAGGGCTTTTAGCATACATAATGCATCAGGTGAAGGAGTTTTGTGCTGAGTAGCTCCTTCTTATAGCATTGGAGAGACAGCTGATAATATTTTCAGACAGCCTCTTATCTCTAGTTGGCCAACCACTCTCCCCACCTCGGCATTACCTGCAGTGTTGGTGAGGGTGTTCTCCCTCCTGTCATCCAGCTTCTGGCAGTGCCACGTTGTAAGCTTTGCTGAAGTCAAGGAAAGCAACACCCACTACTCTCTCCTGATCTGTGGAGATGCTTATCCCAAAGCAGAAGGTGAGCAAGGCAGCCAAGGGTTTGTTGAGCCCTTGCTCATCCAGGCTGGATGCTCTTGGCTGTCACATGCTTAGAGCACATATTTTCTCTTTAGTTATGCTAGGCTGTGGCCAGCCTGATGACCCCCAGATCCTCCATCTTCTGAAGACAGATGTAATGTTTGCTTTTCTTTCCAGACATCAGGAACATCCTGATGGCCTCCAGTTGCTATGGCCTTTCAGAGATAAGAGAGAGCAGGCTCTGGGTGGCACCGGCCAGCTCCCTTGCAGTTTGTCTTCAGTAACCTTTCACTGGCTTCCTGGAGTAGTTTCTAACTTGATGCTCCTCTTCCTGGGCAGCACTTCTCACCCCAGTCCCTACTACTAGGGGAAGACAGCTGAGAGGACTGGCAGCTGACCTTGCCAGTGGAGACTGAGGCAAAGAAAGCACCAAGTGCTTTCATCTGTCCTTTGTCACTTGTCCCCTGCCCTATTGAGAAGTGGGCAAATCTTTTCTTTAGTTTTCCTTTTGCTGCTGACATGCCTGTAGACAAGCTGGCATTCCTAACCAATTTATTTTTCTGCTCCAGCTGGTAACACTGTGTGTTACTATTACTTGCTAGAAGTATTGCAGTTGCTGCTCTTCCCCATTCTGATTTGGTTTTTTTGATGTAAATTATTTTTCGTTTTAGACTTGAGCTCTTCTTTTTTTTTTCTTCACAACATTTTGTGCATATGAGCCTCTGACAGTGGTATTAGGTGGTATTAAGACTTTCAGAATATTTATATGTATCTGATTCGAAATATAAACCTTATTGTTACATGCCATAATTCTTCAAGCTTCTTTCTAAAGCATGGTACAACATTTATTAAGAAAATATATTAAGGAGATTTTCTTTCTTCCTTCACTTATCCTGATTTAACATTTGAAATGGCTTCAAATATATATTCTTTCCAGAGGAAAAAAACGCCGACTTAAAAAATAAATCATGCGTGAATGAAGAATATTAAAAGGTCAAAAAGACAGAAAGCTAACAGAAGAGATTGGAGGCAATGTTGCAGTGCAGAAGGAAATACAGGCTTTTGTTTATCAGGAAATATATCATTTGGATGAAAAACAGTAAATAGAGATGGTGGTTTGTATCAGGAATTTAACATATGTACCCTGTTACTCTGAATGCCTATCGCTTGCAACAGGAGTACCTCATTATCCCAGTTAGTGGTGCGTTGGGTTTTACACAGATGCGTGAGGAGGCAGCTGCGTCCCCACACTGCGGAGCTCTTCACCTCGGAGCGCAGAAGTTCGGGTTCCTCGTATTGTTACTTTGCACCGTATGGAGGAGGCACTCCGTGGCGCAGAGCCTGAGACGGTTTAGGCAAAGCATCTTCAGCTGAGTCTGTAGCTGTTAGCGAGGCACTTGGCTCCTCGTGCCACAGCGTTTAGCAGAAAATAGTGATGATTTTGGGGAACTGAGAAAAAAGCAAGTTGCCGCGTTGAAATCAAATTTCTGCTCTACGAGACGGTCTAAGCATGTCAGAAGAGAGAGAGTAGGTTACCTTTTACCAAACTGGAAGTTAGTTTTGTGTGGATATTTTAATTGAGTCAACATTTTTGAGTGCATGAGTCGAATGATGTTTGAAACTTCAGACAAGCACAGTGGCACAATCTGTTGCTGAAGAAATGAGAAGAGACTGAGAACTTACACCACAGTAAATTTAGATTTTTAAATTTTTTTTCCCCCTGCTCTGAGAAGTGCTTAAAATCAGAGGTAGGGGAAACACTGAAGAAAGAAGTAGGAATTAGATGAGAAAGGACTCACTAAATAGTACTGGATTGCAGTGTTAAAAGTGATGGGTCTTTTGCATATCTAAGCAGCAAGTCAGATTTATCTGTATTCAGATTCACTGATTTTGAAGCAAAATGGACATTCTGAAGTTATTTTTACCTTTCGAAAAACCTTCATAGTTTTTATTTGCCTTCTAGGAAAAACATTCCAGAATCTCGCTAGTTGCAAAGAAATAGTTATCATCTTCCAGTGTCTCTGAGTATTACAAAATTTCCACCATTCAGTAGTCCTGTAGTTCCAGAACCTCGTGACAACAAAGTGTGTGCTGGGCAATACCTGCTGTGGCATCTACTCAGACAGGTGGCCAGATACCCCTGTGGGTGGGGTGATCAATTAGGACCTTTGCCTCTGTCTGTGTTTGGTGTGAATGTAGGGTGCATCTTGACAGTTCAGCACTCGGTTTCACTTCAGCCTAAGGTACGTATGACTTCCTTGTACGAGAATGAATGGAAACAAAAATGTGGCAGCATTTTGTTTCCTAGATCCAAAAAGACAGCAGTGTTGGGGTTTTGTACTTGGTCACAGCATACTTAAGTAAGTTCATTCTCAAAACCAATAAAATTTACAGAAAATTTAATTTTAAGGAAGAAAATAGAAATGTTTGTAAATAAATTGAGTGTCATTCTGAAAATTCCAAAGATAGGATAAAGAAGTTCTCTATTTTTGCATTAATTTTAAAGTTTATTTAGTAAATTTTGCCTCAAGTGGATTTGATTGATGTCTGGAAGATATTTTAATTTTAAGTTATATTAGATGCTTGTTAAATCAAAGAAAATTAAACAGCGTTTCCCATACTACCTCCCAAGTCTGCCACATGAAATCTAAAGAAAATTGAGATTTGATAAGGCACCAGAATCTGCAGTAAAAAAGTGGAAAGTGCTTATTCGTCTTCCTTCACATATGATTAAAAGCCCATAGTTGACTCTAGCTGAAAATGTAAGTACTTAAATCCCTGAATGTTCCTGGCATATCTTGCTCACCTTCCTGTGTTCATAATGTTTTGTCTGCTCCTGGGATGCAGTGTAATGTGGTCTGGAATTCACCTCCTTACCAAGTTAAGGCTTGCAGAGTCCCATTCCTTCAGTCTTCCCATGGGCCCTACCAGTTTCTGAGGTCATGTATAACGGTGACTTCACTCTTACACAGACAAGACAACTTACTGGTTTTGAGAATGTAGAGGAGTATCTAGAATGGACAGAGAGGCTCTTAGCATGGGGTTTCAGACCGAGCTGCCTGCAGTGAGCCCTGTGTGTGGCCACCCCAGCTTCCCTGCCTCCCTTAGCCTTTTTCTGGTGCGCTATTCAGGGCTGTGAGAAGCATGAGGTGACCAGCAGCCCCTTGGCCAACTGTGTCCATGGGCTGACACCTTAATTCTAGCCTCCGTGGTTAGATTCTTATCCCCACCATATCAGCTTACTTTTGGAAGGCTTTCTAGCTCTCCTGTAAATGACATTACATACACTGGTCTCACAAGGCTGGTTGTGTCCTCTTCTTCCTAAGTGAGCAATTAGGTATGAACTGTAATGACTTGTGTGGGCAATTTTTTTAAAAGCTGTTTGCTATGATGTTGCTGCTGGATGAGTTTGCACTGGAAGCAAAACTGTGGTGAGGTTTGTGATGGCTCATATCTTCTGTGGGCATCCTCTGGCACCCAGCCTGGGACCAGAGTGTTACTGTAGCTTGAGGGGTCTCAAAAAAAACATGAACTCTGGCTATTGTGAAATGCCTCAAATTCTGTCCTGATGATGCCACACTGTTGTGGAAAGGAAAAACCTTTCCCAAACTCTGCGTTCCATGGATTCTTTTGGCCACAGGACGGGAGGCACAACTCATTTTTATATATACTGGGTGGAGGAGGCAGAGCTACCCCATACACTTCCACAAAAGATCATTGTGGTAACATGGGCAGATGACAAGCAACATTCCTGGGGAGCTCTGCCATCCCTGAATCCTCCATCCCAACAGTCCTTATGTCAACAGTGGCAGATTTCCTGCTTAATTCTTCTTCTATAAGAAAGATAAACTTAGGAAACTTGGGTTGGATCTTGAAAAACCTTTTTGGTTGGGCTTTCTTTCTGTAAAATGAAAACACATCTGCTTCTGATCTCTGCTCGCCAAATTCTCAAGTGGGGAGGAAAGAGATGATATCAATGTTTAGTTTTGTTCTGTGCTGTAAATTCAGGTTTGTGTGGGGGATTTTGCTGCAGCCAGGTTCTTGCAAAAGTGTTGATGCTGGGGTATGTGTGGACTGTGTGCAGAAAAGCAATGCAATGCAGCACATGCCTCCTGCATCTCATTTCCAAGATGCTTTTAGTCTGCCACATGTAAACAAACACCCAGAGAGTAAATTTAGTTTCTCGGAACCAAATACATGTTTGTTCTTGCAAACATTTGGAAACCTAAGTATCAGCCTCTTGGTCTGCATTTTTATTCTTAACCTTCAAATGGACCGACAGCTCATTGTAACCCCAAAACTGCCTATATGGAAATGTAAACACAAACAATAATTTCTTCTTGAATTTGTTATTTTTCCCTTCTGCATTTTTTTTTTTACCACAGACTTGTTGTATCACAAGCAGTAATTGCTGTCATATTTTGATCTGTGCTCTAAAATATTCTTATTAGAGGAATTGCAATGTTTTATTGTCCAGATTGCCCAGATTTAGTAATTTTAAGATCTAGAGTCTGTTCACATTTAGTCCCAGTACATCAATAAAATATGAATAGATTGGATAATGAAGCAATAACACTAATTTATGTCAAAGGATATAGGCTATTGTTTACGAGTTTGCCAAAGTGCCAAAATACTTTATCTATAGAAAGAATTCTTCTTCTCCCTTGTGGAGAAATAAATAATTCCTCAGGAATATTCTGTCTTGGGAGCCTCCTGCCATGAAATAAATGGGAGGAGACAAGGCTGTGAAGGTTATTTTCCACTCTGGAAAATATTTATTTGGTGTATCAGCTCTTGTTGCTAGCTTTTGGCTTTTTAATGCTAGGGACTAAATGTTACCCTCCTGACTGGATGTAAGAAGCTCTAAATTCAGAGAAGTTACCACATTTTAGACCAGAGCTACAGGTAGTCTATGGATAAACAGAAAGTTGCTTACAAGGGATGAGTAGCTCTGTCTGTGGAATAACAATATGTAGGCAGGAGAGGGTGAAGAGCTGAAGTTGGCAGCATCTATTACATCTCTTTAGTGACCAAATTGGAGGCAGGCAGCAATGGTTGGGGTATTCTCCATCTGCAAACAATGCTTCTAATTTCTGTGCCACTCCTGTGTCTTGGACTGGTTTTGCTGGGGCCCATTCATCCTCCGGCAAGATGATCTTCAGACTCTCCTAATGATGTGTGCTCTAATCCACCTTATTATTTCGACTTCATCACACTTCAAAATAAGCTGCTTTACACCCAACCAATTTGTTTTTGAAATTTCCTGTTGATAATGGTGGTAGACTGAAATACTCTGCACTATCTTACTGGAAATAGAAAATACTATGATCAGTGAGAAGATTTTCAGGCTTCTAGTGTATGTCACCCTAGCTAACAACTGCTAAACTCTCAGCGCTCTTAAAGATAGCCAGAACAGTGAATTGCTGGAGCTTTTTTTTTGCTTGATTGCTTGGTTTTAATTCAGAAAAATGTATAAAATGAGACCTATTTTGCAGGTAATGTCCAATAAAGAGGTTCTTCCTCTTCCTGTGGATGCCTTGATTTCTCTGTATTGTCTGCCTGTAACTGTTTATAAAATGCTAAAATCTGTGCAGTCATGATTTGGAAGAGAAGTATTTTGGAATGGAGAAAATTGACCCAAATTGTGCCCATGCTTTTATTCTATAGATCTGTAATGCTTTGTGCTGGGTTCAAGGGAATTTTAAGCCTCAGGAGTATTTAGCCTCCTGATTTCAACTGCTTTGTCTGTGAAGCAAAGATCTCTAAATATTTTACTGATCCATCAAATCCCAGTTTTAATCTGGTGGTGGAATGACTACTGTGTCTGTTGGAGGACTAGGTTGGGGCTTTTTCATAATTTCCATTTCCCCCAAGTGACTTTTTTTTTTCTTTTCTTGTGTGAAGCAAAAGGGTAAACAAAACACAATTACACCTTCTTCCCATGTTGTACTGAATATATAATTTGAAATACAGTAAGTTCAATGCATACAAGAAACAGATCAAAATAGCCCTGTGAACACATAATTCTAAGTTTGTTTTAAATTAAAAATTATTATTAATGAAAAACTAATTTGATTGGTATTTTATTATTATAAATTATTTAATTCATTCAGTTTAGATACAGAATAGCAAAATCATTGTATGCAGAAATCATTTTTATCTGCAAAAGAATTAGGTTTAGCTGTAGTTATTAAGTTAGACTTCAATAATATTTTCCCCATCTTTAAGTAATATTGCAATCCTTAGTAGTGTCTTTCATCCAGTAATCACAGAGCATTATATATGCCTTAAGAAGGTAAGGAAGAATCATTACAGATTAGTAAACTGAGATGTAAGGAACTTAAATGACTTGCTTTGGGTAGCACAGTGATTTTGCAGTACAGAGAGCGTAACCCGGCAGCTCTGGCTCACTGGGCTTCTTGTATCCAGCAAATCACTTTTAAAGGACTTGGAAGGAATTCAGAGAAATCAAAATCCTCTTGAGGTGTGTTCTGGTTTTCTTGATTGAAAGAACTGTGAGGGAACAGACTTTGAACCTTATTGTCTGTGTTCATCTTCTGAGTTTACTCACGTTTTCACATGCCATTCCTTTACAAATTGAAAATGTTGCCAAGAGGTGAGCTGGTGCTTCCACAGAAACAGTCTAGGAAGTTTTGTTACTGTGCAGAGGGGTTAGAAAACTCAGGCTCTTTTGCATCTGTTTATTTGCTCTTATATGTCAAGGGAAAGACCTGACTATGCAGGGAAGCATCCAAAAGAAGCTCTGTCTTCCAGGCCTTCCTTGGCCGATGGGAGATGGGCAATGGTCATGGCTGGATTCTGCAAACTCAGGAAGAAAATTGTAACTCGAGCTCACTTGACTGCAGCCTTCTAAAATAGATGAGGTGTCTGTGTTGCCCGCTTCAATGTTCATCTTTTATTCACTTCTCTGTTCCACCTGTCTATGGATGAGAAATACAGCTTACCTTCTGGTGCTGTTCCTCACTGAGGAAGAAAACCAAAGGCAGGAGAGTTGCTGTGACTTTGATCTAATTCTTTTTCCTATATTTTCCTTACTGGTTTGTTTTGTCTTCAACTGGGATGATGGTCTTTTGCTTAATAGGAGATTTTCTGTTCAGTCAGCTCCAAAATCCCATCAACAGACTGAAAGTTGGTAGCATCCTCTCATCCTTTCTATAATTGGCCAGTAAGAACTCTTAAGTGCACAAATATTCCTCCTTTGTACAGTAGGGTGTAGAGAGAACAGTGTTTTTGTAATGTGAGCATTAAAGTGGTATTTGCACAATTTATTTGCATTTACTTTGTCTTATTTTATTTTTCTCAATTGGGAGTGAGGGGAATGGTGTTGCAACTGGGCACTTAGACCAGTCTAGCAGCTGGAAAATGCTCCACTCAGAGTGAAATGGATACTGTGTGTTCACAATTGCTTAAACAACGCATCTTTTAGTGTAGGACTGTGTTTTGTACTCATTTTTTCACATAAAATATGAACTATGATAGGAAAAGTCAACATATCGGTGTTAATAGGGAATCTTTCCAGGACCTCCCTTTCAAGTGGATAAAAGAGTACAAATCTGGGATAGCCAAAGGTGACTACAAACAAATTGGCTAGTCCATTAGCATAGCTGTCCAGCTGCATCCTAGGCTCTGAGGCCACTCCAAAACCACAAGCCCGACCGCCTGAGAAGCCTGCCAAGGAGCCAGCTGCTGCTAATAAAGCAGACTCTACAACTTGGCATCTGGGGCCTGTGATTCCCATCCAAAAGGAATTGTATGTGAAAATTATTTGAAATTTGTCTTTTTAAGTAGTGTTTTGTTTTGGAAGGAAAATACTTTAGTCTAAACTTGCAACTAGTGAAAAACTACCTAAGAGTACTTGGTTGCCATGGAAAGATAGATACTGTTCCTGTGTAAGGAGATTGGATGTTGGAAGGAAGAGCGTTGTTCATTTAGTATCCAAGAGGGTTCTGGTTCAGCATTTCTGGGTTATTTACTTAGAAAGACCAAGGTGTATCTCATCATTCATGCTTAGCTGTGTGCAGTTTCATGGGACACTTTGTTTCAAAGAGTTGAACTGTAGTGTTTAAGCACAAGAGTGCATTCCTGAGAATGGGTAAGAATTAGCACATTAATTTCTCACTTTTAAATAATGAAAAAGGAGAAATTTCATTCATTTTTCAAAGATGAAAACAAATCCTATTAGCCATCCATGCTAAATTAATAAGCTGCTTGGAATGATCTACAAACCACTTCATTCCCCAAACACTCTCCACTGAATAATGAAGCATGAGAATTGAAAAATGAGTTGGTTGCATTGGTTATGTGAAAAATTAATGGCAAAACCAGCTCTGAATTCCAGCTCTCTTTTGAAGTGAAACATTTAGATTTTACCACTTTTTTTTTTTTTTTTCCCTAGAGCTGCAGGTCCTGTGCTTGGTTGTGATGGCAAAACCTCTTTTCCAGATTTCTACAGCTGGGGTCAGGGTGTTTTGAACCAGTCTGGACACCAGCCAGTCTTGGTGCTCCTTCTGGCTCTCAAGGCAGAGAAGTTAAGTGCTTTGCCCCTAGCCATGGAGGGGTCCAACGTCAGAACAAGGCACAAATTTCCTGCTGCCAGATGTGCAGGGAGCTCCCCAGACAGTGCCGCACTTCGGCATTGTCCAGGACACTGTACCAAGTGGTCCATATCTGGGATCATCATTAGGTTGCCAGTCATTTCTTTCACTCCAGTTATTGCTTGGAGGCTACCAAACCAGATCCTTTGCTCATTTAGAGGCAAAGTGCATACTTCTGCCATCAGTCATACACTCAGCGGCTCAGGAAACAAGAATTCGAAGCTTTCTTCTGACCTGAAGCTTTTAGTCTGGCAACCAGCCAGAAGATGTCATCAGCCTCAGTACAGGCAATTTTGTAATCTTGCTGCAGATGGTATTCTGGGGTATTGGATATGCATGGAAATTACAGTGGGCTGCTGTGGCTGAGATTTATTAGTGAAGAGGGTTTGAAGTGTAGCAGTGTTTGCTGGGCTGAGAAGATCAGCATCCCCCAAAGTGGAGTGTGGCTGCCTCTCTGCCTGCCCTTAAAGGATCTCTGAGGATACTGCTGTGAACCCAGGCATCCATGTGTGCCTGTTGTCTGAGCAGCTCCTACTTGAGGGACAACCTCTCATATGGCCTCATTCTCTCTGTATACCGAGGACTTTTTTTTTCTTTAATAGCTGTGGCTTCAAAATTGTTGTAAATGTAATTTGTGTTCACTTCTACATCCCCTTTCAGCTGGCTGAGAGGGATAAAATGTCTTAAGCTTAAATTAGAATTAGGCCCCCAGTGTTTTCCTCTGTGTGAGGATAAAGATCTTATAATAGAATGAAAATTGCTCTTTGTATTTCAAAGGTAAATTTCCACTTTTTTTTTTTCTTTTTCTTGCTTATTAGGTTGGTGTGAGAATAGGACATTTACTCATTATCCCCTGCTAAGACATATATAATAATAACAATTAATAATTGAAGTACATGGCACTTCATTGGCTTTTGGAAAGTTCTTTCATTGCTTTATGTCATTCAGTGTGCATGGTAATCTTGGAGGTGTAGGGTAAAGCAGTAAGAATGTAACCTCGACCTTTATTTATCTATTTATCTAACCTTAGTTAGGCTCAAAATGTGCAAGATTACCGTGGGATATTTCCTGAACTCTTGATATATTAGGGCCAAAAGTGTTATACAGAGTCATACCTGCCTGTTCCATGGCCCTGCAGTGCACAGAGATTTAAATATGCTTTCAAGCAGGATATTATAATATGTAGATGCCTATGTATTTAACACAGGTTAGTGTTGCCTGCAGTGTTATCCAGCTGGGCTGTAGCCATGGCACGGAGCTGATTGCCAAGATGTGTCCCCAGTGCTGGGGCTCAGTTGAGGTGGTCGCCTGTGCTGGTACTCAAGGCTGCTGCTTCAGCTCTCTGTTTCTGGGAATGACATTGAAGTTTGAGTGGGTGGGGATTACCCAGTGATAAAATGTGTGTGCAGAGAAATATGATCCGTGTGCATTAAGTGCTTTTGATTGTCAGCAGAAGTATCTGTGCAGAGACTTGGGGAAGGGAGCTCATTGCCCTTTCTCTTTTAAGAGTGAATGTCGTTGCATGCTAGCATGGTGATCACACTAAAAAACAGTGGTTTTTTCCTTTTACTGGCTCCTACTTGAGTCACATTACAACCAGGTGAGATTGTAGAGGAATTCTGATGTTTTGACACTTGATGCTAGGTTCCCTCTGTCCTGGTTTAAATGGGAGAAATTGGGAAGAAGGAAGGAGAAGGCCAGGAGGAAAGGCATCAGTGCAAGTGTGGTGTTACATTCGATTGAAACCTCTGAGCATCACCTGTCACTGATGCTCCTCTTATATTCTCCAACTCTTTTTTTTTTTCGTTCTTCTAAATAAGGGACTAAATAAAGGGACTTGTTTGAAAGAGTTTAGAGCTACTAATTTAGAAGCATCCATCTACCAAGACTGATTTAGTGTGTGCATAATTGTAAGCACTAAAGTAGAGCCGCTGACATTAAAGGGGTAGTTGATTAGCGTGATCAGAATTACTCACAGACTTAAATATTTTCTCTGTTCAAGGCCTAAATGCAGAACAAGCATATTAGAAGTCACTAAAGTGTCATTGCTGCTATAATGAAAATTGCAGATGTTTTGCTTTTATTAGTCCATTACCATAGCATGGTTAACTTAGCATTGGTCCAACATTTACCTGCTGTTGTAACTACACATAAAGCTGGCAGAATGTGCTGATCGGGTTGTGGAAATGAGATTTTCTCCCTCTCAGCAGGCAATTACATTCCTGGAGCTCTGACTCCAGTTCCCCTGGCTGCCCATCTGGAGCTCGGTCCTCAGGATCCTCCAGTTTCCTGCAAGTTCTCCCTTAGATCTCAGCTTTTCTGCATAGGTCACAGTGGTGACAGGATGGCCTCCTCCTTCCAACCACTCTTCTGTTCTCCTGGCAAGCACTCTGTGCTGTGAGTAAATATTCTGGTGGTCAGAGAGCCAGCAATGGTTGCAGCAATTGAAATTCCCTGTTGTTGCCTCAGATCAGAGATGTTTAGGTAATTTTTCTAGCATGTGGGTGTCTCTTTTCACAGCATGTATTTACCAGTGAGGTAGGGGAGAACACTGTTTTTTCCTGTGAGAATCCCTCCCTTCTTGAGCAATATTTCTCAGTTGCTGTGTGTGGTTTGTGGTTCTTCAGAAGTGGGTATGATTTTGAGAGCAGAAGGTCTTAGCCTGATCATCTTTTCCAAACCCTGTTTCTCTATTGTGAAAGACATCTGTAATAACAGAGTGTTTTCAGGCTGCTTTGGAATTTTTTCCTCTCTCAGACTAGCCAACCCTCTGCCACCTGACTGTGTGTGTACTGGGGGCTCCTCACATTTAGAGAAGACTAACTAGGCTACAGGCATCAGCTTCTGTACCTTTGGCTAGATATTCTCGTTTGTATGTTAGCGTACCCTTAGAGCAGATTGTGTTTAATTTCTTTTTTTAATGCTAGTTACTCCTTGAGTATCTGTCTTTTCAGAGGCTTGTTTTGTGATCTAGCTACTTGAATTCCAAATTTAAAAAATATAGTACAATAATGCATTTCATAGCCATGGCTAAACCCAAAATGTTGGTTGGTCCTCTTTTGCATTTTGAAAGGCATTGCTGGCTGGGAGTGGACACAGGCACCATAGAAGTGGGCAGCTGGAAGTGCTCAGGGAGGGCAGGACAAGCATAGCATAATTCTGGAGTTACCTGGGTAAAGCACTTGCCTCTGCCACGCTTTTGCCTTTTCCAGTAACAGCCTTTTTTGTTCTGCTCTGTTTCCAGCAGTCCTATGCACCAGCTCCCCACCCCATGGCTCCTCCCAGCCCCAGCACAAACAGCAGCAACAACAGCAGCAACAACAGCAGCGGAGAGCAGCTGAGTAAAACCAACCTGTACATTCGAGGCCTTCCACCCGGCACCACTGACCAGGACCTTATCAAGCTGTGCCAGCCGTAAGTGCCCTTAAAATACTCAGTGTCTTGCTGCAGAAAGGTGTCAAAGCTGGCCTTCCTGCTTACACTTGTGTGGCCACAGACAGGCACCAGAAGCCTCCTGCACTTGAAGGTTAACTGTTTGTCCTTTAGCTTGAAGGGCTAAAAACAAATACCTGCTAAAAACCTTCAGGTAACGAGTTTAGGGGAAGAGAGAGGAGGTGAGGGCCTTCACGTTGACTTCTGTTTACTCTAATCTGGTTGATTTCTTATGTTAGAAGGAGAATTTGCATGGCAGGAAAACCTCCCTAATGACAGATTTTATAGTTATGATGGTCTGTGATCACAACCCAGTGCACAACACAACGTGGGTGTTCCTCCCTCAATCGTTTATCACATTTATGATTGCTGTGTCACATGTTGCTGTGCTCAAAGATTGAGAAGTACGAAATGCACTGAAGGTGGCCTCGTAGCCATATAATTAACATCTAATTAACTACTGTTCCACTGAAAAATGATGCTGTAGAATGTGGCACTATCTCACCTGTTTATCTGGAGAGTCATATTTGCAGGCTGTACTGATAAATTTTGGTTTTGTTTTATTTGTATTGGAACCAAAGAGGTTGCATAAAGGAGCTCTTTGCTCCTCATGCATCATCAAAAGAACTACTTCCTAAAACGTTGCACTCTTCTACCCTTCTTCTCTTGACTGAATGTAGTGGACAATGTGATATGACAACATGACTGACAACAGAAACGACAACCTGATTGGATTTCCAGATTATTATTGATGACCTGTGGGAGGGAAATCATCCAGTTTGAGATTCCAGCCAGAGATCACCACGGTGGAAATTAGCATAATACACTTTTTTTGTGGTGAAATTAGAACAGGGAGAAATTTAAAGAATAAGATTCCACTCTCGTTATGATGCAGAAGTGCAGTGCTTTTGACATAGAATCATCTGTTCCAAAAGACAACATCATCTCTGTATTTTGTCATCAAAAATCAGCCTTTCAAATAGGTATCAATGAAATTTGATAAAGTAAGGAACAGTCTGGGGCTGATCTACAGACCTGAATCCAAATGAATGTTGTTTGGAAGCTTTCAGTAGGAGTAACAATTTAATGGGTTTTTACAATTTTTTGACATTCTACCTTTCCTGATTTTGATCCAAAATCCTGAAAGGCTTCCCTGAGTACATTTTAGGTGGACAGGACTGGAGCTAGCAGTCTTACTGAAGTGATATCCAGATTTGAGTAAAATTATGTGAGCTTAAAACTCTGTGACTTTCTGCTATCAAAGCTTCTGTGGGTAGAACTGACTCACTGTTCACAGGAGAATAGTGTGCTGGCGATGCTTCGTATTTCATGCAAGTGGAAATGTGAGTGTACCTTTCTGACACTTGTACAAACTACATTCATTGGCACTTTCCACATGTGACAGTCACAGATAATCCCAGTTCAGGGGCCAGATCCTCACTAGGTATAAACCGACTGCAGTCTGCTGATGTTCAAAAAGCTATTTTGCGATACATCTTCTTGCAGCCTGACCCTTCTCCAGTTCACATAAATGCTTTCAGCTGATCAGGACTGAGCTAACTACTCCTAAAGGAGCCTCAGAGCTTTGGTGCTTAGTGCTGCCGTTGTGTTGTGAGGCTGTGGTGTGATACTTGAATAGTGAAGCTCAGAGAGTGTGTCCCTGTGCCCCTTGTCTGCGTATGGGAAGTGCACATCAAGTATCCGAGAGCTTCCTTTTAGCACTGTGGCAAAATTTTTAATGTGCTCCACTAAACTTAATCTGATATAAGATTAGAGGGCTTTGTCTTGCTGTCATGGGGTTCCTGTGTGAACAGATGCTTTTTAAGAAAAATGCTGACATTCGTTTTGCTGATTTTTCTATCCTTTGGCTGAATGTCAGTGAGGAGAAACCAGACAGATCTTCTGCCTTTTTTTTTTTCAGAAAATTAAAAGAATTTATCAAAGCAGAAGAGAAAGACAATGAGGGGAAACTTAAGCATTTGAAAATACTAGAATTTGTACTGGCAGCTGTGGTGGTACGTTCTCCCCTGCCTCCTTTCCAGGCTGCATTGTGATCTGAGACATGCTTAAATCTGGCTTTTGCCGTACCCTTGTCAGTGATTTTTTAAGCAATCTCAGACACTCTCACTCATGATAGCAGTGTGTATATTTTAAGTAATATATTGCAAGATATTTTCTTTACCTTTGCAGGTGGTTACACAGTAGAAGTAGATAAAGGTCCAAAGTCCTTATCTTTTCACCTGCCCCCACCCCCCAAAAAACCCTCAAGCCCAACTCTCCTCCCCAAAAAACCCACTAAAACCAAACCCAGCAGTCTGCTGCTATATGAACAAGAAGGATTTTTCTGCTCAGAAAGGTTGTCCTCTGTAGATCTCTCTCACAGCTAACATGGCTGGGGCTTCACCAGGCATTAAAGTCTTCATATGAACAGGTATTTACAAACAAGCAGGTGGTGCTGGCTCTTAGGCTTCCTGCATAGCCTAATATTAGCATCATTTGCTACAAGATGTGAAGTGAAAACCTTAATTCCAATCCATAAACCATATTGTTATTTTGTAGTACAATATTTTTGGAGTGCTGTGTTTAAGGGAGATATTCACCAAACCTGGCTTATGTCCAGCACACTGGTTCCCATTGGCTGGCTGCCAGTGCCTAAAATGAGCCCTTCTGAACCCATTTCCTCTGCTCCAGCATAGGACAAGGCTGCTAGCAGTACAACTATCACTTCTAATATCTCACATTTGGCAGGCTCAGAAATAATGTTCTAAACCCACAATATTTCTCTTTCAGAAGTACAGGAAATGCTGGAAAGACTTAGGGTTATGTACATTACCATATCCCATCCCATGTTCAGGTTTAGTCCCATAAGGAGACCACCCTTCAAGTCACGTGTAAAGTTTTTCATTTAATTGCATTTTACCGGGTGGGTTAAGGAAGGGAAACCCTTTAATCAGAATTGTTTGATAAAGTATGAGGCTGTTTGGATGAATCCTGCCTGCTTTTCTGCCTTTCTGCTGTGTGTTCTTGTTGGTGTGCATTGCACACTAAACAGAAAACAGCAGACTGGAGTACCATTGATGCTTGAAGTGCAGAGTCCATTACACGTGATGTGAGACATTTCTGACAAATGTTCCGACACTATCAAACCTTTTATCAATTTGAGAGTAACCTTGTCACAGTAATCTGTCAAACTGTTCATATAACTAAAGGAAAACAAGTCATCATAGGCTGTACAGTAGCTGAGTAAATGAAAGAAAAAATTGCTACTGGAAGATTTTTCTTTTTGTGTGGTTCTGATCCTGAGTAGTTGGTGTAACGTGTCCAGCAGAGTTTCATCAAATTCGCTTTTGCAGTAGGGAGCTCTTAGGTTGCACTGTATCTTTTGGGACTCTGTACAACAACTCTGTCAAAAGTTACATTGAAAAAGAGTAAGAGTGTTAAAGCAAGTGAGAATCTGTTGTTCTTTTGTGTATGTGTCATCTTCTGGATTTTCATAAGCACTGAGTAAAGGAACTTCCAAAAATGGACCTTGGCCTCTCTTAATCTTTTCTGAGGTTCTTAAAAAAAGAGGCTTTATACCTATCTGTGGTCATATTGATCATCAGAACTTATTAGTCTAAAATGTAAATATTTGCATATTTCCTAAAAATAATAGTAAGTACCACATAATTATCATTTATTTCTTGGAGGTACACAGTCTCTGCGGGAGCAGTGTATATGTGTATCTTCCCAGTCAAAATATGCTTTTCATCAAAGGGGAAGATAATCAGCCTTAAAATGTAACATTATAAACAGGACAATTTGCATGGCTTGTCATTGTACAAACAAGATATAAATTATTATCTTTGAAATATTCATAATCTGTCACTTTAATTTTCATGCATTATCTTATATTTCACCCATAAGAATTCTGAGATTCTCTTAAAAACATACACAGATGAATTAGTGCCTTATTATTACACTAGGCACATCCTGTTCTTCCTAACTGCATCCTGGTGAAGATAAGTTGAAGGAAAGCTCACACGCAGACTAAACATTTGAGCTTTATGATTTTAAAACATATTTAATTTAAAGAACTCAGTCTGTTTATCAAGATTTTGGTATTTCTGTCTGTTCTTACATTTTTGCGCTGAAGAAGATTTAGGCCCAAAAAAATTTAAAAGATAAAATTAAGCTTTGCAGAAGGGAAAGGAAATTTAGGAAAAGAGATATAAAATATCTCTTGGCTTAAAAACTCCAGCATTTGACTAAAACCCAAGCTTTCTCCATTGCACAGCTAAGACATTGACATGTATTTAAAAGATAATCTCTGTCCATCTTGATTCAATCAACTTGACTTCTTTGTGTTCCAGGGTAAAATTAAAGGGCTTGTTTAATTAATTAAAGCAACAACAACAGTAAAAATATCTAAACCTAAAGAGAGTAAGTCTGTGTGCTGCTCAGGCTAACTCTCAAAGAAGATGAGACAATTCTCCAAGGTTTTCCAGGTGTGGGAAATCCCTGCTGCATAATGATTTCCATGAGGGTTGCTTTCTTTAAATAACTTCTAGATTGATACTTTTGAGCAGATTACTCAATGTTTTGGGATTGGTTTGGGTTAGTGGGGTTGGTTGTTTTATTGATTTTGCTTTTGTTTGTTGTTTTTTTATTTTAAGTTCTCTGAAGGTATCCTGACTGACTCCTTGACAATTCATCAAGTGTGAGATTTAGCCTCTCATTTAATTTTGAACGTCCTTGGTTTTGTCTTGTGAAATGTCTGAATAAATATTCAGAATAAATGTGACAATAAATATGTCATTGTTTAGATTCTACTAAAGGGTTAGTCCCAAGGCTAATGTAACTGAGGGTATCAATTGAAAAGTCACACATTAATTTACTTAAATTCTAGACTATTTTTGAAATGAACTGTGTGTGTTCCTTTTGCCCTCACTGAAAAAGGCTGAGTTCACTGAGATTTCAAGGTGCCTTTCAGGATAGGTTGTCTTGTTAGTTGCTGCAACAAGTACAACATTTCCATTAGACCAAGGCTTACAGTGAGTTCATGGTGGTCATTCCTGCCATCTGTTAAGGCAGAAAAAGTTATACATTCCTGACTATTTTCATTTTCCTTTTATTTTGTTTAAATAACAAGACCTTATTACATGAAAACAGATGAAATGAAGGTGTGGGGAAAATTCTCTTCCTTTCTTGTTTCTTACTGCATTAAAAAGTTAATTAAAAATAATTACTGTGAACTATAGATAAAATAAAGGTTAACCAAAATACAATTGTCATGTTGAGCTCAGAACCAAAAAGACCAAAAGAATGTCTGCAGTAAATCCATTGTTCCACAATGAAGTCAAAGTTTGTACCCAGTATAAACTGATGTTCTCATCATGACCCTGGTGAAAACAAAACCCAAACTGAGACTTAGACTTACAGAGTATTAGGCTGTGTCTGCTCCTCTATTTTTAGGGAATAGTCTTTGGAGTGCTAAAGGAATTTATTGCATTCTGTAACATTCTGTATGTTGAAGCAATGTGTACTCTTTCATGCACATTAATTCCAACAGAACCACAACCTGTGTCTCTCCTGTAATTAATATCAGCTGACACCACTGCTCTGTGATACAGCAGAGACTGAGAGGGCATGAAGGTGAGAGCACTCATTCAGTGGGATTAGCTCATATAGGAACCATGTGCAATCACAGGGAATAGTTCCTGCTTAAAATCTTGGTGGATATTTTGGTTCAGTGTATCCTGGTAATATGAGAACTGGGAATGGCTATGGAATCTGCTGAAGAGATCAGTCTTCATGGGAACCAAAGAAATGCCCACATTTGAGGGGAAAAAAAGAAAAAAAAACAAAGCGCCCCCCTCCCCTCCCCTCCCCTGGATTTTCTTTGTTATTCCAAGTAAAAGCAGGAAAGCAAAGTCCCAGGAAGGGTGCACTGCTAGAACAAGCACAGCAAAGGTAGGTAGGCCGCTGGACTAATGTGCAAGAAGGGGGGAAAGCAAGGGGGGAGCTACATGACTATATTCCTCTCGTTTGTTAATGTTTGTGTCTCCAGACCAGAGAAAAATGCACTGATGGGTTAGACTGGAGAAATTCTTCTCAAATTCTTTATGTCATGGACTCTTCCTAAAAGTTTATTAAGAGGGGAGGGAAAAGGGGAAGAAGGTTAATTCTTTTAAGTCAAAATGCTTTTGATCAGGAGCCAAATGGTGAATGTTAAGGATATGCAAAAAGTGGGCATTAAAGCAGAGAAACCTGATGTTGTGGATATGATTTGTTAATTCTTGCACTGAAGACATCTTCATAGTGCGATGCTTATTAATGCTATGAGAAACATTGTGGGGTTGCTCTCTAGGTCTGAAATGATACAAGGTAGTGACCCTGAACAACTAGGATGAACACTGTTTCCTTTGAACAGCATCTTGGTTTCTGGGATGAGTTGCTTTACAGTTTTGCCATCAGTTATATGAATATTATATCTTTGCAGTGTGTAAATATGGGCATGGATGTGTACAGGTTTTTTCTCCCTTACCTGATATCACTGAAAAATTATTTGTACATTCATTCCCACTGAAGTAATCCCCAAATGTCTTCCATCACTAGAAACAAACATTAAAGCTGCCTCAGTAGGCAGTGAACCAATCCTCCTCTTACCTTGCCTCTTTCATCAGGGAAAACAAAACTTTAGGTCAGCAAATGCCCACAGCACTACAGAGAGCTCCATCTGGGATGTGAACCTTCCCATTGTCAGGAAGAAAGGCAGAAAAATAATCTTCATAAAGTAAAAAATGAGCACCTGCACTCTCCTCTGTTTTGAATGTGCCTGTCTTTTCACTGGAGTGTGACAGAGTGTCAGTGAGAGTTTCTCATCTCCTTTCAAGTTGGATGAACCTGATTTAATGGAAGATATGGGAGGAGGCAGCATTTTCAGACACTGCTGCTGAAAATATTTCTTCTGATGAATTTTAATTAAAGTCCTTGTGGAATAAAAAAGAAAGAAAAAGAAAAGAAAAACCAACCCACAACTAATAAGAGAACTCAGAAATATTGAGTCTTCTGCATAGCAGTGTGAAGGGCGTGACCATAACAGCTACTTGTTTTTCTTACTGTGCAGGAGGGGTGTTGAGATTGGAGGGCAACACACTTGATGAGCTTCTTCTGACCTGTTCTCAGATGTGTGTGTTTCCACTCTTTCCATGTCCTCTTTGTTTCTCCACTTCTCCAGCATATTTTTTGTGCAGCCAGTCAACCATGGCATCACCATCCGTTCATGAGGCTACTGATGTAGCCATTTGGTCTGAACATGCTCATGGCCAGAAACTGTCCAAGGGAC
Source organism: Erpornis zantholeuca (assembly GCA_013400515.1). Lineage (NCBI taxonomy): Eukaryota > Metazoa > Chordata > Aves > Passeriformes > Timaliidae > Erpornis > Erpornis zantholeuca. Next base: position 215,609 of record VZTN01019843.1, on the reverse strand, counting down.
AGACAGGCCCTCCCCCATGTAAGTCTGTGCCTGTTTTTGTAATGTGGATGTTGTTCTGTGAAAGGGCTTTCATAACCATGGATCTCTCAACAGTCCGAATTTCCCAGCCCCTCAAGGTGTCTTGTAAAACTCTTATGCTTGGTTTCCCCTTTCCAATTAGGGGGCTGGGTGATATGCTGTTGGTTTGATAAACATTGCTTCACATGCTGTCCCTTAAGTCATAGTGGTATTTTGTTGGCGTTTTTTTTGTGGCAATGAAATTTCTGGTTATCTTTATTTCTTCTGTTTTGAAGCTTATCCATGTGTTTTAGATTTATCTGCATTTTTGGTGTTTGTTCTCCTAAATTCCATGGTGTCAGGTTCAGTGTGTCTTTCTGATCTCATATCCTTTGAGAATTGATGGCAGCAGTGGGAGAGCAGAGCCAGTTGCTGTCTTACATGTGCAGGGAGTGGAGACGGAAGTTCTGTGACTGGCATGTGGTTTATACTCCTTAGGAGCCACCAGCTTTTGAGGGGAGATGGAGTCACACTGTTCATGTTCTGACATTTGTGTAGCAGAAATGTTTCTGTAACCTTTCTCCTGAAGGTATGACGCAGAAAATGTTCTGCTCTGTTTGAGAAATACATTGTCCTTAAGCTTTGCTGAAAGGAAACAATACCAGCTACGCTTAACCACCCCCTCCCCAAACCAAGAATAACCTGGGCACTGCTTCCAGCTGATGGCAAAAACCTTAGCACATGCCTGCAATTTCTATGCAAGGGGAAGTGGCAGGGGCCAGCTTTGGTGGCGAAGCTATTGAATATTATCAGCACGAAAACAAAACTGTCATTGTGTTCAGCCACTAGACTTTCTCATACCATTCCAAACAAGCATCGACAAGAGCTCTGTGCTATGCAGCATGCAATGTCCTTCATTCCAAGTATTTGGTAACTTCCCAGAATTATTTGTGTGACAAGTGCTGCTGCTAGATTTGTGTTAAAAACTGCAAAGGCTTAATTTTTTTTAAAGATGTTCACCATAGAAGGAATTTCTTAGAATCGTTGAAACTACGTCAGAGGTTTTTATATTTGCCTCGTTATAAACAGAGACAGGAAAGATGGAATGTTTTCAGCCTAATTCTTAAAAGATGTTGGTGACAGAGATCTAAAAAAGTTTTCTCTGTCTTGGGCATGTGTCTTCTCTGTCCCCATCATGAGCTCTGGGGAATGTGGAGACCTCTGGATTCTGGTTCTCTTGGAAGGTACCTAGCCACAGGTCTGGGGGCAACCCTAAATAAAGCAACGAAGGCAATAGCAATGTGGAATTACAGGACTTAGTCTTAAATAAGATTTCTGCCAAAAGACACCCAAACCCATGGAAGCTTCATGGAAGCACAGCAGTCTGTTCAAATAGCAGTTATTGCAGGATCACAGGCATGCTATTGTTTCAGTGTAATACAGGTAATAAGTGAAGCATTTATGGCTATTACTGCCTGGTGATCACATAAAAAAAAGAAAACAGACATGCTTTCCTTACTTCAGCTTCCCAGTTCAGCACTTCCATATTCTCCTGGGGTTATAATCCAATTATGAAACTTCAATTATTTTCTGTAATTCATTGATTCAAGAAGAACATTAACTTTTTAACTTCTTTAGAGTGGGAAACTAATAATTAAAAGGGATAAAATTATTCACAAAGTCATAGAATTTAAGATCCAGAAGAGACTCAGGGACAGTCTACCATAATTTTCTGGTTGATTCAGATCCTTAAATTTCCCTTATTTGCTCCTGGACTAAACAGAGCAATTTATTTTGATGTACAGAATGTGTTCCAGAGCAGCACCCACTCTGGAACTGAAGATATGAAAACACCAGCAAACCTACCGTTGTTTCTAAGAGTTTGTTCCTGTTAACCACATACCCTGGTCAGAATTTCTAACCCACTTGCAAATCAAGTTTCTCGTCTTAATTTTTTGCTGTTTGTTCTTGGCGTAATGAGATTAAGGATCTCTCTGATTCTCTCGTTCCATTCTTCTTCCAGATGCATTTATGCAGTCACTTCTCTGCTTTTTTCTTTAAGAATCCAAATAGATGAAGCACTTTAAGTCTCTGATTGTAAGACAGTTTTCTCCAGCCTTCAGATAATTTCATCAAGGACCGAAGGCATCATTTAAATGTTTTTAAAACTAATTATTTCATGTTTATGGACATGCGTTATTATATTTAGTTTATGTATGTTCGTATGTGTCCTTAAGTTGATGAACTGTATTACAGGAACATCTGTGTTCCTAAGCAGGAGAAATGATACTCAAAAGCTGCTGTAGTGTCTTAACAGGAGTGTCAGGAGTGTCTCTCCCTTTCTTCTCTCATGCAATCCTCCTCTAAAGAGGGATGTGTCTGCAGAGTAGCCAGCTCATCCTTTGCTTAGTAGGTGCTGGTTAGCAGTGCAAGGGTATTGATGAAAAACTCATGTTAAATCTCCCTTTGGAGGCTGCTGTGGAGTTTTTACAACTCACGTACATGTGGCATTTTAATCTTTCCTCAAAGACTTCTGAGAGGGATTTTTAAAGCACTGTGCCACTAGTTAGTAGCTGTCACCAGTGTGTGAGGCGTGCTCTCAGTGGAGAGTTTAGCAGCCCTCTGTTGCACCTGGACCCGAAAGGTCGCCAAGTAAATACATCTCTATCTTTTCAAGCTGCCAAGTCACGGCAGCATCATGTAGGACTCAGGATGTTGAGCCTGTGAAAGAGATAGATCTCTGCATCTCAGCAGACTTACAGACCTGGGGACCTTTTTTGGCTGGGGATTGTGCTCCAGCAGGCTGCCTGGTGGGGACGTCGAGGCAAATTGGACATGCTGAGGGCTCGTGGGATTCAGGCTGTGTGCCAGCAGTAAAGTGCTTGTCCCCTCCTAACGAGGTACCCCTCCAGTCCTGGTATCAGGAGGGCTGCAGCTGCTCTGCTTAATGGTATTTAGTAACAGTATGAGCAGTAAAGCGTGCTCTCCTGTTACACAGAAATCCACTAATGCTGGCATCAGGAGTGGTGGGTAATTCAATCACACCCACAGAAATGATATTAACATAACATTAAAGAGCTGCGTAGACCAGCAAAAGACAGGAAATTATGGAGTTCAGGCTTGAAACTTTATCCGAAACTCACCCATATTGTGTCGAGGCATTTGGAAATTTCCACAGATCGTGTGATTTTATGGGACTTACATTGGGGTGGATTGTCCTGTTTGTATGCAGAGGATTTCCTTGGTTAATATCAGCCAGCACTTGTGAGAGTTATATAAAGAAATCATGGCACAATGTACAAAGCGTGGCTGGACAATGTGAGATTTAAATATGAATTTCTTGGTTTGGGCGGTTTCCCCAACCCTGCTTTTCTGAATTGCTGCATCAGGCATTCACTGTGTTAACATTTTTCGTTAAGACCCTCTTCCAGTTTCAGACCAAATTTTTAGAGTTGGGGTTTTTTTCTGATCAACAGTCACTAGAATGGTTTTCTTTTGTTTAAAATTTACCTTTTGATTTAAAGACACTGCTCCTGTTTATTTAATGTAAACTCACTGGAACTAAGCTGTACTAAACGAAACCCACAAAAACCAACTCTATATCCATCTTCAGGCTTTATTAACATTTTCCTTATTTTTGGTCCTGCTGAAACTGGTAATGTATCTTGTGGCTTCTAGCCCTCCATTATACCTCCTTGTAGCAGCAGAGACAAGGGGAAGTTCTTGCAAGAACCCCATTGGTCAATGAGGAGACAGGGAGTTGATTTAGAGTGTATCCACAAAATGTTTATAGAGAAAGCTTAAGCTGTTTTGTGAGTACAGTCCTTTTGTTTTGCCCACTGGCATCAGAGACACCAAGAGTTAAGGGGAGATTTGTCTGTCACTCCGAGGATGGGACTGCACTGCAGTCAGACGTGAGGAGGCAGATCTCCCACGGATGGTGAAGCCAGCAGATACACTATTTGCAAAGCAGCTAGAATGGCAAGAAGTGCAGCACCCAGGTGTTTTCTCACCTCTTCAGGCAGGTTGTGCAATCTGTGTTGAAATGCATTCTGCCCTTGGATAGCCTTATGCCAGTACCCAAGTGAAACCTATATGAGCCCAAGGAACATCTGACTGGGGCTTGTTCCCGTGTGGGGGAGGAAGGGAATTACCTCCTCTGGGAGAGAGGAAACTCCATAATGGTTGTTACCTGGGAGAGATGAAAAAAAATTCAATCTAGTGCAGTTGAAGTAAAGAATGACAGAAACCAGCAAGAATCATTTTATTCTTGTAATAGCTCATTTGGGGATTTTGTATGGTGTTTTCTGGGGATGATGAACTCTTGGTATGGTTGAGCTCTGAGGCTGTTACGGATTTTTCCCTGTGTGCTTTCTGTGCTAAGGAGCTGGGGAGGAGTGCCACGGTGTCTGTCTGTCTCTGTGGTGAACAGGATGGTCATTAATGACCATGCATAGAACAGTAGGATAGCTGTATCCTAGGGGAAATCAATTTTCTGCAGAGAGCCAGGCTTGTAGAGAGTAGAAAATTTCCACTGAAGGGGGAGGAGGGGAAAGGGAGACAAAATTGGCAGAGCAGGGATTAAAAAATACAAAGGCTTCAAAAGTAAGGGAAGACTCAAAAGGCCTTCTTTTCAAGGTGGCTTTTTTTTCCCCTGTCAGAATTGAGCAGGTCTTGAACATATTAATCTTAGAGGTGGGAGAGAGAACAGCTTTTGGGAGAAGGTCAGGGATGGGGGACATGGGGAGGTTGGGGAGAGCACTGCCAGGGGTTTAAACAAATGGTGATTCTTTCTTCTTTTTTAAAGTGCATTTTTTCTTTAAGATGGAGAACAAACATGCAGAACTGAGTCAGTAGTGTGCATTTCACCTCTTGAAGGAGCCTCTGTTGCAGATGCTTCTAGGTTTTAGAGTCATGCAGTGAAACCTGAGGCCAGGTTAAAGCCAGCTGAGGTATCTTCATACTCTCCTGCAAAACTGGCATGACTGTGGTGTGGACAGGTCCTTGTGCTCCCCACCATGTGCAGGTGCAGTTTGGAATTCAGACTAGGGCCTGAATTTTTCTGCCATTCTCCACTCTTATGCTTTTGTGTCTCTCCTCTGAATCAGTTTTGCTGTGACATTGAGTGTCTCTCTTAACTTTGGGTGGCCCTGTGGCTATGAAACTTCTCCCCCACACTGTAATAGTTTGCTTCACTCTCACTTTTGTGAATTTCCTTCTAATCCAACCTTGCTTTTCCCTTTGCAGATCTGGAGTGAGTTTCCTCAAGCTCTGTTATGAGAGTAAAATGACAGCATCCTAGGGAAAAAAAGCTCTTTCACAGGGGAGATAAGGGAACTAAGCTGTAACTGTTGTTAAATATCATAATTCAGATAACAGCATTAATGAGAGTATATTTGCTTAGACTTTTCAAACTATGTTTGTATGTTTGTGTATCTTAAAAATGTAAGCAGACATAAATCATTGCATCTCAAAGCAGAGGATGATTCTTTTCTGACTCTGTTCAATATTAAAGACTAAACCAGAGATAAGATAACATACCATAAACATGGAAGCTTGAACAAAGAAACTGTTGTCCTGAGAATGTGGGAATCAAAAAGAAACTGAAGTCTGAACATAGGAAATTGTGTTACAAAATGGAATGTTGCATGTAGAGTAACATTTAATGGCTCTTGAAATTGCAAAACAGGGCAAATACACAGGTTTTTCTCTTGATCCCTGTGGTCTGTGGAGCAAGCCCAAGTAAAGTGAAGGGCAAAGGCATTTGGGAAATGAGTAGCTAGAGCAGACTTTTTATTTTGCCTTGGCTTCTTATTCAAGATGTTGGTCTTTGGAGAACTTCCTTTCTTGAAGAGCAGAAAGGGAAGGAGTCAGAAACTCCCAAGGTCTGAGTAAGTGGGGGGAAAAGAGTGCAAATGCTGTTGGCAAATAAGATGTTTCAGGAATGCATAAAGATATGGTGTGATACTGCAAGTGCTAGGTTGATGAAAGCTGGCCATTGGGTGCATTCAGGACTGTCCAGAATATGAATTCAGTCGTTCATAGTTGTAAATATTTCCAGAATATTTGCCAGTTTCTTGTAGAATATATCTTTGGCTCCATGAATAATGACTGTGACCTTTTTACGTAGGTTTTGTGCTTTCACTGCTCCTGATGTGATGTTCAAAAAGCAGGCAGCTTGCTGCTATAGGTGATCACTGTAAATCTTGTGTTACTAATTTTTAAACCCAGCACCTTTGGCAGATTATATTTGGCAGATTATATATGATGGAATATAATTTATCAGTATAGGGTATACTTCTTATTTATGTGTGTGATAGCAGTAAGTGAGGGGTGTCAGCACTGGGGTTTTGATCTATCTTTAAACCCAGCTCTTTTTATAAAGTGGGGAATAGGTCATAGGCTGGATTTGTTTCTTGCTATAATTTTTTTTCCTTGGGATTGTTTTCTGGGACCCAAACCGTGCAACTGTCAAGCAGTGTTTTTACCCTAGCTGAGGTTGTTCACTAATATTTGATGAAGATGTAGCCCTTGGTGTTGCCATGCCTCAAAATTTTATTGCAAGGTTCACAGTGTTTGTTTCTTAAACCCTTAGTTCCTTAGGCATGTGATAAGGTAGAGAACTCAGCTTTCAATTCTTATAAAAATGTAGGTTTCTTTCCCTCATGGCTCTAAAGAGAAGCATAAAAATACAGCCTGAGTCTATCACAAAGGCTTGATGGAAATGAAAAAGATATCTCATATTTATTTGTAATTTTTTAATACCAAAATTAACTGCATAACCTTTTCTTGTGCGTTAAAGAGCAATTGACAGTGGTATGCTCCTTGACCAGTTTCAGGAGGACATGGACTGATTCCAGTGAATCACAGTTCTCTCTCCCTCTCAAAGTATGCCCAATACTCAGAATGAGGTCTCAGATTTTCCATGTGTATCTTTATATGGTTTGAGGATTGTATCGTATTTAATTAGTTTATTTGAAGATGCCTGAAGCCAGTAATATACAAAAGTCTTTTCTTGAGGGCTCCCAAGCAACTGAAGCTAATTTGCTTCCAAATTCGGCATTACTGGTCAGATTTCAAAATGGGCTCACTGTGTTTTTTCAGTGAGTCTTTTGTTCCTGGGGTAAAATTTTTCAGCAGAAACGTAAAATATTCAAATTCTTGTGCCTTTCTCTAGATCTGCCCATGGATATTTCAGAAAGGATGGGCTACAATGCATCTCTTCATTGCTTTCCATCTAGGGTTCTGCTTAGCAGGACCAACCAAGTGTCCTTCTAAGGACAGAAGCCCTATGGATATAAAGAGTTTATTTCTTTAGTGAGTCCCATGGCTTGTCTCATCCTTCTCTGGTCCTTGTTGGCTGTTTTTGGGTACAAACTGAACCACAGCAGAGCACGGCAATTGCCAGTGCCTTTTCTTCTGTGGAAGACTCATAGCCAAGGTGTCCAGTGAGAGCAGCTGGCACAAAGCCCGAGATTTTGGTTGACTAAAATTTTGTTTTTCTTAGGCTCAGAAATGCTGACTGATGAGCAGAGAGCTACAGGACGTGCTAGTTATGCTGCACAACCTGCCCCTTGATGTTTCCTTAAACTTGAGTTGCTCATGTCTTTATTGCTCCATCACTGTAAGTTAGGGCAACCCTTGGACCCAGCAAAAGGGTACCACATTTCTGGAAAACAGGAGTCTGATCCAAAGTGCAGTTTTTAATAAGCTTTCCCTCTCCAAAGATATTTATCCACCTGACATAGTGAGGTTAATATGTTCAAATATGTCCATCTGTCTTTGAATAATAAAGAGTGAAGAATTATTTATACAATAGACAAAGACTCTGGACTAAATATATTTTTAAACCTGTAAATGTGTTTTTGTATCAGGTGACTCTTTATTTAATGCTGCATTCACTTGCAAGTTTTTAGCAGATTTGAAAACACACAAAAAATTATTCATAAATTGCATATCTATATTGCACGTGGGGCAGCTTCATCTAGTTTGAATTTAATTGTTGACACAACTATCACTCAAAGGGAGGTTTTGGTGAATACCTGGGAGTTGTGATGAGTTACCAGCCAGAGCAGATTTGTCTTCTTAAAACTAATTACTGTGGTAGTTATAGGCCTTGCACTGAGGAAAGCAAAGCCCTGGCTGACTGGGAACATACACTTGTGTGTCTGTGTACATCTGTCTGCTGTGTTGCGAGGCTGTAGGGAGGACTTTCCACACCAAACAAGCACATTAATTTATGAGCCTACAAACATAATTTAACCTTGAGAAACGTGGTTCATCCTGTTTGAGTTCAACATGCCTGAAATTGTACACATGCATGAGCATTTAAACACATCATGAAGGAATAGCTTGTCGAATCTGTTTTCTCACACTCTCCCGAGCTGCCTTTATGTTAGAGTTGTACAAATAAATGGAGTAAAAAATCCTTGCTTTTATAAATACACTTGATGGAATTAAAATTCAAAGGAACTCAAACCCAGAGGTATTCTGTCCCAGTTCTGGGTAAGCAGTGTGAACTTTTGCCCGCATAATTGTAAAAATCCAAATCCAAGTGCTTGTTGTTTCTTCTTGAAAATTTCAGGCAGAAAAAAAAATATGCTTCTCTGTGCCATTTTTATCAAAGGCCAATTTGGCCTTTGGAAAATGAATGCAACTGTGACATTCCGGCCCTGGAAATAAAAGGATTAAAATAAATACATTGAAGAAAAAGAATAATTTCTATGATGTAGTTCCTGAATTATGTATTTGGCGATGTAAAAGTTGGAAGAAACTGTTCCTCTCAAAACTGTATTGTTTCTAAAGACAACCCAAGTACCTGGCTTTTTCTAACTTGTAAATAATGAAATGAGAGCTCTGTGAACTCAAAAAGTCTCACTCACACATTTGACTCAAGTGGCCTTTGTGTGAACCCTATAAAATGCTTTAGCTTTAAATTATCAGTTTGAGTTCACAGTCCCTGGTGGTAGCTGGAGTTCTTGCTTTTATCTGCAATTCCTTTTCTTTTTGATTCCTCTTCTTTTTCTTGTCTATTATTAGAGAGGAACCATCTGATTGAGGCATGTGTATGTGTACATATATTTTACAATATGTTGCAGTCATTGAATTCTTTTAAGAGTAAATTGTTTTAGTGAAATGTCAGAAAATCTTCACAAACTGAGTGCTCAGAGTTCCCTTGAATAATGAGGCTATTGTTAAATGATTGAACACTTCAGAGATTAATATCACGGTATGCTGGCATGCTGGTTCATACCAACTGTAATTTAACAATGAATCTTCCATAAGTAAGCAAGACTGTGAATGAGAAATCGGATACAAGACAGCACAGTGTGCTAGAACATACAAAGTAAATAAATTCTACACATTGGAATGATATCTTTTGGGGGAGGGGTATTTCCACAATATCTAAAATAATCGAATTATTGGATAGAGGAAATTCTTCAAGTTTGAAGAACTGCTTCATTTTTTATTTCCAATGCTGATGAGCAATGTCTTTATAATAGAAAATACTTGGACTTTTTATAAATCTGCTGCCCTTTGAAAATTACAGTGTGCCTGGCATTATCATTTGTGACAGGCTACAGTGAACCACATCTCGTTCTCTGAAGGGTTTCAAATTCCTAAACACTCTTCCCAATAGTGCCTCCTATCATACAGAAAATTTAGAGGCACTGCTAAGTGTCTGCAAAAACAAAAGTTGCATTCTATTTTTTAAGACATCTGAATTCTTGAAAATATGGAATAATTAGTAATTGAAGATTTAATGATGGCCCAGAAAAAGAACTGAACTGTACTGCATGAAATCATAGTTATTAATTTGTGCATGAATTTCATTTTCCATACTTAATTTAGCAACTGTAGAATATTTTGCTAATTAATTATTAACACTGGTTATTTTTCATGGCAGAACTGTGAGGGAAAAAACGTAGCTTTCTATCAAAGTAAAACCATAAATGTCATCATTTTAATATGATATACAATAATGTAATCAATTTTTAAATAGTTTTAAATAGCTTCAATATTTAAATATACAGATTTAATATGAATATAATACATAGCACTAATTAAGAATAAACAGCATTTAGAATAGAAACTGCAGCTAATAGCCAAGTGTCTTACTTGCAACAAACTGAGGAAAAACTGTAAAATGTCTGGCTTTTGTGGGGAGTGCCACATTAGTAAGTGGTGTTTTATTCTGTCTTGGGTAACAAGGGTGTGACAAATCTGTAGCCTTATTATAAACTCTGTGAATAGGATTTGAGGTTGTACTTACTGAAGGCGAATGTTGGATTAAACCACTTAATTTCATTTACATGCTGACAAAAAATTCTTCTGATTTTGGCAAGGTTACCCGTGAACTACTAAAATGGTATACGTCTTGTAGGTCTGAAAGTCTTACTATTCCAATGAATGTTGTGTCAGTTTAAATTTCAGTCTTCAAGCCTGTACACTTTCATATGGAACTGTTTTTCCAGAGGTCAAGGTTCATATATCATAGCAGTATATAAATGCAGATTAGTTTGAATTCCAAGTATGACTGACTCTTTCTTAGTAAATATTTGTGTTGTCTTGTAAATACATTTCTAACTTGAATGTGAGACACATCTTTCATTTTAGTGAAGGTGAAGGCGAGACACATTCCTGGGCTTTAATAGCAGTAGATTTTTCTTTGGAAAGCTAGAATTTTAACAGCAGAGGAATTTTTTAGTTATAGATTTTTCTTCACATGCCTGTTTGTTTACAGGATTGTCTTTCTGAGGTTGTTGAAATTTTACAAGAAGCAAACTTTACTAAAACTACCAAGTTCTCCCTATTCTTAAATGAAAGTACACCAAAGGACTTAACATAGTCTTCCAGGGCTGTATTAGAGCCCTGTGATTTGAGATCAATGGTGCTTGCATCTTCTGAAAGTGGGTTTTCTGAATATGTTTAAGTAAATGGCACGATCCATAATCTGAAATAACCTCTTAGGTTCTTTCTTCCTAACATGGAACTGTTCTTCAATGGAATGGTAAGATCTTGGATTTTATTTGTCTAAAGCAGTAATAGTGTTTATAGACATGTTGTATACCATACTTATTTTATTTATTTCATAGCTCTTTCTCTCTCCTAGTTCTGAAAATTATATTTTCAGTGGATGTGGGATGATGGTGACTAATAGGCCCATGTATGAGTGAAATCACTACACCCTTAGTAGTAAATATCATTACCAGAAGATACTATTGAATATGTATGTGTTGTTTCAGGGATTCATCAGCTTGTATTCTCTTGAAGACTCACTCTTCACACATGCAACAATGTTCATTACTGTCTGCTTAAAACAAGGCTTCTAATTGTGCTATTAGGAACAGAAATAGAAAGTCTGAGTTTCAAAATTGCTTAGCTGTCCTTTCAGAATTTGGTGCTAATGGCTCAGGATCCCTCCTGAAAGTCCAGGGCTCTTTCAGATGTACAAAATATTTAAGAGGTCACTCTCCCTTTTTTTGTGGTGTTTCTGAAACTCTTGGACAAGTTGTTGGTCTAAATTGCTTTAGCAACTTCACGGAATATTGTGTTTTGGAAGAGGATCATCAGTCACCCTCTGGATGAAGAACCTTTACCTAAACCTCCACTGACACAACTTCAGGCCCTTCTCTTGGGTCCTGTCACTGGTCAGAAAGAAGAGATCGGTGCCTGCCCCTCCTCTTCCTCACGAGGAAGTTGCAGGCTGCAATGAAGTCTCGGTCTCCTCTCCTCCAGGCTGAACAGACCAAGGGACTTCAGCTGCTCCTCACACAGCTTTCATTCTAGACCCCTCACCATCTTCACAGCCCTTCTTTGTACAGTCTCTGATAGCTTTATGCCTTTCTTGCCTTCATCCAAAACTGCCCCCAGGAGGAGGCCCCCTCAGTGCAGAGCAGAATGGGACAATCCCCTCCCTTGCCCGGCTGGTGATGCTGTGCCTGATGCACCCCAGGACAGGGTTGGCCCTCCTGGCTGCCAGGGCACTGCTGACTCAGATTCAGTTTGCCACTGACCAGGACCCCCAGGTCCCTTTCCAGAGCACTGCTTTCCAGCCTCTCACTCCCCAGTCTGTCCATCCATCCAGGGTTGCCCCATCCCATGTGCAGAATCCAGCACTTCCCCTTGTTGAACTTCATGCTGTTGGCGATGGCACAGTCCTTTGATTTGTCAAGGTATCTCTGCCCTTGAGAGAGCCAACAGCTCCTCCCAATTTTGTATTGTTTGCAAACTTAATATTCCTTCCAGTCCTGTGTCCAAGTAATTTATGAAGATTTTGAGCACTGGGCTGAGGATGGAGCCCTCTGGAATCCCACTAGTGACCGTGCCCAGCCTAATATCCCCCCATTCCCTGTAACCCTTTGTGCCCAACCCATGAGCCAGTTGCTCACCCTTTGCATGGTATGTTTATTGCATGGATAATGTGTCCACAGGATACTGTGAGAGACAGTGTCAAAAGCTTGTGTTTTGCTGAGTGAAGGAGTGATTTTTGTAACACTACAGCCAGACTGAAATAAGTAGAAGACAGAGCATCCAACCATTAAACTCTTACAGAAGTATGGTCTTGTCAGTCCAGTACACCATCAGTTCCCTGCAAGTAGCTCCTTCTGTTTGTTCCCCAAGCCATGCACCTTTGTGAGGTGCTCTGAACGGCATGTATTTTGTTGTTGTTTCTTTGTGTGAATATAAGAATTTTGTCTTAACTTCTCAAGCGTTTTGTTTTTCGGGTTTTCTTTTTAAATTAAAAGTAATATACAGAAAAAGGGCAACAAAGTGACTCACTCTTTGTTAAGGGACAGAACAGTAGTGTCTTATATTCTGGGGAAATATGCAAGCATTTAAAATGCCATGCAGTAGATGCCCAGAACTTATAATGCAAATAAAAAAAAAATTTTTTTTTGGAGTGAATTTCCCTTTTGTGTGTATTTGGATGTTGTAAGTTCATGTTGCAGTGTATTATAGGAAAAATATCTCTCCAATAAATTCAACAGCAGTACTTTCCTTGCTTTAGGTCTTCATAATGTGGGCTTTATTTTCTCCCAAAATCTATGATTTGCCTAATAGAGTCTGCTTTAAACAAAATAAACCTGGTTATGCTATTTAGCTATTCATTCACAAGAATGAAAGAGCCTCAGAGTTGCTTATCTAAATCCAATTTCTGCTGGTCAAATTCATCCCAGTACAAAAGTTCTCAAGATAAAAGCACACATTACCTAAATGCCCAGAAATGCAGACTGTTTTCAGTTGGATTGTGCTCTGAGCAATGCTCGAGGCCTTGAGTGAACTCAGATGCTGGGGATATAATTATTAAGCTCTGAACTCAGAAATTGCATGATAACTCCACTGGTTCTTACTAAGCGAGGAAGAGTTCTGTACACCAGTTGTGTGAGTTTCAGTTCCAAGCTTCGCTTTGTTTTGATGCATACAAGCAGTGGTTGGAGTTGGGTAAAAGCTGTATTTTGTATGTGCCTGTCCACCCATTGCCTTGTAGATGAGGATGGCAGCACATGTGCAGGACAGAGTTGGGTGAGTGGTGAGAGGCTCATCCCGTCTGGTCCCACAGACATCCTGTGTTACAGGACTAGCTGTGGCCAGCCTGAAGATTGCCTTGAAAGACAGAATATGATGTGCCTATCCCAGAGGTTTTGTTTCCCATAACAACATGGAAAAGCTAAAAAGTTTGAGTGGCCTCCTAGGAAATCCATTCTTTGATGCAGCAGCTCCAGGTCCCAGCTGTCACTCAGCCAGTTTCCTCTCTTGGCATGTTGCCTGCCAGCAGTGGGTGGCACCTGGCTCCTCTGCCTTGAGCCAGTCCTTAGCTGAATTTCACTTGTCTCCTATCCCTAGCTGTCCACTTACCTTTCCTGCACCCTGGCTTCCCACAGGCAGGAGGGGAAATGGCTCGAATTCTTTGTGTGCTTTGAGACAGCAAATTCTCCTCTGTTTGGGGCTGGCTGTGGTTAAGGTTCATGCGTCTTACAAGGGATATCACTCACAGCTGAATGGTTTCCTTCAGGAACTATCTCCATTTTAACAGCAGTTATCAAATAACTTCCTGGAAATGATCGCGTTGAGCTTTGTCTGCAGGGTGAGTGCTGATCGACCGCCTGCCTGAAAGCTCTTAAAGTGATCTGCTTTGATGTACATACATTAAGGGCTTATTTTGCATTGTTTGCATCTTTCCTGAGTCTGCTGAGTAGGGTGAAAACCTGGGGTGCAGTGGAATGGGGCTCTTGAGAGTGATTTTTGACATAGCTCTGTAGCCTGGACTAAACAGGGAGATTGTTTCTCTGTGCACAGCTCTGTGGGCTCTTCCCTTAGTTCTGCCTTTTGTGTGACCTGGGGTCAGGTACTGCTGTTGGTGAGTGAAGAGTTTTTAAGTGACCTTTGTAAATTTAACAGTATGTCAGATGACTTCAATGATTTCACCCCATACTGATATACACCAGAGAAAGTAAAATTGGTTAAGTTTGTAAGAAGGCATTTCCACCCCCAATTGAATGTTTTCTTGGAAGGTAAGAGTGGCTGGGCTGGGCCCAGATAGGAATATGTGGAGGTGCAGTTGTGGAGGTGCCTGATGTTAAAACAGGGACAACATGCGATGATGCTACTCTGGCATCCTCTCACAGTTTCTGGTGGTATGTGACTTCCAGGGCAAAAATGTGTCTTTGCTTTTAATTTCATGACAGATTTTCCCTCCTAGAAGCTGTCCAATAGCTTTTTGTAGTATTGTCTCTGTGGGGCATGAGTTTGGGCTGTGGCAATGAGTTCCCCAAGTAACTCTCCATTCGGGTACCTGTGGAGTTTAAACTTATAATTTTCTGGGCAGTCCTTATATATTATGAGAAACAATGAAGACAACTAGTCACTATTTCACTGCATGGGTTCTTTGTTAATGTGGTGAAGTCCTAGCCTGTACAGTTGCTCTTGACATGGAAGCTCTTTGAAAATCTGACCACCTGGTTTTACGTGAAAATAATTTCCTTAAAAAGAATTAAAAGCATAATTGAATATAAACAATTAGAAGGATTTTTAAAAACACTTAAACAATTTTGTTTGTGGTTACTATGCATTTAGATAACACTTCAGGAAGAGTGCTGGAAATCTTTTGAACAGCAATTTCAGTTCAAGATGCTCAATATACACATTCTTGAGGTAGCCATCTCTCAGATTCATTACATCTATTTCCTTGGACAGCACGATACAGTAGGTTATCCTTAATGATACAGCCATTATTTTGAAGGGTTGGTAATATGGCATTGAGGTGAACTGAATTCTGCCATCATCCTTTTATGACCAGAATTTTTGATTCAGTGTCTTTCAAAGAGTACTTCCATGAACTGTACTCAGGAGAAAATTTAATAGTGCTCACATTTTCTCATGACAAGCAGATCATACCTTTTAATTTTTTATAGTAATGATATCAGTAGTTTGTAGAATACAGGTGTGCAGGCTGTTGAATCTTGTAATAATTTCCATTTAAATATAAGAAAACAAGAGGTATTTTATCCTTATTTTTGTGAGCATTCCCATTGATGATTACATTTTTTTGTACTTCAGGGTGAATCAAATCACGATTAAAAGTAAAACAAACAGAAAGCCAAACAACTTTGGAAATAAGACATAGCTTAATACCATTCTTCACACATGAGAGAAAGAAATATGACTGCATTTGTAGGAACAAAATACCTTCCTTATTTCATGCAGCACGCAAACTAACATTCTTCATCAGAACTGATGTTCTGATTACTGTAGAATAATTACTTGAAATATTTAGCAAAACAGTGTCCAAATTAATTCCAATTACTTTCTTGTGGTAGCACTCAGGGTTTATAGCAGCAGATTAAATCGCCGACATATGGCTAATTGCCTATAACAGTGTTTGTTATTGTGGTGCCTCTTACCACTCTGATGTCTGTTTTTGTAAATGTGAAGGTGTGCACATAACTTTGAGTGTGGGGGGAAGCGTTTCCAGAGCTGAACGGAATTCTGCGAGTAAAACCTCTAGTGCAACTAAGCGTTTGCAGGATCGCAGTATGTAGCAAATAACTCTGTGAAATCTGTAATAAAAGCAGTGGAACCACAAATGCCTGTCTCTGCTGGCAAGAAATGTAAACTTTTAGCTCTCACATGACTTGGGCTAAACAACATATCAATTCATTAGGAGTGGCAGCAGTGAAATGGAGGCTGGGTGTTAGTTTTGGTTGGTGGAAGTTTAGATAGGGGTTGGATTTTATTTGACATTGTTGTGGGTTAGCTGCTGATTTTTGTTGGATTCTTTTTCCATATATCTGTCAGAGGCCCATTACTGTACGAGATAGGTGTGTTTTTGCATGTTTTTTTTCATGTATTTGATATTAAATCTAAATAAATCAAATAAATGAAGATGCACCACACGGGCCAAATTTCCTGGTGAGTAGGTTGACCCACTGAACAGCCATAAATCACCGAATTGAATTTGGCTTTGCCTTCTTAAGACATGTGCTCTAATATCTTAGAAGCCAAAGTCAACTTCAGGTACTACCATGAAGAATTATAAAATTAAGTGGAACATAAGTGAGTATAAAGGCCCCAATTCTGGAAACACCTGAGGTTAGAAAAGCATGCGACCGCATGGTTAACATTAAATCTGTTATGTATTTGGTTGGAGTGGAGCCAGCTATGGCAAAATAAATGCCTGCCCACGTACCCATCATAGTTCAGTGAACAATGGATTGCACCTGCCTTTGGAGCCCAGAATCCTTCTGGTCTACAGAGTCAGCAAAAAAAAAGGGGTGGAGAGAGGTGAAGGGGAGGAAGGCTTGTATGACGTTTTTGGTTCCTAAAAGAAAGCTGAATTGGGGCTTGACTTAATTTAAACAAATTGTTAATGCCCTTAGGTCAGGTTTTCCTCCTCCTGGCTGGTTTCAGACTGAAACAAAATGAGGTAAAACATGCTTTTTCCTCCCCAAATGAAAGTCAAACAGAAACAAATACTTTTTTGGGCTCTTAGGGAAAGGAAAAACACTGAAATGGAAAGTCTCACTTTGCATCACTCATGAAAGCAGTGTAAAGAGAGAGGGAGAGACAGTGCCCTTTATCTTAAGCTGAGTGGCTACATGTCACTCACAGCATGGAAACTTCATCTGAGAACTATCTGTCAGGCACAAAATTGCCACAAATTTTTGCTGGTGTCAAAGAGTATGTTCAGGCCATTCCCAGTCTTTCCCATTGGTGTTAGTCCCTGCCATGAGGTATTTAAATGTTTTCTGGGTCCCAGACTGAAACCCAAGAGTTCCTTTTACACTCGGTGTTATGCTACCATTCCTTTTTTGTCTCCCTGTCTTTTATGTGGTTTTTTTAATTATTTTTTATTTTTGACTGACTTCCTGAGTATGTTTACAGGCCCATAGGACAGAGAAGAGTGTGGCCTTACTCCTCCTGAGGCAGAGAATGAAATAGCAGCAAGGTTTTCCTCATACCTGTTTCGGTATTTCAAGTAGAAGTTACTAACACAGAATCTGTATTGCTATTAATAAAGATCGAGCAAATAAGCATTTGTCTAACACACATTTCAATGATTCATAACTGATGCTGGTTGTTTTCCATGGGTGTTGCTTTGCAACAAGAAGATATAATTTTATTAAATCTTTCATAGTAATATGTCCTTTGTGGATGTAGAAACTTGTGTTTCATGGAAAAGTCCTCCAAATGAAAGCCCAATAGATCAGAGTGTCAATAATGCTTTTTATAAAAAAATGTAGGAAAGGGCATTTTAAAGGAAGTTCTCTTCATTGAAGACCAAGACATATCAGTGATTTGAGAAATAAAATTCTTTTATTTATTCTTCTGGTGTCTTGTGTTCATCCCTAAGTGCCATCTTCTGGGATCTTTTACCAGGATTTTGTGAGACTTACTACTAAGTCTGCATTTTGAGTCTTAACCTCTGTGAGGTAAACACAGATACCTATTTTATGGTCTAGTTCCTTTACATAACAAGATATAGCTGCCTGAATCCCCTGTTCACCATGCTAAGTCTATCAAATTGCAGTGCAGTGCCATGCTATCTATGGGAGGTGATGTAAATTCAAATGAGTATTAATATTCATCTTGGAAAGAGCTGGGAGGTGCACATGAACCTCAAAGGTTCTGTTTATCCAAACTAGATAGACTGTCTGTGCACAGACATGGATGCACACGTGAGCACAGCTGTGCATCCATGCGTATAAAAAGTGACCATAATTCCCACATTTTTGTTAATCTTGAAGGAATTGGGTCCATCTGTGGTTAACCTAAACAAACTTTAAAAAAAAATTAATTTAGTCAAAGAAATCTCTTTACTGTGTCAGTGTTCTAAAATCCTTACCATGATTGGCATTTGTGCTGGCGGTGCATGGACCAGAGACGGACAGGGTGTGGCAAGTGCTCTTCAGGGGAGCTCCAAAAGTGTTTGAACTGTGGCATAAGGAACCTCTCCAGGATTATCAGATGAACATTTTTCAAGAGCTCTAGACCTCTTCCTAGGATATGTGTTATATGCATGCAAAAATCACTATATACTTTACTAAAATATAATGACTTGTACCTCTGATTTTTGTTTTCTCCATAGGTATGGGAAAATTGTATCCACAAAGGCAATTCTTGACAAAAACACAAATCAGTGCAAAGGTACGTGCAAAGTGTCCACCCTGTGAGTTCATTATCAGTTTGAATGATTGACTGGTGGCTTGACTGCCAAAGCTTTGGCTCCAACTGTGCAATCAACATAATGCACAGTATATTACAAACATATTTAATAATGCCAAAGCTTTGAGTTGTGCTTCCAGTAACATTGCTCATTAATTTTTTTCATTAACAAACAAAATGAAAATCACAAATCAGAACAAGTATCAAATTGCTTCGGCAGAAGAGTAAATTACCTTCTAACCACATAGTGCTGTCTGATTTGAATGATATCATCAGTGATGCAAATTGATTTCCTATATAAAACTGAGAAACCTTTGGGAAAAGTTTCCCAAGGAAAACCTGGTCTAATTTTTATATTTTTGTGAAGTCTTGGCCTGTGCTAATGGAAGAAGAAAATATTTTTTATGACGCAAATAGATCTACAAGTTGCAGTACCAAGATATAAAAATAATTCCTCTTCCAGTTTTATGTTCCTAATTTTTCTGCTAATGTATGAAAATATTTTTAAATGAAATACAGCATGCTTTGTGTGTGTGTTTGTGTGTAGCTATATTTGCCGAGAAAAATATTGACTAACGTGTGTAGTACTATTTTAGGACTAGAATTGTTACTCATTTATGAGTCTGCAGTGTCACTGAGTCTATGGGGGAGAAGCTGTGCTTTAAAATGATTCTGTAGCCTTTCGCTAGTGGTGTACAGAATCCTTTTGGAGTAACAAGACCTATTAGAGTGGGTTCTTCTGAAAAGAAGAACATTTCTATGTATTTCTATGTGTGTTAGTAAAAGGAAAAAGCATTGCAGTTCAGGACTATCTTGTAGTGGCCAGATACAGGGTGAAGAGGAGCAGCAGAGAAGCCTTCTGGGGAAATTATGAGATGGGGGCAAGATCCTGCCACCTGTACCAAAGATGTTTTTGAAGTTTGTAGAAGTGTGTGACTTTATCTATTGCCTGCCAGAAACAGCATTCATTAGCTACTCAGGAGAAAAGCAAGTTGAAAGACTGCTGTTCTAGTCTTAGAAAACTCTGCCAACTCAGTTGGTCATGGGCCATTGTCATAAGGTGCTGTGCCGTGCATTTGCTTTTGCCTGAACATGTGTTTTATTTCCTTGGGGCACTCTTCTGGCAGAATTCTGATAACATCACTCTGTATTTCTTTGATTATCACACCAGGAACAAGACCTCATTGTGTTTGGGGTTTGGTGGTTTTTTTGCTTTTTTTCGGATTACATTATAAAGGAATACCCTTGTGAGCAGAACTTCCTTTGCTCCCAGTGCCAGTGGTAAACAAGGAAAGGAGTGGATCTGTTTGTGAAACACAAAATGTGAAGTGAAAATACTGTAAAGAATATGAATGGTAGAATTCTGAGAAAGAGAAATATCTGGGTTTGGTGTTCTTTATAATATAGTTAGCGTTAAGATTATTTTAATAGGAGCCATAAAACAATGAGTTGGAATTTTCTGGAAGTTTGCTTTTGTGCTGTTGTATTACACTGTAGGGCAGAGATATCTATTTGTATTTTCAAAGATGAATCTTTATGACATAAGCAGTGCCATTAAAAGATCATAAACATAATTGGATTTATTAACAGTATGCTTTATGGCATAAAAAGAATAGATGTTTTACTGCTTTAAATGCTGGGTGCAATTTCCTTTCTCTTCAGTAACGCTGCCAAAAAAAAGAGAAAGCTTCCTGGGCATCAGAAGTGGAAGGGACCAGAAGAGGTCAGGATGTGCCTTGGGGCAGGATCAGCTCTAACCCACTGCTGAGGGGCATTTCTGTAACCTTCGCTCAAAGGCCTCCAGTGGTGGAGATTTCTCGAGCTCCTCAGGCAGTCTGTGATAACGCTCCCTCTCCTCACTATAATGAAGTGTTTCCTAATGTCTAGCCCAAATCTCTCTTGATGCAATTTAAGTCTATTGCTTCTTTTCTTATCCCCAGTGGACATGTAGAGCAGTTTATTCCTTTCCTTTTTGCAGCAAACATATATGTTTGAAGACTGATCTGCATCTGCCTTATCTTTTCCTTAGACTAAACACTAGTCCTTTAACTTCTTCCTTAAAGGCATTTTTTTTAAGTTTCTGAATATGTTGCACTTTGCTGGTCTCTCTCTAATCAGCTCACTCCTTACTTGAAGCACTTGGAGCTGGGCATAGGACTTTTAGATGGGCTAAATTCTATCATTTTAAATAGTACAGAGGGGTTTCATTTATCTTCTCTGTGATTACACGAGTCTCCTCTTTGTTGGTGTATACATATAAATAACTGTGTATTTGAAATATAGATGCATCTATGAGGCACATGGTGTTGCACGAGAAAAATGGTGCTGGTTTATGCTGAGAGATTCTGTGCAGCCCCCAGTTCTGTTACTCTCTTCCAGTGCTGCTGCCAGCCAGGCATTCCTTATTGTGTGCTCTGCTCTGGGTTGTTGATTATTCCTTATTGTGTGCTCTGCTCTGGGTTGTTGATTATTCCCTCCTAGAGTTAGAACATTTCATTTGTCTGTATTGAATTTTATCCTATTTTTTTCCTGGACACTCCTTAATTTACTAAGATTTGAGTATAATCTTAAGCCTCCAGAGTGCTTGCAGCACTTACCTCTTTAGTATCCTCTTCACAGTTAATAAATGGTTTCTCTAATCCACTGGACAAGATAATGTGGAAAAGAGTGAATAATAACAGACCTAGGGAAGATTTTTGAGGAAACCCTCTCAGTACACCAGGCAGTGCAATATTGAGCCATTGAGAACTTCTTTTTTAAATGGAATCTGCTACCTACTTCACAGCATTTTCAGCTTGAGCTTTTTTCTCCTATCTGCTCAAGTTATGAAAGAAAAGCAAGGTTTAACTAAAATATATAATACTGAGCTATTTATAAGAGCGCTTTACATACTTTTAGACAGAATTATGATATGATGTTTTTTACTCTTTCCGAAACTGTGCTGCGTAGAACTAATCACCACCTTTGAAGGTCTGTGAATGGATTTATGCAACTGCTTGCTCCAAGATTTTTCCAAAGTTGAAACTGTATCTAACACAGTGGGGTCTACATCTATTCCCTAGAAAAACCCAACAAAAAACAACAACCATCAAAAAAACCCACATAACACAACCTCCTTCCTTCCAAACCCAAAAATCCCCAAACCAAACCCATTATTCAAACAACAAATGGGAAAAAGCCAAGCTATTTGTTTGCTCCTTTCCTGTCTTTTGGGTCTCACTCACTTTCTGCCAAGTACAAGATGATCTTGTTAAATGAACATATCATCCTGTGATGTGTATCCAATGAAGTAGGGTGGATTAAATTCAATGAGATAATAGAAATTATCACGTGATTAGTGATTTCAGAATTTATTTCAGTGTCATTTGTGTGTTGATCGAGATATAGGGTAAAGCTGAAAGTAGAAATATTTAATTCAGTGAGGAAATTATTTCAAAATATGTAACAGCAGGTCTGTTAAAATGGGTTACTGCTTAGCAAGAAATGTTAGGTTTCCTCTTGGAAAAATGAGGAAAACACCTGGCAATATACTTTAAATTATTCTCTGGTATTCCTCAGATTTTTAAAGAGATACCCACAATATTCCTGTCATGATAAGGAGCAGTGTTATCTAAGGATTTCTCCCTGGTATGAATTAAGCAGTTGGATGTAAAGTAATCCTATAGGCTGCAAGGGAATTCGCTAGGGACACCTTTTGACATAACCTCTCATTTTCAGATTGCTCTTTGTTGGTGGCATAACTGCTAAGTGAGGCAGAGGAGAAGTAACAATCACCCTGTAATAGAACAATATATAAAACAAAATAAGCACAGTCATGACAACATGGCCAGAAATCTCTGAACAAAGCAAAGAACAAATACATATGGAGAATAATGAAAAACAGACACATGATTCATTCAGATGTTCAAACACAAAACCCCTAATGAACAAGTTGGAGAGTTTTGGCTGCTTTTGCTTTTTCCCTTTCCCTCCCCTCTCTCCCTCTTCCCTTTGCACATTTCCCTTCTGGGCCTACTGTATTTGCTAATTTAAAAAGTAGGGGAAATGAAATAAAAGGAACCATTCAAGAGAAGCGTTAATCTGAAACGTGTAGACCCTTCTCTTTCCAGCCCTCACCCCCCACCCTCTCCAGCCTGGCTTGCCTTTGAGAGACCTACGTGCTCAGAGCTGAGGGAATGAGTAATGGTTGTTTCACAGTACAGTTTCCATACCTCATAGCAATGGAATACAGAGCAGTTAATCTGCCAAATACACAAGCCCATTTCTTAGAGTATGAATTACTGTCATCTGCGTCTGCCCTTGCAGACACTGTAATTGCATGCATGCATGCAGATTTGCTTCCTGGTTTAATCAGGGGCTTGCATGGTTTTGAGTATTTTGCTAGTACCTTAGAAGATGGGCATGGGAGAATGACCAAAAGTCTGAAACCCCACCTGTAGGAATTTTTTTTTTTTTTTTAATAAATAAAACCTATGAATCACAGTAATTTGTAGGAGACAAACACTTCAGTGGTATATTCTTCATTTTATGTATATTTTTTCAGACCATGGGTGACTTGATTTGTTGAATAGCAGTGTTTGTCTTAGGAGAGAAATGTGCCTAACATGATGAAGGGAACTACAGTGACTCTGTTTATAATTTTAATATTTCGTTATGACATTTTTCTTGTTGACAAACGTTAGCAATGATCTATTTCTTTTTAAAATACGGAAACTGGGGATGCAGATATGCACTCATTAGGATTGTGGTAGGTTTACTGTAAAAAAAAAAATGCCATGAAGTCATCTTTGTTAATCCACCATATATCACATACAGTTTTATTTCTCCAGTTGCCTTGCTGTTTTTAGACCAGGACTTAAAATTTACCATGACCTATTTTATAAATTGAGAGTTTATTTGTGTAACAAAAATGGAATAACTGGAGGCTTACTATAAATGTTGGAGATAATTGGAATGGCATGATAAAGTGGTGTTTCATATCTCCCAAAAGGAGTCTGTCCTGCCTTATGTCAGTGTTGCTACTCATCTGCTTAAGTTCACCAGCATCCCTAAATACTCTAATGCATTGGAGCTTAATGAGCTGGAGGCTTCTGCTCTGGTGTTCTGATAAACAAAGCTTATAATCATACAGTAGATATACCTTGGTATGTATGTTAGATAAAATACTTTCAAAACCTCGAATTTAACAAAGTATTTTCTGCACGTATTCTATGAAGAGTGGAGGTTGTTTGTGATTGTATGAAATTATGCATTTTTAGTTTATATTTTTTATTTAATATACTTAAGATGGCCCAATTCAGTTGTGGCTAGCAATGTGAAGCGAATCTTTGTAGAATAATAAACTGGTGGGAAAGAGCTAAGCTACATAGAAAGCTATTTAGTTAATAAATTTTATTTATTGGGAATAAGCTCAAATTACAATAACTGTGCTGTGTAATTTATGAATCCCAGAATTGCCGTTTTGAAAGGGAAAGAAATCCAGACAAGTAGGTCTGTGCCTGATCACAGACTGTAAACTGTTCACACTAGGAGGGCATGCACACTGTGCTTCAAGGGGAAATGGATCTTGTAGAAAGTAAATAATTTGTAAAACAGACTTATTTAAGTTTGAAACTCTAGACTTGTGTCACTAATAAATCAGTCCTGTTTTTGATGCCAGAGTAGCAATAGATGTGCTGATTTTTTGTGCTTTAGTTTTGTTTGTTTTTCTTTTTTTTTTTTTCTTCTTTTTGATCCACTGCAAAGCATGATGTAATCAGTGGCATAATAGTTCTCAAGTTATTAAAGGCGTAGCAATATGGAATATTTGAGTTCAGCATGTTTTCTGACAGTGAAAGCCAGGCTCAGTGCGGGGCAGGCGCTCAGCAAGTTTTGTCTGTGGCTCTGCTGATCCATCTCACTACTCACCTGCAGCAGGCGCGACTGACCTGGTCCCTCTGTTCCTGGGCCTCCTGGACAGAGTGCACAAACTGTGCTAAGTGGAACTCCTTTTGGTTAGCAAGCCAGCTGATAAAGCCAAATCTCCAGAGCTAGAAGGACAAAGTCTTCAGCAGTGTCACTGAGTCCCCATTTTGAAATACTTAAAAGGAAAAAAGCAAACTTGCAATGCTATGTGTTCTGATAAGATACATTAAACAACATGAGGTTAGCTGTTTAAAATTTGTAAATATTTGAAGGTTTTTTAGTCTGTTTTCTGTTTTTTTTTTAACTTCAGTGGTTTTTTACTTTCACTCCTGTGGTTTTTATAAGTAAAGGTTGAAATAATATTTTTTTTCTGTTTAAATTAAAAAGTGATACTACTGTGGAACCACATGAGACCAAGAGTCAAGTCTTTAGAAAAAAAACCTGAAGGAATCGTCTAAACACCATGACGGCAGGCATACATCAAAATGAAGTGATAGGAATTGCCAGTATAAAAACATAGGTTGTTCACTCACGAATGAAGTGTAAATTCACACCCTAGCTTAGCAAATAAAAACTCATTTGATCTCTGGGCACATGAGCTATGATGCTCTGTAAATCTGACCACTTTAAGTTACCAGAAACTGTATGGGAGGTGGGAAAGCTGCATATATATATATTAAAAATAACTACATAGTTGTCTCCTTGAATTTACAGATGATGGGTTCGTGAGTGTTTAGGTATCATAACAAAGCAATTTTCCTGGCACCTGTTGGGTTGGCCAGCAGGCATTATTATGTCTTGGCAAATGTGCAAGTGTTCTGCAAAATCTCACTTTAGCTTGGAGGTAGGATTCCCCTGTCTGCATATTTTGAATGCTTATTTCACATCTGCTGAAGTGAAATAGGAAAGGATTCAATGAGTTATGCCCAGCAAGTCATCATAGGTGGAGCACACCAGCACTGGCCACTGCATCACCATGGTGAGGACCTGCCCCAGTGTCTGCAAAATGCTGCCATACCTCAACAAACATTGTTGCCTGCATCTAAACAGTGCTCTGTCTCAAGCAAGACCTCTAAAAATTGTTTATTGAGTTTAAAGCCAGGTCCTCTACAGAGGAAACTCCTTCCTAATTAGTTCCCCAGACACTTTCTTAAATGGCTTTTTTGCAATTAAGGAAAAAATTTCCTGGGTCATTATCTTTTCATAAATGAACTCATGGCCTAGCAAATATTTTCTGTAAGGAAACCCAAGATGCTCAAGTATTCTGTGACATATCTAATCTGTGATTATTCTTAATTTACTGCTTCCAGAATCTGCAGGCCCATATCGCTGACAAATAATTGGTTTAACTTTGTTTCCTTCCAGAGAAATAAAAAAGTAGAATTCCCATTTATACACAGTGATTAATGTTTTGATTCATTGGTCTGTATAAAACTTTGCCAATAGCTTGGCATGCACTTGAAGTTCATTTTGGGACTGGGTAATGCTAGTAGGCTGTTAGTGGTCTCAGCAGACTTGGAACTATCTATTTCATATCACAGAAATGAACAGAAGAGAATTTTTTTTATCTGAGCAGTGGCTCATAATCAGCTTTGTTGAAAGCTTCCTTACAATAGCTTGGCTTTTTCAACTGTCTTGAAGGATCACTTTGCTTAAACTTTTTTTTCTGACGCCCTGATACAGCATCCTGTACACCAGTAAATCTGTTTGGCCTCTGGTTGCTTGAAGGCAGGTTGTCTCTTCTAAAAGCAGCAGTTCAGAAGTTACTTTCTCAAAAGTCTTTAGACTTTTGACACAGCAGCTTAGCTGTAGAAACCTGGGGCAGAGGCAAGAGGAGGACAGTGCCCAGCTACTTAGTTTTGCTACAGCCGACTCCATTAGGTGCTCTCAGAGTATACAGCATATGCAAAACACATGCTGTCTTGATATAGTGACAATTTGATAATGAATCCAATTGACAGGCTCTTATTGACCGTGGGCACTCAAGAGGAACCACTCTGAATCAGATCTGTGAATTACAGCACGGCTTCACTTCTGTGGTTTGCCAGCAGAGAGGTCACAGCTCACTCTTCCCCTGTTCCTGCACATCCCCCGCTTTTTGTTTCCAGGAGCAGCGTTCTCTTACCCAAGTGAATTAAGTAAACGCTCTCTTTCTTGGTAGAGAGTATTCTGTGAAAATGAAACACTGAGAGACCATGCCATCATTTTTATTACATCTTTCTGGGTGTCTGAGGGCTGCCTGTCTGGAGATGGGGTAGGATTGCTCGAACACGCATAGGTGTGAAACACAGGAGAAAAATCATAACCGCTGGCAATACCTATGTAGCTCACTCAATGCTGATCAAAAAACCCACCCACACCAGTTCTGGGGAAGGAACTGGTGGGCATTATTAATATTGCTCCATCTGTTTTGGCTGTGGGACCCATATACAGTTATGTGACCTCTAGGTGCTAATCAACAGTACAGAAAACAATTGTAGTCTATAAAAAAATAATTAAAAGGCAACCTTGTCCTATGGACCTTGCAGCCTAGGTCTTTGAAAAAGAGCAGGGTCCACAATCAATTTAGGTACCATAAGTAATATCAGGATTTTGAATGGAGTTGAATGACATTTCTTTAAATTACTGAATTCTCTACAAAGAAACCAAACCAAAAAACCAAATGAAAACCCCAAACCAGTCTTTCAGCTCTCCTGAGAATAATCATAGATTTGGGATAACATTTAGTGAGTTTTTTCAACCCAGAATATTTTGAGGAGAGCTAAGTTTATAGATGAGAAAAGGAGGAGGCCATGTCAGGGGTGCTAGAAATGACTCTCCTACTTGATGAAATAGTTTTTTGTCTGACTGGGTCTTCTCCAGGACCAATAATTGGCTGATGTTTTCTTCCATTAGATGGCAGTGGTGTGATATGTGGTTTCTCCAGACCCCCAAACTACAAGTTTTTAAAAACAATTATGAATGCTTAAATTTTTTTAGTTTGGTTTCCAATTTCAGGGTCTCCAAGCTGTCAATTTTTTACTTACATAGAAGTTTACAATTTCTTGTCCAGTTTAAAGCAATAGAAGGTGGGGAATTTCAAATAGAACCAAGTTAAATATTTTCAGAAAAT
The DNA here is from genome assembly GCA_013400515.1 of Erpornis zantholeuca. Classification (NCBI taxonomy): domain Eukaryota; kingdom Metazoa; phylum Chordata; class Aves; order Passeriformes; family Timaliidae; genus Erpornis; species Erpornis zantholeuca. Next base: position 187,930 of record VZTN01019843.1, on the reverse strand, counting down.
GGGCAGCTATGTAGAATGGACACTCAGTTTTTCCACTACAAGAAATGCTGGATGGGTTTAGTTTTGGTCTACCTGAAGTAACTACAGTGATTCACTAGTTGCTCCTCTATGGTGGAACCAGAGCTTTTGCTGGTTTTGGCCAACAAGGAGTTTGTGAGGGAGGTACAGGTATGAGAGTAGAGGGTGGAAACAGTAGGGAATGCTTGAAGAGAAGGATGGGAGTCACTGCAGCAAGCTGTAGCATCACAGTTGGGGTAGGACATGGGCAGAGGCAAGAAAGAAGGGGCTCAAATGTATAAAACAATTGTCTTTCTTTTTTCATTGCTGACAGAATATTCTAAACAAAAAAGAGTTGGGTTTTTTTATACGATCTTTGTAAAGATCCTTCAGGCACATTCCTTTGCTGCTTGTGATATTAGTTGTGCTGTTGTTTTCTATTAACTTATTAAATATGGAGCAGTAAACACTATTTATTTTTAAATTAATTGAAATGGTCTTGTTGCCCTTCATGGCTTTTTATTAATTGAATATTTTTGCTAAGCTGTCTGCTTTCAGAGCAAAGGTTGCAGTCAGGAGATGGGGGTCAATGGGACCTCCATTTAAATGCATGTTATCTCTATGTTAATTGCCTGCATATTTAACCAACCAAGCATGTCATTCTGCAGAAAGTAAAGGTTTTTGTGGTCAACCTTTAATCACAAAACAGCAAGAAAAAGTCTGAGTGACCTGGTTTGCCTGAGGTATCTTGGTTGCTCTTGTCAGTCACTTCAGCACACAGTAAATTGCAGGGTAAATTCCACATAATTGATGGAAGGTAGCTTTAGAAAAAGCCCCAAAAATTAAGGCGGGCGGGGGAGGAATCTGTGCTCACAATTTTAGTGTTTAATTTGTGTTTATTTGTTATACATTATTTTTAGTAATTTCCCTCATAAATATAAACAGGTTTTATTGCTAGTATAGACAGTTATTAAAGAAAAAATCATGGAACAGACATTAAAATATGCTTGGAGTTTTGGAGACACATACATATTTAGCAAGTTGGGTGAATTTGAGTTCTTACATCAGAAAGAATTGCATAGCTCTGTCTGCCCTGCTCTACTTTCTTGGGTTTTTACTGCAGGAGTGGTAAAATTGTTACGCTTAAAGGAGAGGGGTGTCATGCCATGCAACAAACCCCTGTGAGCCTGCTGGGATTAACAAACCTCTGCTGTGTTTTCACCAGTGTCTAGTAATGAGATTGAGGTTTTGAAACTTAAAAGTGTTCAAGATTTGATTGAATGGGGTCAGTCAGTCCAAAAGTTATGGGAGAGGAGGGGCTGACAGGGAAATATATGTAGATGTGTCTGCTGTATATTCTTTGCCTTGCTTTCTGCTTCTTTTGTAATAATTCCTGGAATTCAATTTACCTTTTTGAGCAAACAGGAAGTTGACACTTTTATGGACATTTCAGAGAGCATCATGATGTAAAACCAGAATTTTCTCCCATGTGCATGACTGCATTTATCTACGTTTAATTTCTTCTTCTGGTTTATTACCCAGTTGCTTACTTTAATAAGGTACTTCAGCCGTTCTTCACAGATGCCTCTCCTGTTTTGTCTCCTAAATAATCTTGTCACCTCACTGCTTAGCCTCTTCTTGTCATTTGTGTAGTATGGCTCCTGGCAAAGTTCCACGTGGAAGTCCATTAGTACTGTTCCCCCCTTGTAAGAAAGATCATGCCCTCTACCCTCTGTTTTTATCTTTTAACCAATTGTTTATCCAAGAGCTTTCCCTCTTAAGCTATGGCTGCTTAGTTTCCTAAGAAGCCTTTTGTGAGGGCCTTGTCAAATGTCTTTTGGAGCTCCAAGCAGACTATATTAGCCAGATCACCCTTATCCATAGGCTTGTTGACCTTTTCAAAGTACTCCAATAGGTCTGTGAGACAAACCTACAAAAGCCAGGTTAACTCTTTCCACATATTGTATTTCCATTGATTTTACTCTGTTTCTCTAATTTCTGGTGATCTGACATCAAGTTTACAGATCTTTACCTTTACCTGGATCTTACCTGGGATGTTTTCAGAACACTGGGACCCTGTGTGCCACCTCCCAGTCCTCGGGTACAAAGTCAGTTTCAGCAAAAAGACTGCACACCACTTCTGGGTGTGTGCAGTCAGTTATTACGTCCTGGAGCTCTTTTCAAACTGGGAGGGTGAATGCCATCTGTTGTTGCAATTTGCTACTGTTCACTTTTGTCAATTTGTCCTATAACCTTCTCTGTGGTCATTTAAAATTAAGAGTTGCATCTGTTCTGGGCTTCCTAAGCAGCTGCTCTCTGAAACAGCACCTAAAAATGTGATCTTTGCATTACATCCCATTTTGCCCAATCTGTGTAGGGATGATAAAAGTCCTCTATGAGCACTCCACTTGCTGCTTTTCGGCATAGTCCTGCATTTCAGTTCTTGCAGTCTGTGTTGCTCTCTGCCAGGTTTTGTCTGATCATTTCCATCCCACCAGCACAGCTTGCTCTGTCTTTGCCGTGCATGTTACATCTTGGTGTTAGGATTCGCTCATTGCCTCACTTTCACAGTTTTTCTATGACTGTTTTCTGACTGTAGTACGCATTTAAGTTCACCCATCTTCTTTCTTAAGGCTTAAAACAGGGAGCCACTAATGTTTCAGTTGTGTTGTCAGCACTTGCATTTGAGTGACTCCATGGTTACTTTTACAGTATGTCCACTTAGGTTCTCCAGCCTGTTGTTTTGTTTGCAAGAGGGATAGATCTAGTGACCACCTTTTGATTTTCTTAAAGGTTACCAATTGCTCCATCTGCTTACCTGGAGAGAGAGATTGGCATAATTCCAACCTGCTTCTTCCTTCTGGTTAGCTCCAAGTTCTAGAGGGACGTTTTCAATGCAAGAAGATGCAATGTCACCAGCTCTCAGTGAGAAAGATCCAGCACTGGATTACATCCTGCCTTACCACCTGAGTCCTGCCTCGAACTGGCAGCTGCCCTAATAGACCTAGACCTGCTGCACTTGTGTGCAGCCTTCCCATGGGGAAAAAATGGTAGTTGGCATAGTAAATTGGTTAATTCCCACTTTCTCCTGAAATATTTGATAGGATTGTTCCTACCACTTTTTTCTATCCAAGTATCCTATTTGACCTCCCCTCCTGTTGCTGCCCTAAAGACAAAAGCTAGAGTTTGTTCCTTCTTTCATGCAGTCAAACCCATGCTCCTATGATCTCAGTTTAATTCTTAGAAATGCTGAGGCTCTTCTTACTCAAAAGAGTATAGAGGAGGATTGGTGACGAATGGAAGATGTAGCATTTAAAAGAGCATTCACAAAACCAGAACAAAATGGGAATGACATGAAGAAATCAGTATCTGGTCTTAGGCAAGGGAAAAAAAAAGTGTACACAATGCTGGAGGCAAGAATAAGTGAGAGTAAACAGGCTGTGATTAAATATAGGTGGGAGTTTCTGACCACCAGAGCAGCCAAGTTGTGGTATGGAGGGGTGAGCAAACTCAGTTTTCATGGCAGTGGGAGTTGTGTCACGAGTCTGTTTGAGAATAGGGTCAGGATTCTTGTCTGAATGCTCATTTCTAGGAGCTCCCCCAGTGTTCTGCATCTGGAGTCAGGCAAATGTTGTAAGGTGTATTTTCATACAACTGCTTTAACAGTCTCAATAGCTGCACCCCACCAAGGAGCACTGGGGAGGGAGCTGGGAGACACATTCCCTTTAGGACTGCTCTCCTTGGGGCTGTTGTGGCTGACGTGGGAGTGGGCTCTGCTGGGTGCCAGCTCAGGACTCTTGGGACTGTGGCACTCCACCACACTATCTAGAGCCTCTCTGAGAAAATCTTTACCTGGAGGACAGCTTCTGGGGCAGCTCTTTGCAGAAAAAGCCTGGCTCTTGAGCTAAAATAGAGAGCAACTGTCTTGATGCCTTAAATGGCTACCTAGAAACAGAGACTAGACAAGAATAAAGGAAAAAGGTGGTATTTATTTGAAAGGCCTTCAGGTGCACACTCTGGGCTCCAGAGGGTCCTGCCTCAGTGGATCCCAAAATGGACAACAGGTCACGAGTGCTTCACATTTTTATATCAACATAAATTCACCAACCAGAACCCAGCCAATGATGGAATTTCCCCCAGCTTGTCCCCCTCTCCCCAAGATGATGGTTTACAGTTATTGTTTCTGGGTGTCCTGGGAGAGCAAGTTAGATGTTTTGTTATGTCTATCTTAGCACAGAGAACGGCATAGAGAATAAGCTACAGAAAACTTCAGAGTTACACTAGCAGTACAGGATTTGAAAAATATAAAAGTTAAAACCTAAGGCGTCAGTCTCACTCATCCAGGCTGACTGGCTGCATTGGGGTGCATGGGAGTGTGTGGGGGAAGCTGTGATGGCTGGCTGAAATGCTTGGGAGCAGGAGCTGGAGGAGTGAAGTGTGGCTCTGTTACAGTTCATCTCCTTGCAAATTACCTGTGTGTTTGCCAGTGTGAGGCCTAGGAAATGTCTGCAGGTTTGCACATTAAAGAAAAAAAAAATCAACTCCAAAATGGGTTTTGTCAAAGTAACCTTCAAAAGCCCAGCAAGGTGAGCTTGCTGTGTTTTGGAAGTGAGGATACAGCAGAGGACTGGCTATGAAATTTTCCTCCATTATTTTAAGTGGAAGTTTCAACTGCCACCAAGTCATTTCATATTAATAAAGCTTGTAAGAAAATAGGATTTTCAGATTACACTTTTAAAGCCCCATGTTCCCACTGTGTTTTAGGGAAGAGTGGAAGCACATGTTACCCTTAGGACTAAGTGAAACCAGAAATTTCATTTTAATTTGGACAGTCTTTACTGACACTCAGCTCCTGGGTTTGGCATTCCTGAAAGGGAGAAGAAAAGTGGAATGTAAAAGGGGAACAAATTTCCAGTCAACATTTGGTTTGAATTTACATACAACTTTAGAAAAGAATGGGAAAAAGAAAAAAGGTACCATTATAATTACAGTGTAGGTCCATTTTAACCTCCAAAAAATTAGCTGTTCTGTAAATCTCCCCTATGCCTTTCTCTCTACATACTTCATCAGTGTCTGTTATTTTATCCTGGTAAATAATGACTTCAATTAATGGAACTTAGCAATACAGAAATGTTTGAATTGGCATATAGAAAATTGTGCTTCATTATTTGCTTTACTTGTTTTATTTATTTTATAAATTGAATAGTCCCCCACATTCCTTCAGAAAACAGGAGTGAGATCTACTACTATAGGTTATCTCCTCTCTGGTAGAGATCCACAGATTGAAGGTCTAGTCTGTTCTATTCAAGACATTGTAAGAAACTATCTGAGTTAGGCTAAAGGCCTCCAATTCTAAGGGCTCAGCTGCTCTTTGCAGAGCAGTGCTATCAAGGAGCTTCTGATATATATGGAGATATATGTAAATATGAGTGTATGTGTGTTGAACTACTTTATGAGAAGTTGATATCTCAGTCCATCTCATGTAACACCTTGAATCATTATGATGCAGGAGGAAACCATTCTAAGCATTTAAGTTATACAAGGCTCAATTCATAAATAAGAACTCAAACTATAATTTTGATCTGGTGATAAACTTTCCTAGAAAGAGTAGTTTAATTATCAAGATGGGCGCTGACATTTGAAGTTGTCAGTAGGGTTCAACTCATTAATGTTTCCATTTTGCATGTGTCATTTACTCTGCTTTTTGAATTTTCTGAACATAAGATGGGGCCACCTCAGGATGTGTATGCTTAGTATTAGATGCATGCTGAAGCACAGCGCTGAAGAAGGCTTTGAGTTTCACTAAAATCAATCTTCTTGATGAAAAACGTGTCAGCTCTGAGGCATCCTGGTGCTTCAAAGTTCACTTTAGGACAAAGGATGAGTAAGCTTGCTATTACAGAACCCACAAATGCTGCCGTTTATACTGAGCCCTGCACCTCGGTATTTTGTTTTATAGGACTCTTAGAAATATTACAGGCCTGAGGATATATTTGAAAAGCTTCCTCTCCCTTTCATGATGATGTAAAGGTAGTCTTCACGGCTCTGACGTGCTTGGAATGAATTTGGTCGTTGCAGGTAGATTGCGTGTCAAAAATGTTATCTCCATTATTTCAGTGCAACCCTGACTCCATGCTTAAGATGGTGGCAGCCTTAAGGAGTGCATATCCCACTCACTTGGAGAGGACATTATACTCCTGGTATTTATGTTGGCTGGCCTGCATGCTTGTTTCAAACATTTCCTGTTTGGATCTTTCAGATCACTTTTCAGATTTGGGGCTGAATCTTGGAGAAAAAATGAAATGTTTGTCAACTACTCTCAAAAGTGAGATACCAAAGCTTACAGTGTCTCAAAGTCTATGATACTTTTGGGAAAACATTACTGCACTTGATAAGTGCTTTCGTGTTCTGCTTGCACTACTACCTCTGAAGCTGCATGTGCCTCAATCCCTGTGATTAAAATACATTTAGTGGATTATTCTGATGCACAGTTCTATAAACTCATACATCTGTTTGTATGAGTGTGAATATCTTCTTTGATTGTTAAATGGGGGCTGCTAGATGAGTAAAAACTTCTGGAAATCTCGGAGCTAGTATGGAAGTCAAGAGAACATTTTTCTTTGCAAACTTCTGGGAGCAAAGAAGGTATTTTACACCAACTGGCAAAGAGCTTACAGGGCACACTTCCAAACCTTCAGAAAAAGTTTCCCACAAAGGCTATTTTTTTTTTTTTTAAAGTCATGCTGCAGGAATTAAGTTGGAGATATCACTGACCGAAAGGACATTTTTTCTGAATGAGCCGAGAACCAAAGGAAATGACTCCGGGGTTTGAAATCCTTTTATTTCCTCTGTGGAAGATATCTGTGCAGCTGAAACGAACCATTCTGGCTGGCTGCAAGCCAAACTTTATGGGAACTGAGATTAGGAAGTTCTATGGTCAAAATAGCCATTGAACAAATTGCTTCCAGTATAAAGCCTCAAATTTCCTGATAAAGCTACAGCATTTAACCCTTCTTTTTCACTTGGGTGAACAGCCTGCCCGTTGTTAGGCACAAACTGTTTATCCAGTTGTGGTCCCTGCAGTGCTTTCAGAATTGCCTGCAAGGGTTTTGCTGTTTTTTACTTTTATGTGAGGTAGCCAAAGCAAAGCCCAGGAAAAAAAAAAAAAGTTAGAACAGTTTTGGGTGATGCTTCCCACTTAAGATAGCAGGAAAAGTGCTATAAACAAGACATCAGATTGCCAACTGCTGTGTATGGCATTTTTGTCTTGCAGCTCTTTCTGAAGGGATGCTTTATTTTGTTTTATGACGGTGTTAGCTGGCTTGCTTGGCCTTCGTGAACAAAATGAAGAGGCAGCAGCAATAGCAGCTGTTCTCTGAACTGCACTATTGACTCCAGAAAGTGCTCAGAAGCAGAGTGCTCTGACTGGAGCACCAAGCCTGGCCTCTGAATGGTGCGGCATGGGCTCGCTAATCTCCAAACAAAATTGCCTGATTTAGAACAACAAAATGTTACCATTTTGATTATGGACTTCTTTTGCTGTTACCTTCAAACTGGAAGCCCTGGAAGGGTGGCAAAGAGAGCTAATGCTGGAACTGGTAGCAAAGACCAGGTGTGCTGGTGTGTCCTTACGCCGCTGCGCTTGGAACTATATGGGGCCAGGCACTTCTGACAGCTACCTGTGCCCCAGCCCCTTTGTGCACGTGCCCATCTCTTTTCCACGTGAGATTCCACAAGCAGAGCTCGTGCCACGTGTGTGCAGGCTGTGTTTTGGGCAGGTCTTGCAGAGGATGTTGGTAATTGCACTGCGGGCATGGAGCCGAGGCAGGATGTGGCCGCATCCGCTCGCTCTGTCCCTACCAGCACTGTTTTGCTCCCCAAAGCGGGTGAGCCTTTGTGCATACCTCGCGTTTCGTGCACTAATGCCTTTGCGCAACCTAAATTTAAAAGTCCTAAATCTTAGACAGGTGTTTCCATCATTTCACCTGAGAGACTAATTCCCGAAATAATAAAACTCATTATTAGTAAGTTTTTTTTCTTTATACTCAGCCTAAATTTTGCTTTTCCTAATTTAATCCCACTACTCTTCATTATCCTTCCTCCCCTACCTCTGGGCACCACGCTAATTAATTCATCTCCCTCTTTGGTTTTTGCTTCTTACCCTTCAATATTATAGTTCAATGTTAAAATGCACTCCTCTTTTCATGTATGTACTCAGCCCAATAGAAATATTTGAGCTCCAGCAATCTTTCTTGTAAAACTTTCTGCTGACCTCTATTCAATGTTGTTGTTCATCAGTGAACAAACCCTCTGGTTTGTTCACAAATTGCTGGTATGAAACTGATCAGAACAAGATGCATTACCCCAGGTAAGTGTGTGAGTGACATTGTAAACTGGGATTTTATATATCAGTGCCTTTAAACCATTTTTGTTTGCTCTATCCTTGGCTTTTTTTTTTTTGGTTGTTGTTGTTGTTGTTTGGTTTTTTTTTGTTTGTTTTTTTTTATTTAAAGGCAGATTGACTGTAGTTTTTATGATCTAATACAAAATCAAACCAGAGTCTGACATTTCTTAGATGTATTTAGGAAGTCCTATCTAATAAGTATTTAGGGCATAGGTGATTTTAATAATTCGATGATTTTTTCCATGTGATAGATATGGAGGTGTCCTGGCATGAACCTTTAAGTCTCGGCTTGCATGTCTCTCCTTTTCCCTAACTACTACTTCTGGAGTGGTTTCTTAACATTTTGAGACCCCTTCTTTACTATTCTACCACTTGTTGGTTAAATAAGTACTTAGACTCTCTGTTCCTTAATTACATTCTATCTTATATTTGTACACAGCTGTCACATCTGCCCTCCCTCTTTTTTTTATTCCTGCTATTATCATCTGTGTCCTGGATATTACATGCCAGTTTCAGGTAAACATTAACAACTCACTAAGGAAACAAGTGCTTAGCCTGTCCTTAGTCATCGGAACCTTGGCAAAACCATCATTTCTTCTCTTTCTTCCATGGGTATTAATAGACAGGCTTGGACCCTTCAAATGAATCTTTTGGCTTTAAAGATGGGACTTTACACCCTAAAAATAGGTCTTTGGATGTTCCAGATGAGGTATTAAACATGAAGAACATGAGGCTTTGAGCTGTAAGTGAGGAGATTTTATCCTGAAATGAAGCTTTTCCACACACAGGAGGCTTTCGAGGTGAGGAGCAAAGCTTTGGGCTCTAAAAATAAGCATCTGGGCTGTAATAGAGAACCTTTGAGGCTCAGAGGGGACCTTATAACTCTCCAAAACTGCCTGAAAGGAGGTCGTAGCAAGGTGGGGTCAGTTTCTTCCCAAGTAACAAGCAACAGGATGAGCCTCAAGTTGTGCCAGGGGAGGTTTAGATTGGATGTTTGGAAAAAATTCTTCACTGAAAGGATGTTCGGGTACTGGAAGAGGCTGCCCAGGTAGTGCCGGAGTCACCATCTCTGGAGTTGTTCAAAAGACAAAGTTGTTCAAGTGGATGTGGCACTTGTGGACATGATCTAGCAGTGAACGTGACGGTGCTGGGTTAATGATGATCTCAGAGCACTTTTTCAACCTTAATGGTTCTGTGAAAAAAGGCACCTAGGATAATTTTTACATTTAAAAGTCTGCACTCCAGTTTCAAAGAGCACGGTACCACCACATATTACCAATCACCATAAAAATAAGAAAAATGACCCAACCAAACCCAAGTAGTAAAAAAAAAAAAATAACACCCAGCCCATGTCCCAGCTGATGAGAAAATAAAGGCTGGAAAGAACATGTCCTTGTCATTTGGCAAGTATGATATATTCTACTACGAAAAATAGGACCCATATGAGCTTTTTCTGAAAAGAATAAATCATTTATTAGAGATGATGTCTGTTAGGATATGTTGGCCAACTCCTTCTGCAATAAGCCTGTAAATTATTGTCTGAAAGTGCTCCAGGACTTAATATTTTGATAGAATGAATAACAGAAAAAATAATCTGGTTTTCTGGACCATGTTTCCATGGTCGATTAGGAAGAAAGGCCAAGCTCTGCAAAAGCCTTGATGATACTGCTTGGCCTGAGGAAAATTGCTGTAGGCCACTAATAAACACTAAGGAGGAAAATTAAGAATAAGGAGTGGTCTGAAAGAATGCTCTAAATTCATGCATTTTAAATCTTTAGATTATAAAAGAGTCCTAGTGGATGCTACAGGAAGTTTGAGTAAGCTCAAACTAGGGAACTGTCACAAATAATGGGCTACTGGTCACTTCAGAGTTAATAGACTTGTGAAATGGTTTTCCAGTGTTTCTATTTAAATGGATCAGCAATAGGACTAAATTATTAATAGTGAGAAATTCTATTCCTTATAAGAGTTTAATGTATTTAAGATCTCCTCACAGGTGGTCTATTAGTCTATTTTGAGATCCTTTCAAGGAAACTGAAACTACAGGAGGAGGGAGGGTGAGGTTGTCTTTTAACCACAGTCTCAGAGGGAAGTGTTGGCAAAGCTAGGATTAAACCTTCTGAGTTTTCTATGCTGTCTCGTGTGCATCTCACCAAACTCTTAACAACTGTCTGCAGGTGGTAAAGAATTCATAAAACTCATTTCGACCAGAAAAAAAATGCATTTCGACTGCATTAATCGGTGTAAAGAAAACTAAAACAGGGAGTCTGTTTCAAAACAAACTAAAATAAAATTACTGAGTGATAAATATGAAGTCTGCATTTTAAAATCCTGTACAGTAAACCTGAGTTTCAGAGAGGAGACGTCCCCTTTCTCATGTTGCACAGAAAACATGTTGTTATAGAGAAACATAATGATTTCTGGCCATGCAAACTACTAGAAGGGCTATGAAAACTCCAAATTTATCCTCTAAAAACATGTAGCAGTACACCTCATTCAAATTACAGCTACAGTGAGTCAGGAAATAAAAATATAGAAGTGGTGATGGATAAATAGTTGCAGATATGTTCCCACACATATGCTTTTGAATTGATAATGAGTTTATTGTGGCCATACATCCTCGTGGTCCTTCTCCATTACTATTTGAAAGCAGAGAGTTTCCCAGTTGTCATTGTTTATGGAAAGTGCTATTTAGATTAGCATGAGACACATTTTAGTCTGGGAGAGAGGCTAGTATTCCATCAGCATTTGCCATCAGAAAGCAGGAGCATGTACTTTGGTACTTTGCTGTTTTAAGTTTAAACTCGACAAGCTCAGCACTTTTTTTCTAGAGAGAATCAAGTGAACTGCTGAATGTAATGTTACAAATAAAAATCAGACACCTGTATTTCCTTTTAAGTGATTGACTGAAATCATGTCTGTCAATGTTGTTCCTGGAAAAGCTTAAATATATAAGTGTATGTGATGTAAGAATAGACATAAAATTTCATATTTAAGTAAGCTGCTTTCTTGTGTAATTGTATCATTGAGTTCTGAAGTAGTGTTGCCATAGCAAATTGCTATACATTCTTTGCTAATATTATAAATATATGGTTTTTTGTAGCTCGAATCATTCTAAAGGATGCATTGTAGGTGTGTAACTTGTGAATGAACACATGGGAGGTATAAACTCTCTTGACCTATGAATATCTTCTTATCAGACCTATATTTCAAAAGTGCAGGATTTGTAGTAATTCTTATCAGTCCATCTTTAGTTTCTAGCTTTTTTTTTTTTTTGTAACTTGCGATTTGATTTCCTAATCTATTGTTGCAAGCAAAGCTAACACACAAATCCCATGGGTGTCTCTGTCCCCACATTTATGGCTTCTAAATTGCTGTTCCTTAACTGATAACTCTTTTCGTTAAACCACCCAGGCAGAGGTAATGCCAGTGGAAATCAGATGTCATTCTTCCAGTGTCATTAGTTAATACACTGCCATGAAACTTGTTTGGTAGAAGCAAGCCCCTGGGTGCTCAGAGGTGTAAGATCCTGCAGAAGGATTGAGGCAGAGCTGGTGCTGCCACCTTTCAAACAAAAGGATTAGAAGTGACAGCGAGCTCTTCCTTTGACTGACTTAAACAATCGCTATTGAAATGATTATGGTTGTGGTGCATTCACTCATTTTGTGCTCTATATGCTAACACCATAGATGTTATGATGGGATAGAGGAGAGGGTGTTCCATATGCACCGAGCTGTGCAGCTGGGAATCTGCTAGTCACTTGTCTCCCGTGTTGTTATTTCCAGTAATATTTTTCATGCTGAAACTTGTTCCAAATATCCGAAGTACTGGGGAGAGGGGATGAAATTCTCCTTGCAGCACTCTCCACATATTTTTTTTTTTGAGTGACAGGTTGCTTAACTTCTCTATGCTTCAGTGTTTCCCCATATGGTATAAATGAGGATTATCTATCTTGGATTCTTCCATGGCTTGCATCTCGGAAGTATTTGAGTGCCTCCCAGTATTGGATGCATTTGATCTTCCAGCACCTCCGGATGTGGGAGACGTACTGTTAATCCCATTTTACAGGATTTTAAAGAAAGTGTGTGGTAGAGCAGATTTTCCAGGACAGTGTTTGTTATGAGACTTTTCCCCTCTAACCATATATAACACCCAGAGAAGGTAGAGGATCCAGAGAGTAACATTTGCTTTTTTTATTATCCTCCTGGGTGAAGGTGTCATTTGGGTTGTTGAGTTAGCTAAATAAGTAACTGTTGCCTCTCTTAGCCAAGGTTGGCCCTGCTTGCATTATAACTAGGACAATCTTTAGGAAGAATGCTGTGACACTGACTACACCACTGGTGTTTCTCAGTAAACTGTAGGTATTTTTAATTGAATTAGACCTGGGTGGCCGAAATTGCTGTTCACATGGAATCACAGAATAGGTCAGGTTGGAAGTGACCACAGTGGGGTCACCTGGTCCAATCTCCCTGCTCAAGCAGGGCCATCCCAGAGCACATGGCACAGGGTTGTGTCCAGGCGGTTCTTAAATAACTCCAGTGAGGGACGCTGTGCACCATCTCAGGGCAATCTGTTCTTTACCGGTATGGTAAAGAAGTTCTTCCTCATATTCAGGTGGAACTTCCTGTGCATCAGATTCTGCTCATTGCCCCTTGTCCTGCTGCTTGGCACCACTGAGGAGAGCTTGGCTCCATCCTCTTGGCACCCTCCCTTTAGATCTTTATATACATTGGTGAGGTCGTCTCTCAGTTGTCTGTTCTCAGAACTCAAGAGGCCCAGCTCCCTCAGACTATTTTCATAAGACAGTCCCAAGTAGCTCCAGCAGTGTAGCCACTGCATTTCCTGGGCTAAAGCAGACCAACATCAGGGAATGAAAATAACCTTTCTTTCTATCTGGGAAATGGTGCCCAGTGTAAGGATGGGAATATGACCGGGATTTTTTTTTAATATTTAAAACTTACTCAGTCTTGTGTTAAACATGAATTTAGTAATGGCATATAACACAAGTAGAATAAAGGAAGTGTCTTGAATTTGTTATGCAATATTGAGATGTTCTACAGCACCAGTGAGTGTCACATGTCAGTGTTCCAAACTTACAGGAAAGATTGCTGTCTTTGTGGTTGAAGCTGATGCCTTTCTTTCCCAAACAAATTATCTTGGGGATGTGTACGTGGGAATGAGCTTGCCCTGATTCTTGTAGCAAGCTGTGAAGCAGCTGGGGGAAAGAAGCCCCAAGGAAAGCAAGCACTGTCCTGAGAAGTGCTGGAGATGTTCCCAGTTTTGTGGGGAAACAGGATACAACCTCAAGCTCAGCCTTGCAGCCCTATTTTTTTCTTTTTAATCAGCAGATTACCAGGGTAAACACTTTTGTTTCAGGGACACTGCAAGATAGGATAAAATTCCAGTGCTAGCTGTCATCAAATGGCTTCCCGAACTCTATGTACAAAACTGTCATTGGGAAGCAGAGATCTTAATTCAGTATCACCAATGTCTTTTGTTTCCTTAAATCATGGGGATATTTCAGAGCAACAGCCCTCCACATTTGTTCCTCTTTTCTCCAGCTCTCTCCCCTGCCAGCTGTCTCATCAGGCAGCAGGTACTAGGACTTGCTCTTTTTGGGGCGTGTGTGTTTTCTGAAGATACCTGTGCTTTCTTTCCCTGCTTCAGATTTGCCCACAAAATTGAAATTGGACAAACTATTTGGCTGCTTAGGGTGTGCTTACATTTGCAGGGGCTATTTGCGTTGTGTTAGTGCTGAACGTTGTGGCATATTTGTTTGTATAAATATACTTATTTCATTAGTTTTTTTTAAAGCTTAGGGGAGATTTGGAATTGCCCAGCATCTAGTACCTGAGGCTTATGTCTGTTACTGTTGCATTGCCCAAAGTGCAACCAAAAAAAGTTCAGGGATTGCTATTTTTGTCCTTGCTCAGGGTGACATGCACGCACATCTGCCCCTCCTGTGGTGTGTGTGTGGGGTGATCCCAGGGCATGGAAGGATGAGCTTTTTCAAGGCCCCAATTTGCTGTGGAGGCTTTCCCATGTTGTGCTGTGAGCTGGTGCTCAGCTGTCATTTCCTCCCTCCTGCTAGAGCCAAGGACAAACTCCTATCTCTCAATACATTAAACCTGTCAATGTTTGACATAAGCAACCAAAAGATTGATGAATGGAATGTGAAGCAGCTGGTTTTGAGGGTGTGTTATTTTGTTATTGATAGGCCTCCACTTTTTTAACAACAAAACCTGTTTCGAATGTGTCTGTTCAGTGGTTATTTAAGGTATTTTAAAAAAGAAAAGTTCTGTCATGAACACCTATAGTGACTTGTCCTGCAAGTGACTAGTTCTGTGCAAACCCATAGATTTCCATCATTAATTACTTCTAATGGAAGTACTAGAAGGAGACTTGATACATGCATTTCCAGTAGTTTTATAAAAAGGTTTTTTCAGCAGCAGTAGAGCATTTGAAGGTCAGGTATTCAGTATTCTGCTCTAAAGCATGACAGGACACTTGTCAGTATTTACCTGGGATTATAGCCTGGGCATGGATCATTCTTTGATATCACAGAGTTTCTCTGTTGGTCTAGATCCTGCAGAATGAATACCTGGCCACCTTTTAGGTGTCTGCAACTGGTTCCCCTCTTTCTAACTCCTGCTCTCACTTGTGTCCTTTCCTCTGCCTGCTTTTGCAGAGAAGGCAGCCCACTTCAGCTGAAATTCTGCAAAATCTCCTTTCCTTCATAAAAGGCCTTCTTAAATCACAGCCTAGGTGCTTTTGGATTTTTTTTGTGCCTGGAATGATCTTTTCAGCCATCTGCCTTTGTATAAGCCTTCTATTTCCTAATGATTTTATGTTCTGCTTTTATCTGAAACAGTGCAAAGGGCTGAAATTGTGGGACTACTGATGTACGTATCAGAGGAGGCTGTTCTTGACTATCAAATCTCTTTAAAGGTCTTCTCTTACAAGTGGCAATAATAAATAATTAGGAAAGGGAAAATCTATTTTCTAATTATTTATTTGGCAGGAAGCTTTTTCTAGGAAGATAAGTAAATACCAAAGGAACAGTGGGTTGAAAAATATTGTGCAAAGTTTATGTAAACAAATTATGTTAAGATAAACAAAAAAATCCAGAATGTGGGCTTTTGGCTCTTGATTAATGTGCTTTTCCGGTGTTTTGCTGGACAGGATCACTCAGTTACACCATGCTGAGTATAAAACCCTTCTAAGGCTTTGTGCATCTGTTTCTGGAAGTCTCTCACCCAAGATATGTTTTTATTTTAAAGTCCTGATGTGTATCAGTAAGTGCGATGGGCGAGTAGGTCTTGATGTAACCCGGAGGTCACTGGAAGTATACCAGAGAAGACTTTGGTCCCAGCATCTCTTCTCTTGCAGATGGCCACCCAAGTGCAGTAGCAGTGTGTTCATAAGGATGGATGTTTGTTTTCATCTTTTTTTTTCAGGGTAAGCTTGTTGAACTCACATATCCATTGTGTGACAGGCAGGGCAAAAGCTCTGTACTCAAAAGTGGTGTAGGAAATGAAGAAGGATCACATCCTGGTTCATAGCATAGGGCAGACCAATTCCTGCTTTCTTTTACATTTAAAGAGAACAGGAATTTTTTTTTTTTAAGCTTCAGGACTATTCTTTGAAACTTACACATAGTCATGGCCCTTAGAATCATCAGACATGGAGTTCATATGGAAGGATTTCTGTGTCATTTTGTTTTAATCCACAGACTTTTTATTTTGTCTTTAGATTCTAGAGTGCAACAAGAACCCACATTGTGTCAAAAATAAACAGGATTAAACTTAAGGGAAAGAAGAGGCTCCAGTGCCTAAATCAGAATGTCATAATTACATATGGCAAGTACATATGTTTAGTAGGTTTTTGGTTTTGGAATCCAGAATCTGGTGGCAAGGATAACATAGTGGTTATTTATCGGCGTTACCCCAAATACTCTGTTAGACTTACATCCCGCATTAAAGTAACTTGTGGATTTGCATTTTCAGCATGTTTTGAGTGTTTGTTTCAGTTCTTTAACAGTGCAGTGATTCAGCTATCCTGAAATAACACATGGATAACAGCTGTAGGAAATCATGCAAAAATTTTATTAAGCACTAGACTCTGAAATTGCTTTTTTCCACTACAAACGCACTGACATCTGGGTCATATCTTCTGGTTAATGCCAATGTGCCTGACAGTGTAACACATGAACAAATGAGGAAAACAACACAGAATGCACAAAAGGAGGAAACAGCAAATAAGTGTTCCTTGTGTTTCAGATACTGTACTCCAGAATGTCCTTCAGATTTTCCTAATAAATCAATCTGAAGTTCTGAGTTCTAGAGGGGATGACTACAGAAAGTCACTATGACACAGCTGGCTACAACTTTAATGAAGTTTTGAGGTGTATTATTTTTCTACCAGTCAAGATTGCAGAAACTTATGTCCAGAAGGTAGAAGCAGGTGTCTTCCACAGGTCTTGTTACTGAGCAGTGAAAATAAAAGGGATCAGAAACCACTGTCAAGTTTTCCTCAAGCTTTTACAGTGAGAGATGGTCGTAATTTCAAACAGACTGGAACAGACAGCAACAGAAGTGCCAGCTGTGTAATGATTGACTCTCTGGATAGCCTAAAATTTATATCTATTCAATTCTTTTTCTTGTAAAATTGAGATTTGTATATCCACATCATATATAAGCTTTTGAGTACTAGTCTGTCTTTTAATTCACAGAGGTTAACATGAGAAAAATGTTGGTGTCCTTAGACATGAAGAAATACTGCAATGAAATACGCAGTCTTTCTTCAGCTGGTAGTTTAATATGTATAACTTTTCATTAGTTACAAAACATATTTATTACAGGCTTCAAATTATCAATGACAGCTTGGTAGTATAAACCTGTTGTGAGACATATTCCTTGTAATATTAGCATAAATTCTGCAGTTCCAAGTAAGATTAAAGTGAGGCTAGATAAAAATAATACTTATAGAAGATAGAGCTGGGAAGGATTTATCTAGTCCATCCACCTGATCTTAAGGCAGGCTGATTCTTTTTCTACAGTTATTCCTACATCCTGGCCCCAGAAAGTTCCATGATTGGGATTCCTAAACATTACTAGGCAATGCATACTATGCTTACCCACATGGTTTGGGTTGTTTTTTTTTTTTTTTTGGACACCCAATCTATTTTCTTTGCTTTATTTTAGGCTACTGTTCCCAGTGAACAAGGAAATATAGTTTTATCTTTATACATTGCAGCAACTGTTAATTTGCCAGATGACTGTCATCCTGTCTCTGCTCTGCCTTGTCCAGCAGCTGGCCCCTGAGTTCTTCAGTCTTTCTTTTTAGCTCATACTATCTAATCCTGTAATTATTTTTCTGTTCTACTCTGGACTTAACCAGTTGGTTGTGAAATGTGGCTTTCAGAAAAGGGCATGACTCTCCAAGCTGAACAGTGGAAAGATTATTGTAGTTGATGTCTGCACCACCTTTCTGTTCACTCATTGCAGTAAGATCTGCTCTTCGCTGCTCTGATGGCATTGGTCACTTTGCTGGCACTATTCACTCCAGCATGTGTTTTTCAAAGCTGTCTCCAGGCAGTCATTCCTCTGCTTAGTGAAAAATATGTCCCTAGTATGACCTAAGCATCATATTAGATTACTTTTGTTGCAAAATCTCTTCTTACCACTTTTTTTTTTTTTTTAATTTTTAAATTCTTGCTGTTTAAATGGCAAAGTCAACAAAGGAAAGAGAGAGGGAGTGAGTGAAGACTCATACAAGAAAGCTACTGTGAAGCAGCAAGTTCTTGCATGCTCCTCAGGGACTGTTCAGGTCCACACACATCTCAGGACATAGGGATAAAAGCACATTATTTACCAGAGAGATTACTTTCAGCAAAGATTACTTTCAACAAGCTGCTTTGCATTTTTCATGGAGTGAGAACTTGCAAAGGGAGTAGCAAAACAGATGATGGATAGTAATTTGTTCCTACTTTGGTTTCATCCTGAACTATAAGAAAAAATAACCACATTTTAAATATAAAGGCCTTTATAAGCCTACCTTATAATGTAGTGGAAAAGTCTCCTAATTGAAACTAGAAATTGTATTGCCAAACTTAAAATTGTGAATTATTTTTATTCGTTCTATTTAGTAGTGATACTTTTTCAGCCAACTGACTTCAGAGCACTCAGAAATTTTCTGGCAGTAAGGAAATAGAATCTTTCTATTTTTAATAATTCAGTTGAAATTTTTAGTCATCCAGTTAAAATTACTTGGAGAGGAATACACAGTCCTATTCTAGAAAGTCATATTTGAGCTAAATCTCATTTTAAGTATTTTTTTCTGTATGTGCAAAAGAAATTCATAACCTTTTTTAGAGAGGGGGAGAGGAAGCACAGACATCCCTCATAGCTGCATCCAGTAAAATTGCAGGGATGGCTGCAGACAGATCTTCCCACACAAGACACATTTACATGTTCTCTGTATGCACAAAGGCCATTTCAAGTGAGGAAAGGGATTTGGTTTTGACCACTTGATGTGATCTCTAAAGCCTTTGTATCTCTGCTCAAAGTCCTACTTTGGAGATTTTTCAGTGAAAAACATCTTCTGGTACTTGCAGTGCCACCACATTCAGCTGCCTGCAAGCTTCTGCTTCTCACAACAGTTAACTCAGAAGTGCTCATGAAACTCATCAGATCTACTCCTACTTAGTATTTCATGGTGTCAGCGCACACACAAACATTCTGGAAATGCCATTATTTTACATCCATGTGTGGGTTTAATGGGATTTCCGAATAGTTCAAGAGCTCATTTTTTCCGACATGCTGAAAGAAACATGAACTCATTCACACAGTGGCTCTGGACTGCTTTACCTGAGCTTTTTGTATTGGTTCATCATCTATTGATGTGCAGTATGAAGCAGTGGACAGTATCTAAGGAGAGAATAAGAATATCCTTTAATTGAGTAAAAAGTCAATAAAACACATTTTTAAAATGAGCCTGAAGGCATGAGCTGTTTTTCATAAGCTCGACTCACTTTTTCAGTCCTCTTTTCTCTCCAGTCAGGTTTTGTTATTAAGCACTGTGGCTTTTTAATCAAAGCCCACAGTTACCCATAGTACATTTTAATGCTGGCTCTGCCCCAAGTGCAGGCTGCCGAGGCTGCACATCAACAGAGAGCCCAGAGAAGCGTTCCTCAACTTGGACCTTTTGTCCCAGCTTACTTCCTGTTGACCGGCGAGTGGCCCTTCGCCTGGCTTCTTGTCAGGTTGTTCACACAGAAGAGAGTTCAGTGTTTCTGAGGGCAGTGAAATCTTGAAGCAGATTAAAACTAGTATGTGATGCTCTTGGAGCAGGAATACCAGCTTTTCCCTTTGTGGGTTTGCTAAAGGACAAAGGTCACAAGGACGAGATAGAGCGGTTTGGTATGCCAGGGTGTAATTACACTCCTGCCAGGGAAGAACAGCACAAGATATTTACTGGCTGACTGTTTTCCTTAATGGCAGTGTTGAATCTCTGACCATATGTAAAGCCTCGTGAAAATGTACTAGTACTTGTGAGAATACAGTTTTAATACAGTTGCTACAGCTCTGTTGCAGTATGTCCACTCTGAGCATGGCCTTCAGTTGCTGGAGGAAAGAACTGTGTTTGCACATGTCCTTCAATGCAAAGCCTTAAATAGGATGTGTTTGTCATATTATCTGTAGCATCTCATTGTCTAGCTAGTTTCCTCTGCTATGTGTGTGTATCAATATATGCTGATATGCACATATGAATATGTATAATAAATTTAGTGTTTAGCACAGGAATAAATATGTAGCTGTAGCTGCAGCAGTGCACTGATCAAACAGGGAGCCCTGAAAAAGTCATTGGTGCCCCAAAGCTTTTCTCTTCTCTTCCAGCTATGTGAGCTGGACTACAGAAAATCACTGCTGCTCCCTGCAAGCATTATAGGCTTTGCCTTTCCTGTTTAGTGCTTATGGCAGGGAGGAAAAGTATTGTGGTGAAAACCTCTCTGCTCAGGTAATCCCGTGTGCATCCCACCCTCCTGGCACACCAGTATTTCACTGCTGTCCTGAGCTACTGGGGATTGATATGAATAGGAGATTCCTTAACTACTTGGCCTGGAGCATGATTCAGGAGAGTAAGATGGAGGCTTAGAGAATTAAATAAAAAGGAAGATGAGGCTGAACATGCAAACCCCACTTTTGGAGAGCAGGCTTGTGTCACAGGCTGCTGAGAGCAGTGGCCGGGCATTGCTGTGAGTCACCTCACTGAACACGACAGGGCATGGGACACAAATGCCTGTTTATACAGGCAGGGGTGGGGAGAATTAAGCCTGCATTTTCGATGCCAAGAGCTCAGTGTGCTGAATAAAGATCGATCTAGGTCCAAAAAATGTTGAAGAGCTTTTTGTGTATCTGAGTAGTGTGTGATTTTGAAACACACACTCAGAAATCTTAGCTTTGACAGTAATTTTTGAGGATACATCCAGGTTAAATTTGGTAGGAAGGAGCATGCTTGTGTGAGGTTTTAATAGGAAGCTGGTTCAGAGCAATACAGAAGTAGGTTATGAGTCCTAGTGTGTGTGTCTCTCTCTCATTCCTCATTTCTGTGCCTGCATTCCTCAGGGACTCCTTCATATCACGAAGCCCATTTGACTTATGACCTAAGACAGATTTCTTTTCCCAGCTCAACAGAGGTGAAAGGCTAGGGCAGTGTCCCACAACCAACCTAGCTTCCACATTTTTTTCCGATCTGAAACATTTCAGTACTTGCAGATAATTTTTGAGTGTCAACACATTGCTTCCAATGGCTGGAATAATAAGGGGAAATTGTGAGGTTAATTAAACATTTCCAAAAAAATGCAAAAAAAATCATAAACATTTTAGAAAATTAAGGGAAAAAATTGGTCATATTTCTAATTGGAGAATGCCATTAATTGTTTCTAACATTTATCAATATAACTTAAGTTATTGATAGCATTTTCCCCTCTGTACATTCCTGGTATTGTTGTATTTTTAATAGCATAGCTTTCAAATTGTCATAAAGGAAGAGAAGTAAATGCTTTATACTTAGGGGAACAAACATTGTTAAATATGGAAAATTAAAGTTTCTTAATTTTTTTCTTTTGTATGTTTAAACTGTGTGTTTGTTCCAAAAAACTTTTCCCCTTTGTAAAATGCTTTTTTGTTAATAAATAGCTGAGCTTATTATAAGTGGAAAATAATTCCTCTCCCAGATGTTAGAGCTTAAGAACCGTGTTTTTTTGGAGCCAGACCACCTATCCGTGCATTTATGTCCCTTATTTTCATGTCATCTTTGTGGTTTTGGCATGGGTAGCCAGGAAAATTAGCCTCCTTTAATCCATTTTTTTCCCCCCAGCTTCCAAGCTTTTAGGTACCTGAGAATCCCCTTGAAACCTACATGTTGGTCTGTAAAGTGATCTATGGATCACATATAGTAAAAAGGACCAAATTGCCCTAGAAATACATAGAAGTTAAAAAAAAGAGGGTATTGGATTGTGAAATAGAAACAAAAGAAGGCAATGTATGTGTTCGCTGGAACCTTTTCGTGTCTTTGGGCAAGAGCTGTGGTGTCTGCAAAATGAGAAGATGGAGGGACTGTTCAGAGTTTGAATATTAGAGGGCTCCTTGGGCATTTGTCCTTTTTTGAAGGACTACAAAGGAAACACAATGACATCACAAGTGAATGCAGCTACGAGGCAGCCTTTAGCTCAGCCCCAGTGTCACAGTATTGAAGGGCTGGTATGAAATAGATGAGCAGAGCATACTCACACTGCTGGCATGGGGGGCACCAGGAGCACAGAGCCAGAGGCTCCCAGGTGGCTGAAAGGATAAACACTCAATTTGCACGCACAAAGAGAAGGTTTCCTTGACAAGGCAAGCTGAATTACACCCAGGGAAAATTCCACATGCCCTTAGAAAAGAAATAAAAATCAATATACTCTTTGAAAATACATTTTTATTCCCTGCTTTCAGTGACTTCTGTAAACTGCATGTCTGCTGCCTGGCTTCCAAGTCAAAGCAGCAATGATACATTAAATAGCTCTGTTTTCTAAAAAACTATCTGTTTTCTTTTTGAGTTAAGCGAAATATTGAAGAATCCACTGGCAAGTGTGTTAAATTTGCTGTTTTTTGTTGGATGTCATTGGTGAAAGAAGAAATATGCAGTACAGATGTGTACTTGAGTGCTCAGGGAGACAACTTTAGGTGATAGGATGTTGATCACATTGCTTGGCCTTTTGGGCCAGTTCAAAACATCTGCGCAGCTCAGCTGAGTTGTGTATTTACTGGTTGGATAGCAAAGGCCATGTGTCAATAGAGAGTTTGAACTAATGAAAGGACTATTTTCTTGGCTATCGTGAAAAAGACAAGAATGTGGACCATTCCCAAGCATAAATGTTCTTGTCTGTAAATATTTCAGTTACAAGTAGGTGTGGTTACAGATTACCATCACAAAGAAAAGACCCTCAGACTCAAGCCTTCAAATCTCTGTAACATTTTTTTAATCCAAAAAGTCACTTTTTTTGCCAATTATTTTGTCTTTGAACATTGTGTATAAGCAGGCTGGAACAACATTTCCATGATTTTTTTTTTAATTTAGAAATAAGTTTTTGCCTATGTCCTTTTGGAGTTCTGTTTCAGTAGTTTTTTTTCCCTTCAAGATCCAACTTTTCTGTCAGCTGTAGTCAGCACTGAATTAATACTCTTGGTTGAAACAGGGGTTTCCCATCTCTTTAGTCTTTTTGAGGATTTCTTCACCTGCTCTGGACTGGGGTGAACCCAAGATTTTAAGAAATGGAGGCAGGGGAGAAGAGAGTAGGGGAAGAAACAGAAGCTTTTTCAAATCTGAAAGAAAGCTTATATGTGCAAATTAATGTTTTCCAGCTATCTATTGGTCTAGTAAAAGGTATTTTGTCTGCATTTCTCCTGTCCTTTGCTTGGCACTGTTAATAGTAACCACAGAAAGTAGCACCCCATCCAGAGAGCTGGCTGAGGTGAAAAGCTCAGGCTGGAGCTCTGGGTCTGAATCAGCACCCAGCCTGACCCCTTCCACCCCAGCTGAGGGTGTCCTGACCCTCAAACTGCTCTGCCTCCCTTAGCTCTATCACAACTTTTAGTAGAAATACGATGTGGAGGTGAAAGGTCTATGGAAACCACGATATTGTTTTGTGTTAATTTAAATGGATTGGGGTATTTTTCAGAGGAGAAGTATTTGTTTGGCAACTTCTCAGCCCATTCTGCTGTTGAGCTTGCAGTATTTGTTCCAGCCTTAGGAACAAGTTGCAGAAGAAAGTATTAATGCCTTGGAGTGTCGACGTGGTGGGTTATGCAGCCCAGGAGAATGAACACGCCTGTGTCCAGGACTGCTCGCAGGCTGCGCTCGGTCAGAGGAAAGCCTGGAGCAGTCTGGCGTAGTTTGTAGCGGCACTAAGACTGTAAGGCTGGAAATAATTAGAGCAGTGAGAAGTTCACTAGTCTGGCCTAGAAGTTAAATTTAATCAGAAGAAGTAAGCATCCAACTTTCAGGCGTTAATTGACCACCAGCGCACAGCTGTAACTGTGTGGGGCATTACAAGATATTGACTTCTATGATGGAAGTAGAAGTCAAAACCTTGCAGGCAGGAGCATGTAGGAAGAGGTTGTAGTAAGATGTGGGAAAGCCTTTGATTTAGAAATTAAATAGCTACAGTAAGTAGTATAAACTCTGTAAGACATAAGGTTTATGGCTGATAAGAGGATTAAAACATTGCTCTGACATTAGATGCTATGTACCTCCCATCCTCCTCCTCCCTTAGACAAAAGTTCCTCTTTAAGCTGAGACATTTTGGTGGTTACCAGATGAACATTAAGAGGAGCATGCCACATGGATATTTGTATATTAAGATGTTAAATTAAGATGTTTGTATATTAAGTGATTATCTCTTTAGGAGTATGCCCCTAAATTAATATCTATAGAGAATCTTTTACAAATAATTCTTTCAGAAAATTATAATGATAAAGTGACTTGTAAGGAAGGGAGGACAAAGGCTCATTCCCTTTTATGATGCCTTATTTATTCTGAAACATGTAAACAAATGGTGTTATAATTAATTTCTCTGGCATACCAACATACAACAAATTCCTATCAACAAACACCTTCAACATACAGATTTGACCAAGATCTTCTTTCCNCTTCTTTCCTTCCTTCCTTCTTTCCTTCTTTCCTTCTTTCCTTCTTTCCTTCTTTCCTTCTTTCCTTCCTTCCTTCCTTCCTTCCTTCAAGCCTGCTAATTCTTCCCACTTATCTAGAAAAGCTGTCACAGTATCATAGTTAAAGCTGTATATTACTGGATCAATAACTGGGGTTTCCAGAGACTGGAATTTTAAAATTTTATTCTAAGTTGTCTTTTACATCCTTCTGTGCAAGCAGAATGCCGTGTTGTGATCGATCTGTCTCTATAAACCACTGCATATCGTGCAATGTCTCTGCTTTCTTTGGATATAAATCATTAGGCTTTCTGAGAATCCCTTGGATGAAATGTTGAAGTGAAACATTCACACAGCCTCTATGTGTGTTACATGTTTTCCTGGGGTGAAGGCATGGTAGGGTAGCAGTTATCTGTTCCAGCAGTCCTCTCAAAACTGATGCCGTATTTTTGCAGTACCTTGTGTCAATGCTGCCAGAGACACCTCCCTTCTGATGGAGAAGAGCTATCAAAGGTCTCCTGTCTGACTTCTAGCTGCACATATCATGGCCACAAGATTCTGTGATGTGTCGCTGTTCCATTTAATTTTCTATAAATAAGTGGGAACATAAAGATGTCCTTAAGATTGAGATAAAGCTACTTTTTCTAATATCTTAGATGTGCATTCTTAAACCCCAGGTTTCTAGAACTGAAGACACAAACCCTCAGAATCCAATTTTAGCTGCATCATTCTAAATTAGAATAATCTCTCATATCCTCAGTGTTCTCCAGGTATATATTAAGACCAGAATCTGGTCAGTAGGTTTCAATTTGAAATCTTTAGCCTGGTGGCAATTTATTTGCAGGTAGATAAGCTCTGATTACCCATCAAGCTGCAAGCAGAGAGATCCACAATCTTCATCACTTTTGCTAAGGTATCTGCTGACACTCTGTGTCATTGTCTAGACTCTGTGAACAGTTATAATATGAATAACATGTTAATTAATATTGTTAAAAAAAAAGAAGACAAATTTGCTGCCTCAGATGGAAATAATTTAAAGGGCATAAGAGGACAAAAGTGTCATCAAGCCTAAATGCATAGATAATCATAACAGTAGTGTTTAGATAACCATAGTTACGAAATTGCAAAGCTAAATGTGGCAGGTTAATGCAGTCTACTTAAATGGTAAAATAACGTCATATTTTACATGTATAGTTGATGGTAATGCATGAATTTTGGCAATTTCCAGAATGCTTTTTACGATCAGAAAATGTGTTTTGCCTGTCTTACTAGTTGCACAAGATGACTTTAAAGTGCTTCTAGTCTGGTGCAATAACATTAGTCCTTTGTGTAGCACAATGTCCTACAGCGAGCGTAATGACAGTGTAGTTATCATAGCTGTTAACAAATGGGTCTTAATGGTTGCTTCAGTCTTTATGACTCAGGCGAGACCCTTTAAAAATTGTACTGTAAACTCATTAAATGTAATTTGAATTTGGAAGTTCTAGAAATAGATGCTAGTGGATAGACTTCGTTGATGGTCATAGAGCAAAACAACTAATCCCTAGTTTATATATCCTGGTGAGTTGGTTTTTTGTTTGTTGATGCCTCACTTGTTTGTACTTCTTTCTCTGAAGATTGGTTATTGTGTCGTGGGTTTGTTTTGTTGTTTTGTTTGGCATTTTTTTTTAAGGGAGGCAGTAAAAACTCTGGGTTTTTTGTGTCAATTCAGGTTTGAGGAGTTTAAAACCTGGTTTTCAGTTCTGCTCCCTGCATCCCTCAGCTGTCCTGATAAGTTGTGTTCTTTCACAGATGTGAGGCAGAGTGGTATAAACAGCTGTCCTCCTAGTGAAAAATCGAAGCATTAGATCAGCGTCGATGTCATTTTTATATATTTTTTTTTCTCTTGAATGCTAGTAAATAGTGGTTGAAGTTCATGTGAACAAGGATGTTTAGAACAGTATGTCTTAACTGCCTGACTCTCAACATGAGAGTGTTGAGAGTTGTTGACTCTCAACAATTATGTGTAATTCATATAAACCCTCTGCAGAAGTTTCTGGATCACATAGCAGACGAAGTGCTGGCCTTGTAGCACAGAGACCCTGATTGAAGTCCAGCTTCCAGTGCCACACAGACTCCTTTTTTTCCAGGGTAGAGCTCCAAAATTTTGGGTAGATTTCCAAAATCACAAGTGAGTAGTTAGATGATGTTTGGCTCATCAGCTGTTCAGTCTTATGATAGAAAAATAGTTGCTTTCCAGCATTCACTGTTCTTCTGAATGGAGTGGCTCAGCAGAGTCACCCAGCTTTGGTAGCAACCGAAAGCATCCCTTGGCCAAGGCCATTAAAATGTTCTTTGTGTAGGATGCAGGCTATCACTGGGGTGAGTCAGGTACAGGCACATGAGCCAAGGGCTGGGTGTGAGCTACTAACTAGGCAAAACAAAATCAAATGCAGATTTGGAGCACTGCATGGGTGAAAGCCAGCAATGTCTCCTGCTCTAGCAGTGATTTATGACACTTCCTCAATTATGGAATATCCGGGGAGAGAGATCGATGTAGTCCCTTCGAGAAAGCACACGCAACAGGATGGCAGAGAAAGGCAGCACATGTGAAAACTGCCAAAATCTTGTATGAGGTCTTTTTAGCTCTAAAAAAGCAAACAAATAAATAAATGCTGCTTCCTCTCTCCTTAGCCAAGCATAGGGTAAGGCTCCTGATGGATAAGTTCATTATTTTATTTTTTCCAGATAATGAGTCTCATTTGGGTTAATCCTATGGCAAAGCAACCTGCCAAATTAGAGCCCCAGCTCCTGCCTGTTATGTCATTACTTCTGCACAGCCATTGTTCTACCACATAGTACATTTTATTTGGTGTAGTGAGCCTTTCTGTTATGATACTTGCTGATATGGAACATATGATATTGTGACTAGTCCACGTTTTCTGTCATATTTCGCTAGCATAACCTTGCAAGTGGTATGAAAGGCTTTTACACCTGTCAGAAAGGCTTACTTAACTCATATGTTAGAGCTACTGCAAAGCCGTCTCGCAGAAATGAGCTGCAAATTCAGAGCAGCATATTGAATTTTGTAATTTATTTGTTCACAGCACAGGTCAATTAATTTATTTCACAGTGATGTAATATTTAATGTTTGAAAAAAAGAAATAGATAAAGCATGGGTGAGAAACTGTTCTCTGTTCAGCTGAGCAAAACAGCAAATGTTTCTTCTGTTTGCAGCAAATACAATGCATGTCATATGCTTAATACTATCCAGTGAATAATAGGCATGCTTGCTGAAATGGTTTGGACTGTATTGTTTTTTCTGTCAACAGAAGATTCCTTAACATTCCTTATTAAAAGACACAGTACAATTAAACAAACAAATAACTCTTTCCCAGACAGGAAAAATAAATAATCTTTCTGGGCCTCCCAAGCTGAAATTGTCGTGCATATTTTATCCATAGTTGATTGAGACATGAAATATATCTCCTGTTTTGCTTTATACGAGGCTTTGCAGTGTGGGGCCCAAGCGTGGTGCAAACCTTTCTTCTACAATATAATGCAAATAATCAATGACTGTCACAGTGTCCTATTTTTTTGTCATCTTTTAAAATAGTACTCAAAGAGGTGGCATTATGTGCTTAGTCAGGTTTGTTTATTCCTCTTCCTCAAGCCTCATCTTTTGCCAAACCCAAATACTAAAAAAGAAAACCACCAACAAATCAAAAATTATTAGGAAAATAAACTCTTGATTTTGACTTTTGGATGAGTCACCAGTACCAAGAAATCTCAGATGAAAGAACTACCAACAGTAAAAAACTCAGGGTTTGTTTTTATAGCAAGAAAAACTCAGAAATGCTTGCAGGTCCAGTGATATATCCTGTGGAGAATAGACAATAATAGAGTAAGGGCAATAAATGTATGTAAAATATTATGTATTTTAACTGGAATATTTCAAATAATAGCTCACTCTTGGACACCCCTGACTTGGTCTCAGTGCATTTTCTCTATCAGGATCCATAAATTGTCTCTTCCTGAAGAAAAGAAATACCAAAGGAGAGATATCCTTATATGTTCCTCAGCTGATGGTTGATGGTAAGATTTGTTGTTAGCAAATGAACTAGGTATTTTCATCTTGTTTTTAAGATAAATTACAGGGACAATAACAAGAAATCTATCTTTCAAGGGTGTTGTTCTATACCAATTTGTTAAGGTGAAGAATACATATATTGCTGTCTTAAGTGGTGGATTTGACAGCCAGATTTTGAGTTTGTTTGAATGAGTAAGTGCTTAACAGCTTGCTGATAGGTCTTTGTGAATATCCCTCTTAACATGCATGCCAGTGCCAATATATATGAATTCTGCCATGTTTTCTGCTTTACAAATCCATTTGTGATTTGTGGTTTTTGTTGACTTATCTTTTTTAGTATCTTATTTGTGTTATCATTACTGGGAATGAAGTGTTGAGGCAGGTATGTGATAGTTGAACTATGACTTGGCTATTTTGGCATTGAATGCCAAACTTTGGTCTCTTGCTAAAAGAGTATACTGATTTTAGACAGTACCCATTTATCCATTCTTCATGTCAAAATCTGTGGCAGTGTCCTGCAGAAGACAAACAACATATTTTGCTCCATGGAATCCATGGCATATAAAGATGCAGAGGTGCTACAAGTGGGCAACATAAACAACAGCCTGGATGATAATAGCAGTGGCCCCGACATGTATGTCACTCATGGCAGAGTCCTGGGAACCTACATTTTCTGGTGCTGTGGCCAGCAAGGTGTTAGGATGAGCTGGAAGGTGGCTGCTATTGGGGTAGGACAATACTCACCTTGTCTTTCGAGACCTTAAAAACAAATAGTTTATGCTGTTTTTCTCCAGTGAAAAGAGCAACCCAGCCACGGCCCCCCTTTCTCTGTGACAACAAAGGTCTGTTTTGCTTCTGATCAACCTTCAGATGCCTCTGTTAGTGTTTAAGTGAGCAGTGATGGGGGCTGTCAGATGCCATCAAAAACTGATTAAGTTAATGAGCTTGTTTTGCCACTTGATGTGCTTCTCAGTAACTGTTCTGAAGGTGAAAATGCGGTAGGCACACGGTCTTGTGGACGCTGAAATCCAGTCTGCTCTTCTCTTAGATATGCTAATATGGGTCATCTATTTTCCCTGTCACCAATAATCAGACTCATTTAGACCACCTTTAAATTACACACTGTGTTTTTCTGCCTTTTTCTTTGAGGACATATTTTGGAGAAATGGACGTTTGGTTTGACTTGTTTTCTTTCTCATGCTGGTATCCCCACTTATGCAGGCTTTCAGATGAGCCTCCCTGGAGCTATTTGCAGCTGTAGCTGCTGCATTGCCTTTCAGTTGTCATACAGACAAAACTGTGGTGTGTCAGTTCCTGACATCTCATCTAAGAACACTGAAGCCTGTTCTTCTGGTCAGCGTAGATTTCTCTGGTGGTATCAAATCTTCTGCTGGCTATTGCTTTTCCTAAAAGAGTGAGAGCATCAGGTTTTTCCAAGCTAGATTTGTAGTTTTTATTATTGTTTTATTATTATTATTTTTTTAATCAGGAATTACATTGCTCACGATGTTAGTTCCTCTAACATCATGGGGAGGTGGTGTAATCCAGGGGTACAGGTCATGTGGTGGCACTGATTTAGGGAAACAGTTCTCTGGTGATCAACCTGGTTTTCTACTGAGTAGGCAATGGTTATCAGTGTCTGACGTTTATCAGTAGTTTTCTCTACTCAGTTGTCAATATCCCCGTTATGCTGAAGTGTCCCATTTTCCCATTCTCTTTTGTGGAAATTTGCCAATAAAAAACCTGTAGATTTAATCTTTGATCTCATCATCATAGTCATCTTCTAGATAGTTACATTCTATAATTGTTATTTTCACATGTTTTGAAACCTACCTTGGAGCAATCAGTTGCTAATAAGTTCCTTCAAGATGAGAAATCTTCTTTTAGAAGTCCTAATTAATGATGCTTCCTGTATGTGGTAACCATCTTCTCTCTTCGACAAAATTGTGGTTTTATTTTCATTTTCCAGTGGCTGTCTGTTTCCCATTATTAACTATTGCTTATTCCAGGAAGATTAATTACTCCAGGATGAGATTGTTTGTTGACTCTTCTCATAACTTTTTTTTAAGCTTTTTACTGATGCACCCATGCTCCAAATGTTCCAAACTTCTATTTCAGAAGTTGTTGTATATCCTCACAGATTTTGCTACTTTTCAGCTTTGAACAAGAGTCCATGCTTGCCAGTACAGAGTCTGTTACCTTGGTGTGTTCTGTGCCACACATCCATCTTTCTGTGTCCGTGACCGCATAACTTTTCTTAGACAGCTAGAAAGACCCTTTTAAATTGGAATATATCCCTCAGACCTGTGTAATTCAGATATCTTGGATAGGAGAGAAAGCTTAGTGGAGACTTACAATCTTTCTTCAACACTGAGACCCAAGTCCCAAGGAAAATATTTATTTAAATGAAGTGTGTATGATTTGTATTATATATGTTTGCATGTATATATATATATATATATGCAAGTATATAGTATGTTTCAGCATATACTTAGCTGAAACAAACTCTATGCAAATGCAAGGTTTAGAGATGAGTTTTATTAAGAGAAATTTTGGCCGTGGATACTCTAACATGTGTGTGTTTTTTGTGAGGAAAAACCTTTTTATTTTCTTGTGTTGAGCAGGCTTTTTATTGTGTGTCTGATTAACCAGAGCACCTAAATGCTGGTTTTACACTAAGCATGTGCTTAAGGACTTCTGCTTTTGGGAATCCTGGATCCATGAAAAGAAGCTGATCAGACAGTATTTTGAGCCACAAGGAGCTTTTTGTGAAATAAGCTGACAACAGCTCCTTAACCAGTTGAAGACTGGAAGTACAAGTTTGCATAATCAGCAATGGTCCTGCTGCCAATAAGTGAGACTGGATATTCAATCTGCCAGCTGGCATCTTCCCTTTCCCTCTGAATTTTGATTATTTTTACAACAATAACAATGAAACTTTGTGTTACTCTAATGCTTTGCTTCTGAGGAGCTTACAGTGCTTTACAAATGTGTGATAACTGGTTAATTGGATTAGTTAATCTGGTTGCCAAAAGGTGAATATAAATGTATTACTCCTATTTTACAGAATAAGAAATTGAGGCAGCGAGAGGTTAAGTTACAGGAATGTCTGTAGACTGTTTAGCATTGGTGTAATAAAGGGAGTAAAAAAGGTAAGCTCAACTGATAAACAGAGAGGGAGATAAAGTAACATCCCCTCTTTGGTGGTCTAGGGCAATCAGTGAGAACTCTTTCATTTCACCCTTTTAGTTGCAGCTCTGTGAGCTGGACCAAGTCAAGAGTAACCCCTGCAAGGACAAAGCTGAGATAGAACCATAGAATCATTTCGTTTGGAAAAGACCTTTAAGATCATTGAATCCTACCATTAACTCAGCACTTTAAGTCCATCACTAAACCATATCCCCAAGTGCCACGTCTACACATCTTTTAAATACCTCCAGGAGTGGTGACTCAACCACTTCCCTGGGGAGCCTGTTCCAATGCCTGACAACCCTTCCAGTGAAGAAAATTTTCCTAATATCTGATCTAAACTTTCCCTGGCACAACTTGAGGCCATTTCCTCTTGTCCTATCTCTTGTTATTTGGGCAAAGACACCAACATTCACCTCCCTATAACTTCCTTTCAGCTAGTTGTAGAGAGTGATAAGATCTTCCCTGAGCCTCCCCCTTTTCTCCAGGCTAAGCAACCCTGGCTTCCTCAGCTGGTCCTCATAAGACTTGTGCTTTAAAAATTTTTTAGCATTATTATTTTTGTTAGGGAGATGGATGTAGCCGGTAAAGCTGTGATGTGAGTGGGGTCAAAAGGCTCAAAAGTAGTCCTACTTAAGCTGTGGAAGTAATGAAGATATCTGTGAGGCACTTGCTGTGCTAACCTGGGTCGGCACTGACCATTTTCCTTGGCTCCTGCAGCTCTATTGCTTCCAGCAACCAAGCTGGCTTGTTTAGAGCTCTTTCAGGGGTCTCTCTGCACATTTCTACCCTGGCCATGTACCTCATCAGGCTCAGTTGCACTGAGGGTAGTAGTGACCTCCAGCAGCAAAACAGCGAGGCTGGTGCTGGTTTCTCTGACCGTAATGCAGTCAGCTCTTATTGATCCCCTGCTAGGAAACAGGCTTTACCCACCTGGAGTTACTGTCCTCGTCCTTTTCTCAATTTACTGCCCTGGCCTGTCACGGAGAGATTTGGAAATTTATGTGTGTTGTGCATGAAGCAGTTTATTGTATTTTAGATTAAAAACAGTGGAACTGTCCTTGAAAGGTACAGCCTGGGGAAGTAACAATGAAAATGGGCTTAAATTGTTTTAGTTAAGAAGAGATTAAGAAAAATGCTTTGATCTCCCATGGTAATGACGAACTTCAGCAGATATACCTGAAGTCTGTAATGCTTTTTTCCACTTTCAGTTAAGCAAAAGCTCACCACAATCTTGGGTTTTTTTTTTCATTTTTATTTCAAAGAGAATTTCATTGAGGGTGAATGAAATGCTCATTAAATTGAGCCAGCTTGGTAGATAGTTGTTTCCACTAGCTAGCTAATCTTTTGGGCATCAGCCATAATCAGAGAATGATCATTCATGTAGTCTGTGCCTATGCAGTTAGTTGTTTGTTCTTTGAGATGTCTGTATCAATCCACATTTTGATTTGAGTGATAGTGCATATTTATTATGCAAACTTAAGGGAGCACTTCAGGATTTATTAGGGTGCTGCATACTTGTTGTCAATATAGTAAATCACACCAAACTTGACCTCTTATTTTTGTTTAAAAGTTATGCATACATATAATAATATGCATGCTTGCATGGTCTGCCTACTTTGTAAGGAAAAATAATTCAAGAAGAAAGGATTCGTTGGTTTTAATATATTCAGCTCCTTAAAAATGTACATAGTAGTACATTGCTTTAAAATTATATAAGAGAGCAGAACAATTCGAGGCAAAAAAAACCCCCAAACTTTCCAGCTAAAACTTGCTTTTCATTGTATCAGCTCGCTGTGGTTTGCCTGCATGACCCAGCTGCAATGAATAGAATCAAGCCAAGAGCCTTTTGCCTGAGTCTTTCCTATGTGCTAACAGGAAGAAGTAGTGGTGACAGTCATACCCTTCATCATCACTGGGAGAGAACAGAGAGGGGAGGGAAAGAGAGACCAAGAGCAAATGAGAACAATATTTGGCCCAAATTGCTTTTCCTGACCAAACACTTGGTATTTTTGTTCGAAAGGCCTTCGGCTCACAATGAAAATGAGCTAATCCCTATTAGGAAGTCTTTCTGGATTTTGACTGGGAAGTGTTTGGTGTTGAATGAAAAAGCTTTGAGAGAAGCTTTTGTCCGTGTTGTGTTCTCATTAGAAGTGTTCTCATTAGTGAAGCCTTGTGATAAAAACGGGTGCATTGCCCTAGTTTTTATTTATTAGAACTAAAATCCAATGTGCAAGTTTCCTTGATTTTTTTTTTTTTTGTTTGTTTCCTTACCCACCTATGCTATGCCTTGCATGAGTGCCTCGCTACCCTGTCCTCTATGTGCAATCCCAGCGTGAGAGTCTTACCCTCCTTTCCCTTCCTTTCTTCTCCCTTTGGCACATGCCATGAGCTGGCAAGATCTTGCCCCACATTGTAAGCTTGATAAAGGCTGAATAGTGACGCTTGCAGAGGGAAATGTCCTCCCTACCCAGTTTTAGAGGCAAACACAAAACTCTCACTGTAAAAACTGGTTTTCCTAGAATCTGTATGAACCTGGCAGAGAGAAGCTCCTTCACAGGTGGTTCAGAAAATGAATTTACCTTTGGGGGTCTGAAATGCCCTACAAAGGAGCTGTTCTCCATTTCCTTTGCCACATGAGGGATGTGGGGCTCCTGTCTCCTAAATTAGTCAACATTATCTGAAGCTGGGCAAAACTGAGGCTCAGAAGCTGAGGTATCTTCAGTTGACCTTCAGTGAACAAGTTTTCCCCTGTGGCAAGCATACTTTGAGAAGCAAAATAATGATCTTCTAATACACATTTCTTTGATAAAATAATAATATTTTCAGTGTGTTCAAAACCTTGCTGAGGCTCCAAGTTCATCTTGAATGTTTTCTAGCTGTGTTTATAGGACAGAAGCAGGTATCTGTGAAGCAAGTTGCAGTAGGGAATCCCTGCAGCAGGCAACCAAAGGCTGTGACAGCAGCAGAGTACTGCCTTCCTCAAACCACCCTAGAAATGTGCTGCAACCTCAAACTGCAGCATCCATCAAGAGGAGGTTTTGGTTTCTCTGTTCTGTGCCCTTTTCCTTTCAGCTAGGACCAAACTGTCCTGTGTGTTGTAGGGTGTGGATAACAAAGTCCCTTCTGAGGCAGCTAGACTGAATCTTAGAAAATGGATTAAAAATGCAAGTACAGCACTTTATGGGCCTGGTTTTGTTTGAGATACAGGGCTCCACTCCTTCATGAAAGAAATTTTCCTTTCAAATACTTAGTACTTTCTGTTTCTGATTTATCTAGAAACTCTGGCATTCTCTCTGTCTAAAAGGCTCATTACTAGTAAGACTCTTATGATATTTTGGCAAGTCCA
>VZTN01019843.1:1792-151256 GCA_013400515.1 Erpornis zantholeuca | reverse complement strand
TTTTTCCTTTTCCCCTTTTTCTTTTTTCCTTTTTCTTCTTCCTTTTTTTACTTTTTCTTTTTTATTTTTTTACTTTTTTTTTCTTTTTTTCCTTTTTCTTTTTTTTTCATTTTTCTCTTTTTATTTTATTTGGGGTTTTTTTTGTTTGTTTGGTTTGTTTTTGTTTTGTTTTGGGTTTTTTGTGAGAACTACTATTTCCACCAACTGCTGAAATTAGCAGACAAAGGAAATTGGGAGCTAGAGAAGCTAGAAAAACAGGCTAGGAAAGAGGAGATGGTGGAAGAAAATGACAGAAATACATAAAACACAGTAAAGGAAAGATAAAAAGATAAGCAGTATGGGAAAAATGGAAAATATGGGGAGAAAAAGCAAACAGAAAAGGAACGAAATTGCATTGCTAGGGAATGAGGTCTTCACTGTCTCCTTGCCTGCTTTGGAATGCTTATGTTTGCAGGAAGCATACAGGGGTTTATGGAAACATCTTCCCTGTTGTCATCCCTGGACAGAATGATTCCTTTGAAATTACTTACAGGAGTGGAAAAGTCATTAATCAAGCCATCTTCCTAGCCTATGCGTGAGTCTTTCTCTTTTTAAGTCACCTTAGAGGAGCAGGGAGAGGAGGAAAATGAAGAATAGGAGCGATCATCTCAGGGCTGGAAAGAAAATGGACAAGGATGTCTGGAAAAAAAAAGAAACAAAAAGAGTCTGCAACAGAGCTTCCTGATACCAATGTATCTCTGAAAAAAGGGAGAATATGGTTGTGTTTGATTTGCTAGAGGAAGTAGGGGAAGGTCAATTTAAAAAAAAAAAAGCTAGCAACTTTAAAAACTATTATTTTCTACTTTATATATTTAAAAATAAAGGGAAAGCTTTAATGAAACACTTAATTTTATTTGTGCTTGTTTGGATGGTATGATGGCCAGGAATTGTTTGTTTCAAGGGGGTCTGCTTCACCTCTTTGTTCCACTATGGGAACAAGTCTCTCATACTGTTTATGTCTCAAGACCCATGCCAGAAGTCTGCAGTTCTTGTCTTCCTGTGCAGAACCGTTTTGCTTGGCTGTGAGCATAAAAGCTCTGGGGAGGCACTGTCTATTAAGGCTGATTCTGTTTCAGCCTTATCCAATACTTTTGTCTTTTGTGTGGCTCTCTCACACTGTGTAGTTTGGCTATAGTTATAATCTGTGTGCCTCTGGTTTATGAAATGTTGTGCTGGTTCAGTTGCTTTCCAGTGGCCATGTTCCACACACTCTTTCTCAGAAGTTTGCAGAGTTTAAATGTGTGCACGGATCAGTCTGGCCTTCTGCACAGAACCAGCTACAGAACTTTGTGCAGCAGTCCCAGTAAATCCAGGCTGCATCTCAGCACAGCTGGTACTGCCTGGAAGATGGGACCAGCGGAGATCTCAAAACAAGTTGTTCAGGAGCTGGGGTTTCCAAAAGCGCAGTGCTGTTCTGAGTAAACCTGTCCAAACTAGTATTGAAACCAGTGACACAGTGGTGCTCTGCTAGTTCTTTTTATACTTGATGAGAAACAGTCCTAAATATTCTGGGAAGACCACACTCTTTGGGCACTGCTCTTTGCCATGTAGGCAATACTGCTTTGTTCAACGCTGGTGGGAAGGTCTCTGATGGATGCTGGTGAGATGCTCTGTGGATGTGCCTGTTGCAGTTCAGGAACAGAAAATCCCACTGACTGCCATGGGCAATTCTAGAAATGCTGCTGATTTATTAGGGTGTTTCTGATAATCCCCCTCGAACTGCCTTCTTTTGTGGTCCACGTGGGTTGTTGCTGTTTCCACTGCTGCAGGGAGGGATGATTAGCATGACTTGAAATACTGGAGAGCCCAGAGAAATCCAAAGTGCTGTGGTTGTGTAGGATCTCCACACACATAGCAAAGAGATGTCATTGCAACAGGCATGCTTTTGTGATGTTCTTCAGGGAAGCAGCAAATACTGGGGGGAAGATCTTACTCAAACTCTTAAGAGGATACCGCGATGAAGAAATTCGGTGCTACACGCAGTATCTGGGATAATATCCAAAAAGCCCAGATGTTTAGTCTTCAGTGGCTTCATTTTAAGCTATTAAATGTGGAGTTTATTTTTTGGTTGGAAGCTGACTTTTTCTTAGTTTTTCTAGCATACACTAAAATGTTGACTTTCCTGAGGGAAGCTGGATTCTGTTGGCTGCCCATTAAACAAGCACAATGCACTTGTGCCACATATGTGCATTAGGGTTGGAATCACATGATTTTTTGGACTTCTTTTTTGTTTTCTTTCTTTCTTTAAAAGATTTTAGATTTTGTTTTCTGGGACAACAATGCCTTGACGAGATAAATGCAGATTTCCTAAGTGACAAACCCCTGATAGGAAGGTGAAATGGGCACGCTAATTAGATGTAGTGTAGACTACGGGAGGGAAAGGCTGCCTGATGCTGTAGTCTGTCTCCCATCATGTCACACCATCGTGTTTTGCATGAGATCCTTCATCTGGTCCATCTGCTTGTTTCTACATAAAGGCAAGGAAAAGCTACTTCTTTTTCTTGTGCAATGTTTGTCCCAACCATCTGGGAAGAAAAAAGGAAAAAATAAAGTAATGAAATGACAGAATGGTATGATTTCTAGAAGACTAGGGAGCTTTTCTCTTTCCAAATGTCTTCCGTGTCTGTTGCTGGAACCTCATCTTGCCCTCCAGTGCAAGAGAAAGTACTAGGGAGGGTGCAGCTGTTGTGCCCTATGAATAGGTCAGAGTGGCAATCTCCATTTCTCTCAAAAGTTCCAAGCCTGGCATGTGAGGGAATTTGCACCTCAGGTCCATGTTACCCCACACCCTTGCCCTTGAGCAGTGAAAAATATACCTGCTCTCAGGGTCATATAACACAATATCACTCAATGTAATAGAAATAGCCAGTACAGGATCTTCTGATTGCATTATATACAGAAATAAAGATGGACATGCTATCTTCTGATTGATGTACAGCCTGCCTGTGTCATCTCTGGAAGAAAGAGCCCCAGGCTGCCCCAGAAGTACAAAATGGTGCCTTGGAAGGTGTAAGGGTAGAGTAGCAAGTTGCTGCCAGGGTTGCTGTCTCTGTGTCATGGAAATGAGATGGGCTTCCTTTTGTGGGCACCCTTTTGGTCATGGGCCCTGAGTAACTCTGTGTTCATTTATGCAGCCACCTAGTACCTCATCATCTTCCTCCACACACACCCCTCGTTGCTTTCAGGGTCTGGTAGTGCTGTGAGAAGGTGCTTTCCTTTGTATTTGATCACAAAAATGTCTTTGAGAGCTACAGGCCAGCAATCAAGCAAGCAGCAAATTTTGCAGCATAACATTTATACTCTTAAGAAAGCACAACCGTGCCTGCCGGATATTTGTCTGGCTAATTCTTGCTGTTGACAGGAAGCAGACATTCAGTCTCAAAACATTTACATATCTCTGCATTGACAGCACCAACATGTATTTGGTGTCTGTGTGAGAGATGCACTGCAGTGCCTGTGTCTATTCTCTGTCTTGCCTGCTCCAGCAAACGTGGGCCGAGTGAGTGGCCAAGAACATGCACACACAACTGCGCCAGAGTCCCCACTGCTGGCTGAAAGACTGAAAAATAAATTTTGGTGGCTGGTTCTTTATTTCTTTAATGTGGTGTATGAGGATCCTGCTGGGCATTTCAAATGTCTTCTTCTCTTTTTGTGCGTTTTGACTTCCTAGGCAAAGTAGGCAAAATACGTTTGCTGGGTTTGTGTGTCCCAGCAAAACTCCTTGCTGCTTCCTCTTTCGTTTTTGTTTATTTGATGCACAACTACTCTCCATAAACTCAGATCCTATTACACACCTGGGAATGTCAGTAATTTTGTGTATAATTTATAAGAACTGTGATACTTTTAATAATAAAATATCCCTCATTAATAACAGAATATGATTATATCTGAATTGTCCTCACTTTCATTTTTAAAAGAATATATTCCCATATAAAATCCCCCTTCCTCACATTTACCTTCTATTTTTAAGCCTTGAAATTCACACCTTAAGCTGGCTTGATATGGCGGAAGTTGTTTTCCATTGTATATCTGGCCTTTCACTGGCAAAATATTTCAATTAGGGTCTCTGGAGACCCTAAACTAAACAGCTTTACATTCAGAGGATGCCTGAGCATTTAGAAGGAGCTACTGAATATAGTCCTTGCTGATATTCTTGTGATCTGGATTCCGGATGTGATGCAGCGATTGCCACCATCAGCAATGCCTGCCCACCTCCTCCAGGCATACACCAGATTTCTCATTTCTTCTTTGATGATACTGCTGCCAAAGCTCCCTCAATGCCTGCTTGTTACACTAAGTTGGGAAAAATTAGGCAATTACATGGAAAGGTAATTAGATGATCCTGAGGACTGTATTTTGAGGAACAGAGAACAAATCCCATAGTAAAATCATTCACTTGGCAAGTAACAGAAGAAACTCTGAATGGAAAGTTGGAAGATTATCTATAGGGAAAGTATCAGATCATCTTGTAAATGCTCAAGCCAAAAATGGGCACAGTTGTGAAGGCAACATATATGGTATGAGGATGTATCAGGTGAGATCCTTTCAGTAAGTAGAGGGTAATATTAAAAGAATTATGTAAGTCACTGGTGTAGTTCCACATGGTCATCTAATGTTGGGTTTTCATCAACCACATTCCAGAAAGACCCGGGATGTCTCTTCCAGTCCCATATTTGTGCCTTTTTTCTCTACAAGCTCTTTGAAGGCTTGTTGTGGCCGTGAATTTTGGTGTGTGAGAAGCTTCCTACTTATTGGCATTTGTGACAGGGGATTGTCCTCCTGCTGGTTTGAACTCCTGAAGCCTCATGGGCATCATCCAGGTGGCTTCAGAATGGGTTTCAGTGAGCATCTTCATCAGACTTTTGTGGTGTGTGACCCCCCTGTTCTGTGCCAGCAGGGAATGTTACACGCAAGCTGGCACTAAAGAGCTACATTTAACTCAAGATAGGAAAGAAGGTGTTTGCTTCAGATTCAAATGTTATCTTTTTCTCTTGACTCTTTTTCATGTATAAGATATATGGGATTTATAGTGATAGGAAACTTCTCCTAGTTCTGAATTTCAGATTTGATTAAAAGCCCACATTTCATCCACTTTATCCGTGTCTTCCACTCCCCTAGATTGCAGAACTATCTCAAATCTGAAAAAAATGGATTAGAGATCTTTAAAAGAGATTTTCTGATGTGATTTCTCCTCCATTCTCTTTTTTTTTTTTTTTTTTTTTTCCCTTTTGTCTCAGCCTGGAAAACCAATAGCCATTTCTGGCTACCATAATAATAGCATATTTGAACTTCAGCTACAGAGATATGTGGTAGATACATGACAAAAAAAAAAGATACATGGTAGATACTAAGAAGGTACAGCAGGTATTTAACCACAAGAGAAAAAGAACACCCTGGGCAATATAGCTATAAAACTATAAGGATGCTTAAATTCTGGTTGTCTGAAAGACTGTCTAAGTCTAAAATCACTGGGCAATAAATGCACACTGTGTCTTTAACATGGATTTTTTTCTCACCCGTGTGTTGTGGCTTATCCTGCACTGTGCTGCCCATCTCTGCTGTGCTTCTCCTCCATAGCACAGGTGTAATGCTGGTTGTTACTGCCAGTCATTTCTTGAAAGCACATTGACCTCTTGCTCAAAGGCCATCAGTATTTTAGCATTATAGTAATGGTGGTATCAGGATCCTTTTCTTAGAATTATGAAATATTCAGGAGGTATTGCTCATCTCTGGCTAAAGCTCCAAGACATCATGAGTGTTGATGGGTTGGAATAGGAGCTCTTTGCATGTTATCCAAAATGTTTATCACAGCAAAGGTTGACATGCCAGAATTGGCCAACTGGCATGAAAAAAGCATTTCACTTTCTTGGGAAAGTGTTATCACTTTGCTGCCTTTTAGAATCTATAGTTGTTTTCTGAATTACAAGTGGTTTGCATAAAGAGCATAAATTGCTGTGCTCTTTATCACTGCTTACTGTATGACAAATATACAGTCCAATTTTTCAAGTGCGCTGTCTTGAAAATGAATGTGTATTTGAAATGAAAACCATTTCAATACTTGAGCATCCTCCCTCTGGAGCAGACTGGATAATAACATGTTCATCACCTTGGGTTATTTTAATGTTTCCTGAAGCCTGCACAAGATGCTTTCTATTTTCTTGTCAAAACATACTGAAAGGAAAATTATTTTTAATAAAGTACAGTAATCACAGTATGATCACCAAGTGCATCTTCTCTTGTCAGATTGTTTCTTCCTACTTGCAAGGATTTGCAGTTACTTAATGTTAAGATTGCTGAGCAATCCAGTGTTAGGAGGAAGAGAATGGAATATTTCATTTCTGACAAAGAGCCCTGGGTGATACACAACGTCCTCCTTTGCCTTCTGGAATAGTATCACTGTTTAAAATGAGTGCTGGAAGAGTTGGCTGCTGAGAGATTTAATTCTCCCCCACACCTCCCCCCCCCAGTATTTCACTGCTGTCTTCCATAGGTTTGGTGCACTGGAAGTAAAGCACTCATTGATTCTGTTTTGCCTGCCCACAAATGCCTGCTGGAATGCCATGCCAGATCCAACCCTGAGAGATGCAGGACAATATTAGCATTCATTTCCAGCTAGTCCACGGGAGCTGGAATTAGTCTCATTGTTTTTTAGGTTATGTGCCCTTTTGGTGAACAGCTGGTGGTAACTTGCTTAGCTTTGGGTAAACTGAGGTCCAGTATTTAGGAGAGAAAATTTGTTGTCTTACACAGGCACTGGGAGCTTTCAGAAGTAATGGCTGAATGATTTTTTTTCTAAACTGTTTTTCTACACCAGGTTTTTTACTCAAGTCGCTTAGGTCTAAAATAGGTGATGGACAAATCTCAAGAGATTTGGTTTCATATCTTGCCCAAACATTATCCAAGCTAAGTAAAGCTCTGGAGTCTGCATAACTGAGCATGAAACCTCAGAAGAACAGACTTTCTCATGAGAGTGTCAGTGTTTCCTGCTGTCTGGAAATACTGAGAAAATAGTCTTTCTTGTGGTATTTTGAAACTTCGGCATCTGGACGTCCCTGTAATCAGAGGAAAGTGAATATGAAAAATAGTGGTTTAAAAAGCAAAGCCTTTTCCAGTCTTGGGTGTAAGGGTTCCTTTCAAGTTTTTCAGCAAAGCTATTAATTGATACTGTAACTCTGTAGCTCAAAGCAGGTGATCTAAATCTGAAGCTGCAAATTCTGGCTATTTTGTTCTGGATATTGCAAAATATTATCACTTGTGAGTCACTGAATATTTCTTCAGTCAAGGAAATAAACAGCTATTTTATCCTTCCCTCCCCTTTATGTAAATGTGTAACTAAGCACTGCTCTTGGAGTACTTGTTTCTGGGAGAACATTCTGCTTTCTTCAATCACTGCTTCAAATGTGAAATTTAGCTCAGCTGCAGGGTGACAATGACTGTCTCATGCTAAACAAATCTAGTGAAAATAATCTTAATGATTACATTATACAAGTAATATATTGATAAAAATGTAATGTTAGTAAATAATTCTAGTGTTGAATCACACAATGGTTTATGTGGCAATTGTAGTTGTGAGCTATCCCTGCATTTAAAAATAGAATTAATCTTCATTGTGGATTTTGACAATGAATCAATGGGACTTGCAGAGAGATTTGATTCAAAAGTTAAAGAGGGAAAAGTGTGTTTATCTCTTGTTTTCTGCCACTGCAAGATTTACAGTATGTTTTCTTCTTTATTCAGTCCATATTTAGTAACTTGAGCAATGAATTTTCCATCATTGGTTTTGTGTGATTAATCCAAGTTCCTGCTATTAGAAAATACCAGGAAATATTTCTCAACTTCCCTCCCAGTTTATTTTCATTGATTTTCAAAGATTTTCATTCTTTGACAGGTCCTCACAAAGTCTTAGGTCTCTCTGTTTGTGCTGGTCATGTGCTGCAATTAAGGTTACCCATAAGTATTCACTCACATGTAGGTTCACTTTTAAGACCCCAAACATTCGTCAGTTTGTTAGGGATAAACAAATAGAGTTCTGCCATTTGCAAAATCTGGATTTTTTTATGGGCTATGTTTGTGCTTTTTCTAGAATTTTCTTCAGTTTCCCAGTCTTTGGGGTTCTGAATTGCCAGGAATGCAGTGTAGATGTTGAGAGAGGGTAGTCAAGTGCAATACTGTTTTCTTGATAGGTATATTTGCTAAATTCATAACTTCTTATGCCTCTCCCCCTCACTGTTGTTATTGCAACCATCTTTCACAAAGAGCTTTTGTCAGTTTTGAGATCTGCTTCTGTTCCTTCAGAGACTAAGGTTTTGGAAGCATGAACTTCCAGAAAAATAGACATGAATATGCATATACATATAGTTACTTACTTATTGTATAAGTACTTCTTTCCCATGTACCAAAATTCTGTAGGTTTCTTTGTACTGTTTCCTTCGCTTATTGGACATTGACAAAAATAATTTAGTAGCAGTTTAAAATACATTAAAAAATCATCATGAGTTCCATACTTCAGTTTCACATGAAAATATCATTAATTACTCAATGCAACTAGTAATAACCTGTATTCATATACACTCTGCTTAAATCAAAGTAATTGAATGTTCGAATTAAGAATGTGTTTGCAAAGAGATCTATAAAAATTCTATGTTAGTTAGCACTGTTTTTTCTCCAGTTCTCTTGTTATAAAGAGGATTCGAATAATGCAAGAGGCAAAAGAAATCACTGCAGGAACATAATCAAAGTGACAGTTCTGTGCTGTATTTCCATATCAAGCTAAAGCAAACAAAACAAAAATAAGCTGTATATGCATACTTAACAATGTAGGTGCATCTCTGGGGAGTGATCTGAAATGAAGGGACTATCTTTTCTTTCTTGCATTTAAGACTCTCCACTACCAATTATTTTTCTAACTA
Source organism: Erpornis zantholeuca (assembly GCA_013400515.1). Classification (NCBI taxonomy): domain Eukaryota; kingdom Metazoa; phylum Chordata; class Aves; order Passeriformes; family Timaliidae; genus Erpornis; species Erpornis zantholeuca. The sequence continues at coordinate 142,308 of VZTN01019843.1, read as the reverse complement.
TATATTAGCTGTTTTAATTAAATGGTGATGATTCACTACTTTCCAGCCACTGAGAACATTTTTATTGAGATTTAAAAATAGTAATAATGTAGACTATTTTACTATTACTCCGAGCATTTGGAGCTGTAGGAATATTTTAGCACAATTTGAACAATGAAAGAAAAAGCTGTTTTCGGTAATTTTGTGTTCAAGGGTGATTCAACCTCTTTGCTTGCTAACTCTAATTTTCCAAGGCTTATAAAACTTTAATTTGATTCTTTATCTGAGCATAAAACAATGCCTGAAAATTGCATAGTAAATTACTAGATAATCACTTTTTTGCAGCATACCTGATTGTCAGAACAAATACTGCCTTTTAAGAGACGCACTAAATGAGTGCTGGGCAAAAGTGAACTTTAGAACTCAAATTAACTTAGGTTTTTGTGAAATCCTAGTGGTTTCTCCTAAGTGTGAAGGAGAAACATCTCTCTGATTATTATATATTTGCTTAGTTGTGTATTTATACTAGTGTTTGTGTCAAAACTTTGTGCTTGTGTCTTCAAATGCATGCATATGTACAGATATGTGTGGAGTTGATATCACAAAGTTAAATAAGGTATTTGTCATAAATTCTATTTCATGGTTTCTTAATTCATCAAATAATTTTGACTACTGCCTCTTTCCTAGGCTGGTATTCCTCATCACATCTCCTTTTGGGGGTGGTTTTTAATTTCCAATCTCTAAGTAATATTGACACAAACATTGAAGAAAAAAGCAAGCACTCTCTTAAAACTACTTTATCCTCCTTTTTGTCCAAACAACCTCCACACTCCTTGAAGATCCAACCTGTATGATGTGTTCAGTCTTCTCTGTTCTGGATTTCAGATTGGATATATTGAGTCCCAGATGGTCAGAAACAAGGACTGGGAACCTTCGTACATCAAAAAGGCATTGTGTGCTGGTGAGAAGCACAGTTCCAAATGGTCTGGTACATCAGACCTAGAAAAAAAAGTTTAGGTGTAATGAAATTGTAATTACACATAAGCAATTTTGTGTTCATCTTCAAAAAGTTTCTCCACTGTTATGTAATACTATGCAAAATTTATACAAATCTTATGCTGCCAAAAGGAGTCATTGGGACCAAGTCATGCTCTCCAAGGTGGGAAAATGTTAGAGCTGGAGTTTCTGCTTTGCCACAGCTTCCCTTAAATGCCCATGTCAGCCCCTAGCACAGAGGGCCTGGGACAGTCGGCCTTTTCCATCTGTCAGGAAGAAAGCAAAGATGTTAACTTAGAGAAACCAAGCATTAACTCGTTTGATGAAGTGAATTTGTTGACATCAGTGGAACCAGAAGAGCTCCTCAGTGTGTGTGAGTTCCCCATCAGTGTATTTAGCTGCTTTCAAGATTAGTGACCCTGGAACACTGGCTGAGTTAGCTCCCAGACTCCGTGCCTGTCTCCTGGCTGGATGGGTCAGGTCTCCTGTCTCCTGTCTGCATGGATGTGCAGGAGCCAGGAAACAGAGAGTACTGGTTGACTTGAGTTCAAGTGGTTTAAAGCAGCACCTGGTCAGGGGTCAGATGTGGTGTTCGGCTTTGTGTCAGGGTCAGGCTGAGAGCTCATCATCCCCAGCTTATCTTCCCTCGTTTGTCATGGCTCTCCTTTCTTAGTCTCCCACCAGAGGTTCCTGTCTTTGCAGAGCTCCAGCCCAGCAGCATGCCAAGGCTCTCCACCCCTCACTTCTGAGAAACCACACTTCTCTTGCTCTTTGGCATTTTATTTCTTTTATTTTGACCCTGGGTGCTCAGGTGGCTGCAGAGCTGTGGCTCGGCTGCCTGTTGCCCTTTCAAACCCGTCGGTGGTTGAGAGGCCATGGGCGAGCCGGTTCTGGGGGCAGTGCCAGCAGCAAGGATGGAGCCTCTGTGGGGACCCGAGGGTGTGCAGTCAGGACAGGAAGGAGGGCAGAGCAGGCTGGTGTGGTGCAGATTAGCTCAGCAGCCGTGACAGCTCCCTTCCTGATGGCGTCAGCAATGACGACTGCCGACAGAGCGTCTTCCATGCAGAAAAGCACCTTGATGTGCTGGCTGTAAGCACTAATTGGTGGGACAACCTAGGACACCCTAACACCTCTGTTCCCATGCACTTTTTGTAGCTAATGCTGCTTTCAGCAGCGACTGAGGAGCTGCCTCAATGCTCCAAAAAGGCAGCGAGGCTCTCATTCCTGTCATTACACCAGCGGAGCTCCCCGAAGGTGAAGTGTAAAGCCCATGTGTGCCAGTGGGAGCTTACCTTTGCTCTGTGCTACCATCCAGCCCTTCATAAGAATTCTGGGAACCACAAGTGGCAGGCAGTCCCTTAAATTATTTGGCATTATCCCTAAGTACTCGATCAGCCAGGGCAATTCAGAATTTGATGTCTAAGAGCTCTACACACCTGCAATTACTTAAATCCACAAAATTGCACCCACAGGTATTTGCAGGCACAAAAATGTTGGCATAAAATTAGAGGCCGTTTCCTAAAACCAAAATTTTGATGATATACTATATGAGGGGTTGTTATTTTGAAATGGATTTGTGGAAAGCAATTGAAAATCTCCAGGCATCCCATCTGTGTTTAAAGTAACAACAATAACAAAACTTTAAATTAGCATAGGAGATTTAGGACATTTCAGGAAAACATTGATTAAATCTGCCAATGAAATGAACGTGTTTGGCGAGTGACCTAATTAGTGTATACTCGGTTCTTTTTCACTGCACTGCTTACCACTAATTGCTGTTCTGCTGGTCTTCTCCTGACAAGTAAGAAAAAACAAGGATGAGGGATTTGTTGAGGAAATAGTGACATTCAGTTTTAATTCATTTGAACCTGCTGCCAAGCTTAATTATGGAACTGAGAAACTGAGAGCAGGAGGCCCCCAGCCATTTAGGTTATAGGAGACAGAGATGTTTAGTGTCTGCCAGTGTATTTGGGTAGCACTTACTGCAGCTAGCTATAAACTTGAGTTTGCTGATGCTTAGCTGTTTTCTTTCCCCCACAGGTAAAAAAAAAAAAAACAAAAAAACCCACACTGGTTTTATTTCTAAAAATTAATAATTTAGCCCTGATGGCATCAGGCCAATACAAAATTACAGGCATTGTATTTCTCAAAGGAAAGATTTAACAATTATTCTGGACAGTCTTGTCCTGGGATTCTTTGTGTGTGTGCTTGCATGTGCAGACTAGTAATATGTCTTTCTACAAGAAAGATCTCAGGATCCTGGAGTACTTGTAGCAATGGAGTACCGAAGTCACCCTCAGTGTAAGAACACTTGAGGTGAGGGCCTCATGTCAGTGATTAGTTCAATTCCCGTCTCTTGAAGCGGTAGGGGACAACACAGCTTTCCCTATTTGTGTTTGGAGTTCTTAAAGGAAAATGTCACGATGCTGCAGGAAAAAAAGGGGAAATATTTTTGGTTTTGGTTTCCTGTGGTGGTGATGGATTCTTGTGAGCAGAGTCTGAAGGTCCTGGTTTAGAATCTGAGTTTATTTTTCATTATGTTCTGCATAAAAGCTGGGGGGAAAAATGTATAATCCGTTGACCAGATTATTTACAAGGCAATGAACATACAATAAAAATGCAGAGGAAAGAAGAGAAAAAAAAAGCTGTGGAATTTGAGTCTAGCAGAGGAACAGTCTGGTGGGGCTTGCACTTGTTTTTAAAGGAGGAAAAAGAAATGTAGATGTTTTCTTAGAGCAGTGTCTGATTGGCAGACCCTGATCAGAATTCCTCCCAGGGGATGATTCCAACCATTTTCCTACCTTTTCCCAGGAGGAACCAGTGAACAGTTATCTGAGCAGGGATAGGTGCTGGAGCAGCCAAGCCCAGCCACAGTGCACCTGCCAGGGGCAGCCACAGCAGCCCAGTTCTGCTGGCAGGGAGCACAACCCACTCCGGCCACAGCCTCAGCCAGAGGGAAGGACTCTCAGCACAGGGAGCTTGGGGGTACGTTTACACTTTGGAGGACAATGGAGGGGATGTTCCAAGACCCAGTTTTAGCTTTTGTCGGGGCTAAACTTCATCCACCCAGACAAGTATATGAAACAAAACAACAAAAAAAACCCCAACACGCAAAACCCCAAAACCCAAACAGAAAAACTGACACTACCTAGTCAGTGCCCGGGACACAAAAAATGAAGTGAGATTATAAACAAATGAAATATGTTGGTGTAGGTCACTAACAGAGACTATAAACATCTGCATGGAAGAACGAAAACTGTACAAAGGCAACATGCCTGGTTTTCTGTTCTATAGCATTGCAGGGTTCTTGTAAGGATACTTGAATGCTGAAACAGCCTGGGAACTTGGCTTCCCTTGCGGCAGATTGATGTTCTTTGGACGAGTTTTCAGCCATGGAGTGATTTTGTCCTGATGTTCTGTGTGTGGTGGAGAGATGTGTCAGGAGCGGGGAGGGCTAGAAAGAGATACTTGGAATGGAAATGAGCTTGAGGGAAGGAAAAAGAACAGCTTTGCAGTGAGACTGGGAGTAGTAGTAGTACTAGAATGCATAAAGATGTTGGTTGGTTTTTTTTTTGTCTCAAGACTCTCACTGGATCTCTGATATGGTCATATAGCCCCTTGTGCCCACTGAAAAAATGCTTAGAAGACATTCATGGTTTTCGATATTATGGTCTGATATTACTCTTGAATAATTTACTACATTAGATATACCTGATGTCTATAATACAACACTGGAATATTCTTACACGTTCTTGTTTATATTTACAAGCAAAACTAACTTAGATGTGAATACTTACTGTACTGTTTAGAAATTCATTTTAAAAATAATTCCTTTCTATTACTTCATACATGAAGCCTGCACTGTACACTGATGCTTAACAAAAATTCTAACTACATTATCCATTTTTCATGACAATGTTAAGACTTTTGCACTTTCACTTCCTAGTTCTTGGGCATGGAAATGGTGAGAAATAATAAAAAAAAAAAATATAGTCTCCTGAGAAGACTACCTCACTGTCCTAAAAAGTAATTTTTTCAGTGTTTGATCCAAGCCATCCCGTGACGTCCCAAGACATTTCAGATTTCCCATTTGGCAGCTCTGGCTTCTTGTCAGGATCTCTCAACTAGGAAAATAGAAGTTGCATCTAATTGTATCTCCTTCATCCTTCCACAAGTTGCTGTCCCAAAGAGCAAAGGCATTGGAGAAATCCAGGAAGGACCCTTGCTCTCCTGTAGCATGTTTTTTAGTTCAAAGCAGCATCAGCTTTACTGCTGCTCTGCAGTGAGAAGAGATAACACTGCAAAGGAAAATGCGATGCAGAACAAGCTGTTTTAAAAATGGCTTGCAGTAAAAAGGGAAAATCAAATGAGGGAATCAGAGAAGGTCAAACACTCATCACATCTCCAAGTTGATCAAACTCTAGTGTTTATTAGATTTGTTATCACAGTGTCCCTCAATCTGTCAGTGTCTCTATCACAGTGTCCCTCAATCTGTAGTAATACCCTATCAAAAAAGTCTCCCCACAACAAAAAAGCCCCAACCAAACAAACCAAAACAGAAAACTGAGTGAAGAAAAGAACAAAAAAGGTTCAGATCTTGACAAAAATAGTGCTTTTCACGCTCCTTAAGTCAGCAGTTTCTTTAATAATTTTGTCTATTTTTTCTTATTTCTTTTAATTTTCTTAAAACTTTGTGAATGAGACTTAAGGCAAGAAAGAAAAACATCCATGTACACAGGGTTCTTTCATGATTGAACTAACCCCTGCATTGAGTAATGTATGCATACCAAAATAGTAATAGAGATGTTTGTAATTTGAGGGGCAAGATGATCACAAGCACACATTCTTATACCTAGATTTGGTGCAGAGGGGACGGCAACGAAGTCTCCCAGGAGCAGGAGGAAAGGCTGGGAAAAGAAATACAAATGGATACAGCAGGAAATCATATCTGTAGTTGCCTCCTGTAGGATGTATATTGACCTAGTAAATGGAGATGTCTGCAAAGAAGCTATAAATATGCTTGTGCTAATATTATTAAAGCTTTCAGGCAGTTCAGTTTCATCCATATGGCTTTCCAGGGGGATGCCAAAGATGTGGCCCCTGGCCACAGCTTGTCTGAGCAGCACATGCCTACCTGCGCTGTAATTGCTTAATAAGATGTAGGGGTTTTCCCTGGATGGATTGTGAAATACATGCAGCTGCCTAAATAGGTGCTTGGTGAGATTTTTAGATTTTCCTAATTCAGTCGAAATCTTTATGAGCAAGACATTTGAATGTTGTTGAAGCTCAGAGAGATCTCAGTGCTTTCAAAGTTATGAAAAGGCCATTCCTTGCCCTCTTACCCCTACTTTATGTCTTAAAGGAAAATAAAAATATTTTCAGCATTGTTGCTATCCAGTAGGGGCTTAACAGCTCTGGGCTTGCTTGAACTTACCAGTGTTGCTCGTTAAAGGAAGAAAAAAATGGAGAGGGAAGAAGAGAAGATAGGAAGTGACTGGCTGATTAATATACTAAACTAATGCAAACAGCGGGAGTAAGAAAGCCACTTAAAAGCAGATGATTATCCCTTGCCAATCCCTAAGATCTAACCTCACTAAGCTGCTGTTCAGATGATACCCCAAAGCAATTCCTGGCAGGGATGTGTCCCTTGTTCCAGCACAGAGAGCAGTGAGATGAAAGGGATGTGGTTTAACCAAAGCTGAGACTTTGCTATCTCGCCATCTTTTAGAGCTATCTGGCAGTTGCCTGTAGAGCACACATTGGGATTTCTCCCTGAATTGGTCCCACCTGCTGGAAAGCTGCTCTCCCTGCCCCTGCACAGATGGCTCCAGCCTGCCAGAGAGACTTGCTGCCCTCCTCTTCTGAAGCTTTATACTTGTATGGGTTCAAGGGACAGGGGAAGAAGTATTGTTTTCTTGTGAAACCAGCCGTTGCAAGCTGTATCTTTGTATGCCAGTGTCGGAGTCCAGGGAAGCCTGAAAGCGTCTCCTGCTCCTCTGGTGGTTTCTTTATATCCCCAGAGCTCCTCAAAAGTGGCCTAGCCAGCGACCTAGGCTTTTGGAGAAGCTCCCTCCACTTTTAGGAGAACCTGGAGGCACCAGAGAGGTGAAGAGACTTTTGTTTGGTATACCACAGAGAGTTTGGTTGTAGTTTTAGGATCTTGCTCTATGTATTATATAGAGACAAGATAGAGATTTTTGGGTGTGGTTTTTCCTTCTTTCTTCTTCTCCTCTCTCCTCTTTCTTTTCCTCTCTTCTCTGACACCAGTTCCTGTGGTGTGTTGGTTGGTGGAAAAAAGTTAGCATTGAAAAGACATATCAATAAGATGAGGATTTACTGGTGTTGAAAAGAAAATAAGATATGTATTGTTTCTTGAATGGTTGTTAGTAAGATATAAAAGGCAGCTGCCTTTTAGCTGCCATTGCCTTTTTGCCCTGGGGTCCTCGGAGGATGCGTCTCTGCCTCCGAGGTCTTGATAAGAAAAATAACTTGTGAAACAGGAAAGAAGATGTCTCGCTTCGTTCTTTCCAACATGACGAACCAAAGGAAGAAAATCTCCAGGGCAGAGGACAGGGGCTGGAACCCCTAGTTCCAACTCCAGTGGGAGCCCAGGCCGCCAACACTGGCACCCAATGTGGGGCTGGAACCACAATCCTGAGATTAAGAATCTCATGCTCTACCGACTGAGCTAGCCAGGCCAGGAAGGTCCATACTCTTACCTCCTCTTATGGAAGAGGTGGGGCAGGACTCCAGAGCACCAGAGTCCCACGAGCTCTCAGGGACCTTTTACCTGTTGGGACAGACAAAGACATACCTACAGTCCCCCTCTGTTGCATATCTTCTGGCACTTTGAAGCATGAGGTCACTGCATTCCCTTAAACCCCACTAGGCTCAGGAGAAAAGAAGTGACAAATAGAGGTGTGGTGCTGCCAGAGGCAGTGCTACTAGAAGGTTGTGAGACAATGGGAGAGAATGGAAAGATTTTCCTCTTTTTAAAAGTAACATCTTTATCTGTGCTTATACACATGGATAATAGTGAAAATCTGAATTCATCTGTTTATTTTTCAGGTTATGGTTTTGTAGATTTTGACAGTCCCGCAGCAGCACAGAAAGCAGTAGCATCTCTTAAAGCAAATGGCGTGCAGGCGCAGATGGCAAAGGTAAGAAGAACCATGTTATTACAGGAGTATTTCAGCTGTTGGGTTAAATTTCCAAGGATTTGTTTTGCTCCTGTTTTTCTTAAGGTTTTGGATTGCTTATTCCAAAGATTCTTTCATCCTTTGGCTCCAGCGCCTTGTTCATCCCATGGTTTGTCTGTGTTCTTGAGAGCTGTCTCATGTAATGGGCTCTGATCTGATTCTCTCTCTGCCCCTCTCTCTGTAGAGGGTTGTAAGACAGAGCACCAGAGTGGAAGAGCGTTGGAAATGCCTTTTGCTAACTGCTGGGTGAAAGAGTTGCCTTTTCTTCGCCTTGGAGTTGTCTTCATTTGGTTCCTTTGCTTTGGAAAAGTTACTCTCTTCTGATGTGGCTGGTAGGCTTCACTGAAGTAGTGATTGAGCGTAAGGAAAATCTGGTTGATCTGCCTAGGTTTGGATTCTCCTGTTTGTTGAGGGTTTTTTTTTTATTTTGAGGACATAAATGGAAGTGTAGCAGGTTGCTGAAAGAATAGTTGCTAAAGGTTGTCTGGAGGTGACTGGCATCTGTTCAGAGAGGTTGTACGAGCCATAGCAAGTGCAGTGAGCTCAGTCACTCTTGGAATTGTCCTTTGTCCCCAGGCTAAGGAGCTGATGGGGAGACAGGGGTTAGAGTAATGACCATCATGTGATCCAGCTGTTGCCTTTCTGAAGGTGGAATAATGTGTTTTTGGGCTCTAGACTGTGTCAGCCAGCAAAAATAGCTGTTGCTTTGTACTTTAAAAATGCCTTACCTGAGAATCACAAAAAGCATTTAATATTGCCTGATTTAGTCTCTGTAGAAATGATGCTGTCCTAGAATCTAAAACAGTGAAAGCAAACAGGTAATTACAAAAAAAGAGGGAAATCAACTGATAAGCAACCATCAGATTTGAAGATTTCCACTTAAAGGAATGCTGATGGTTTAAAGCTCTGTTTTTCAATGATGTCTTAGTGAAAACATAGTTTTGTTTTCATTTGTGTAGTTTTGTTGTTGTTGTTTTTTTTTTTTTTTTTTTTATTTTACAGAGAAAAATCATTGCTGGTAAATGAGGTTCTTTTGCCTTCTACTGAATTACACTCACTGTGCCTGAAAGAAACTGGATGACATCCATGTATTTCTGTTTAACAGCACCCCACAATGCAAGCTAGGCTGTTTTATTGGCTCTTAGTTTTTATTGACACATGGTGATAAAAAATATTTGCTTCAAATGGGTAAAAGATGGCAAGCTGAAGAATGTGAACTTCTTCTAAGGACTGTGGTATTTTCTTTCTCAGATATACGGCATCTCCTTGTTAAAATATAGGCAATTTGATGCATTAGTCAAGCTGTGGAAAAGAAACCAAAGACAGGAGATTCGTTTTGTCCTAATGATTGATATCAAATAGCCATTTCTAGAGAGAAGTAAATCTATATAAATCTATAAAAAAATCTAAATCCATATAAAACTGTACAGTTATGGATTTAAAATTATAGATTTAAAGATAGGATTGAAAGATAAATCTCTGCTTGGGGTTGTCATGATCAGAAAAACGAACAATTCCAATGCTTGTGTTCATGGAAATACAAAAAAAGAAGGTGACTTAAAACACTGTGGTTGGATTGTCCAATATTTAGGGACTAAAAGCAAAGCCTGATGTTTTCAGAGTTGGAAGGGCTGTACCAACCCTTGGTTGGTTTGTTTTCTGGGGGATCTGTGGTAGGAGTAGTTTTTTGCCCTGCAAGATTTTGAGGCAGCTGGTGTGTACACATTTGTTTGCATAAGACTGACTATATTTTTATTATTTAGCCATGGTGCCTGGAATCTCAGATAGATTCTCTTTAGTGTGTTTGATATCTCAAGATAAATATACAACTGACTTTTCTTATCTCTGAAAAAATCTAAGAATTTAGAAAAATGGGGTTTCAAAGGAAATTGAGATGACTCCACACAAAGTACCTCACATTGCTGAGAAGGCAGGAGCCTGGGAAAGCAAATCTGTCTGGAGAAACATGTTAGTTCTTGCACATGTTGGAAGCCAAGTTGCATAACAGGACTGAAAGGCAGTGTTACCTGCCAGTAATTATCAGTGAGGGCTCAGAAGAGTTTTGAGGAAAGTGGCAGAACAATAGTTTAGCCTGCATTTCTGGAAGTTTATCCAGATCAGTTTTATTTCAAGAGCTGCTTTAATTAGTAGTGAATGGTGGCTCTCAAGTGAAATCAAAATAAGAAACAGTTAAGTCTGAAGAAATTCCCTAAACCTTTTGTGTGCCATACTTTCATGATGTCAGTGTCCTCTGTATTTAACTCTGCGTTGCAAAGCAGTGAAACTTTTCCGTGTAGAGGCCAGAGAGAAGACAGACTGTAACCTGTGTTCAGCAAATGTCAAAAACCTCAGTCCAGCTGTGGATGCATTTGAATAAAGGTGAAAGAGGCATTGGCCAACTTTTGCTATGTGCTGGCCTTCTTTGGTAGTGAGAGGAGGTATGCTGAAGTGTCGGTATTGTCTGTGATGTTTTCCTGGAGAGAAAGCTTGCTCGGAAAGAGTGGTTCTTTCTCAGTTTTAACACAATATAATTTTTCTCACAGAAATCCAGGAATCTTCTTTGAAAAACAAAAAGCAGAACTGAACCCTCGCCCATGTTGGCTAGCAGAAGTATCTTGTGGAGACTTGAGTAAAATATACTCATTTTGTCGATGCTAAAATACAGCTGCCTCCCTCTTTTTTTATAGCATTTGGACACCATTTTGGCTGGTTTTGTTTCAGAGTGCTGCCTCTGGAAGAAGGTTAGACTCTGGTAGATTGATGCTCCAAGTCCCATCAGTATTGGGAAACTTGTTCTGTCGAGGCTAATACACCCCATAAACCCACAAAGGGAAAAAAACCCCAACCATTAAAGATGTCTGAATCTCTCTTTCTGTTCTGGTTTGAAGCAGGCAGGAGAGGATTGGCTGAGGGAAAGGAACAGCAGTAGTATGCCTGCAGAGGTAGTGGTGGCACCTGAGGAGATGAGGTCTCATGGGCCCACTTGGTGGGACAGGGACCCACACAACCTCCCACCCACAGGAAATTGTGTGAGGCTCTTGTACACTCATGTGTTGTCACCTGGCTCCTTTAGCATTTCCCTCACAGGTACATGAAGAAGGAGTACTGACTACTTGTCACTGTCCTATGTCCAATGAAGTTCATCTAAGTTGTCCATCTTTTTCAAAAGTGCTTATTAAGGATTTTGTTTATTGAGACGAATTGATGCTATGGAGCTGCTGAGGGATGTTTTCCTAGCTGGCCTGGCTTATTTTCTGTATGCTTCCTGCGTGCCTTTGGACATGCAGATGCATTTGTGTGTATGTGGTGCCTGCTTGCTCAGGCTCATAGAGTCCAGGTGTTTCGTTGGGTTTGTCTTGCTACTAAAAATGGCACAACTGGTATGCCTCTGGATAGTCTCACAGGAATTATTGATTTGGTTGTCTCTTTATGCTAGGGACTACAGAAACATGACAGAAAAAACACTGCTTATGTGCATGATTTATATATCAGTTTAGGTTTTTCCAGATGCTCCTTTCCTGCATTTCCTCAGAAAATATTATAGGCAGAATATGGAAAATTAATAAGGAGAATCTTAGTAATATGGGAGTTGGCTCAGACAAGTAGGCAAGGAAGCCTAGTACACATGAAAAATGTATCAGTGTTCTAATAAAATCTGTAGCCACATCTATTATTGGGATTTGCAATAGTCCTTCACTCAGAATTACACATTCATGAGGACACTTCTTAATCTACTTTATATGTAAGTTTTAATGATGCCAAGGAGTCTAAATCACCTGAAAAATCAATAGCAGTCTGCTGCCTAAGTAAATTTGAGCATCTGAGCTTGTGTCAGCCTGCAGTTGAACTGTGCAATCAGTTTATACCTTCATAGACATTTGGGGTCCTCTCTACCATTTTTTATTTCCAGTTCTAGTCTGCTGTAAGATTGCATAATGTGGAAGTTCAGGCCAAGGTGGGTTCTTACAGAGAATCAAATAGCTTCTTTAATACCTAGCAGCCCATCAGGAGTGTTGAAACAAATACATTCACAAAGGAAGTGTTTTCCATCCTGCTTTTATAAGGATTAAAAATGTATTTGATGATGTGTGTCTTCTCTGGGTTTTCCCTTTGTACATGTAGTGCATTTAGACATCCTCAAGACCTGTGTGAAAGATGTGGACATTGAAGGAGTATTTAATTAGGGCTGGCAGTTGTCTAAGTCCAAGGAACCATTTCTTGACTACTCTGCTGCAGTAATTGCTGTCCAGAGAGTAAACTGCAGGAACTGGTCAGGAAAAAGGGCTGTGCCAGTAGGCTCTGATGTGTTTTCCTCCACAAGGGAATTGCAGAAAGTAATTTTGCTTCTCGTGTGATATTTTTCTCATCTCTCTGTCATGCAGAAGCTTAAATACAGGGAGTAATCACCGTCTAGGTGAAAGATAAAAGGGAGCTGTTTCCCACAGAACAGAGCCAAGCACAAGAGCTTCTAAAGAGGAACAGAGAGCTGGTTGCTGTATAGTTAAATAGACAGATTTTCCCCAAGGACCAAGGAAAAGGAAATCCCACAGAAGAATCTTATTTATTTTCCAGACTTTTGCGTAGGTTTTATGCATTGCTCTGGTATGAGTCAGCTGACCAAATAGGTTCATTCTGTCTGCTTAGTTTACAGCTTCATTTTCTCTTCTTTTTAAATTACTTCACTTTTTTTCTCTGTCAGACACCAATAGTCTAAAGGGCTGATCCTTAAAGTGGAAAGACTCTGATGAAAACCTTTCTTTCCAATATTTTTTTAATCTATATTTTATTTAAAATTTTTAAGTTTTTGTTTTTGCAATTTAAAAATTCATGAAAATAATAAGAATGATATCCCTACAAAATATGAAGTATGACCCTTACACATGATATACTGGTTTCCTAATTCATGATAGAAATGTCTGCAAATTTTAGCTAACAAAACTTCAGAATAATGGTTGGTTGAGTTTTGTTGATAATATTTTTGGTTAACTGACTGAGCTAACCTTCCTTTTGAAACCAAATTGGGATGCTAGGCATTTCAGAGCTCAATATTGAAATTGTCAGGTTTTTTTTTTTACTCCTGTGCTTTAATTATGGGGTCTCCCATCCCCAGCGAACTGTTGCATGGAGTCAAATATTTGTGTTGGTGATTTATAAAACACTGTTCTCGTTTGCTGCTAGAGCAGGAGCTGGTGCCTCTGGAAACCTCGCCGTGCTCAGCAGTGTAGGAGAAGCTGAGAACATGGCTGTGCTGGCCACCTTCCACCTCATTGCTGAATGAATTGCACAGCCAGGCGTGGGCTGCTGCTGCAGCAGTTGTCAGAGACGTTTGGCACACGCAGCTCGTGTGTGTGCGTGGAGCACTCTCCAGTGAGCTCTCCTCTTGTCCTCCTAAAATGTGCACTATCTCTCTCTCTGTGCTTTTGCACAGCCCATACTGGGCTGACCAGCGCTGAGCTGAGTTGATAACAGTCCTGGTTAAACAACAATGAGAAGTTATAGCTGGAAGGAAATGAGAGGCAGTTCAGTTTGGATTTGGAAATTACGCAGGCGTCTCTCTCCTTTATTGCTTTAACCAAGTCTGCCATATCAAAGGTGTCCTGCAGAAGCCCTAACGGGAAGTTCCAGGTTTCATGTATTCCTACTTGTCAAAGTCGTGCTGTCCTTATCCTCTCTTGCCTGCTTACTTGTGCTCTGCATAAACTATCTTTTACTTTTGGAATGGGGAATCATAGTTTCCCAGATGGAGATGGCCCTTAAGTGCAGTTTTGTAAATATAGGATATATTTCCATTCCTTAAAGGATAATGACTGACAAAGCAAGAGCACTGACAAGATGCTAAATTATTTGTTTGTATTAGGTTTTATCTCAAAATTTCTTAGGAAGATGTGCCTTTCAAAACCTGGGTTTTTTTTGGGGGGTTTTTTGGTTTTGGTTTTTTTTTTTTCCATATGAAACACTGTCTAAATTCAGGATTCAAATCACAGATGTGCTAGCAAAATGCCAACTTTAAATTTCAGAAAAATTTCTGCAGTAGCAGACAACAGTGTCCTATGAGCATCCTAGACAATCAAGACTAAAGCAGTGAGCAGCTTTGCACAAACACCGATGGATTAGGATGATAGCAAAGATACATGACATTAATGGAAGGACTTCCTAGTCTTATCTAGCCTTGAAAATTTCATGCTTCTACCTGAGAACTGTATGGTAGCCAATCTGAAATGATCGAATCCTTTTCCTGCTTTCAGATGTGCTTTCACAAGCCCATGTAGAATACATTAGCTTGACCCATTCTTGAAAGAACATCAGGTAATCCTGGGGGTATTAAAATCCAGCAGTCCTTTCACGCTTGCATGTGCTGCTCCTAAAAACATGTGGATCAGCATGAAGGAGGTTATGCACATTGACAGCGTTTGAACCACACCTGCCAAATTTATAAACAAAAATTTCTTTGGGGGTTTTCAGAAGTGCTTAACTTGACATAATTCTACTCTCTGAAAGTGAATGGAACTTTACTGTTGGCTAATTGAGAGGAATTAGGTCAGTACTATGTTCTCTTGTTCCCAAAAATTGTAGGTCAGCATCTTTTTTAACCGCTAAGTTAGCTTAGGAAATCTTACAGCACATACAATCATGTTTATTCTTTAGCTATCACCTCAGATAGATCTGGCCATGGTATTTTCCTTCCCTTTTCAAGTGCTGCTTTAGTTTCTAGATTACTTGATTTTTTTTTCATATTGTAACTTCATCTAACATTAAAACATTCTTCTGCCTTTGAAAATTAAAATACAAACAATCAGTAAATATATCCACCTCCACACTATTAATGCCTTGCGCCACAGAACAGATGCTGAAAGTGAAAAATGTAGCCAACTTTTAGGCTGAAGAATAGTGGAATTACTGGGTTCTTTTCGGGTTATGAACTTCAGCCAAACAAGAGTTGGCCTTTTTTCATAAATACACATTGTTCTTGACTTTCCTCTGACTTGGAACACATTTGAATTGGTAATAATACAGCTGAAATCCACAGAGCTTTGGCAATCTAAGCTGGGGAGAAGAATGGGGCTCCCTATCTTTAGCACTCACATAGCTATACATCTTGGAAGCTCTTACACACTCTTTGCAAACCCTTTATTTTTGCAGAACAGGAAATCTGAGTCCTGCAAATGAGTTAAACACTGGAGGCAGATTAATTCTTTTTTGCCTCCATACTCAGGAAACTCCAAACGCCCCATGGAAGAGTTAGCCAACCACAACTATGCAGCTTGGGAATCTGCAGCTCAGACTGAGCAAAACTATGTTCTAAATTCAGTAAGCCTTACTCACCAGGAAAAACCCAGCACACTCTGAAACGATCAGAAAACTGTGGTTTTAGAAAATATTACTGTGGTAGAGAATGGATGTAACCTTTCTTTCAGTGACAAATCCTTTAATTGTGTTCTGCTGTGGATCAGCCTGAGGACAATGCTTTTGTAAGGTGAGAAACAAAAATTCATTGCATCTAGCATGATGATTCATATGACCACCAGCAGGAGGATATGTGCATGCTTTTTGGGGTACCACTTGGTCTGGACTGTTACACAGCTTCAACAAAGCAATGCAATTTGTGTGAAAACTGGGCTGCTTTCAGATTATTTGGTTTGATTTGGAAAGCAGGTGTGCAAACTTCAGTAGCGTTTCTTCTGAGCTGATGTGAGTGCCTGTGTAACAGATCATCAGCCTGGAAATACACAGGTGCACACTCTAGCAGTAAACACAAATCTACCAGTAATGTGCATAGATATTCCCTGTGCACCTCTGCATCCCCCTCTGAATAGCTAAATGTTACTGTATTAGTGAATACTCTGCTCGTTATTTCTTTATTAATGACTGTCTCCCATTCAACCGACATGTCTGAGTGGTTTGTCTGTGATCTAACTAAATTTAGGTTTAGATGCAGTTTTGTTCGCTAATGAATGATATTTTTTGTTCCTATAAAAGGAACCTCTATTTTTCCTTTGTATGAATATATGAAATTAGGCTGCCCTCATGCTACAGGCAACATACTGAGTCATGATGGCAGCTCAATGAATTTTTTTTGGCCTTGTCTTGTATATATTTGTGCTCAGAAAGAGAGATTATGATGACATGAATGTTTAAATTCTATTTGGAGTCAATGATAAATTAGCTTTGATGTGATCAAAATAAATGTAAGTAATATAAGAATGTAAAACTGGCCATGTCAGAGCAGAATAAAGTTCCTTCTGATATCAGATTCTCATTCTGATAATGCACCATAGCATGTGCCAGCAGAGGAGTACAAGAACCAGACAAGCATCTGAGGCTACCTCCCCAGAGTAGTCTCTTAGCCCCTAGCAATTTGCAATTTGGGATTTCTTCAGCTTGTATTGAATAGTCATTTGTAGAACTGCCTCCCCATCCCCAAATAAACAATTTATGCTGCCTGTTTTGCATTTAAAATTTTGGCAGCCGAACATCCAGCCATTAGAAATTCTTCAGTTTAACTTCATGTTCTTCAAAGATCCATCTTCTCTGCTTGCTCTAGACCTGCAGTGTTGATTTCATTGGTTGCTTTCTAATTCTTGTATCAGAAGAGACAAGGCTCTTGTTCCCTATGAATCTTTTTCATGGCACTTACGATTTTATGAAACGCAATCATAGCTTCCCTTAATCCCTGTTCTGCTTCCAGTTTTAAGAAAGATGTGCCAGGATGTGCCTGCGTCAGTAAGGATGTGGTTCTTAGAAGCAAGGAGCAGTTGCTAAGTAATGAACGTGAAGCCTGTTAAAGTGGCTTTGAATTACGAGAGCAGAGCTGACAGGAAGCTTAGAGGGTCATTTTACATCAATATGCTGGACAGGAGACGAGTACTGCTAATGCTGTGTGGTGCTGCAGCCTGGGAAATGGGAAAATGGACACACAGGGGAAGGGTACATTTGCCTGGTATCAGGTACTTTGTAAGGCAGTCCTCATTTTGCACAAGGATAAATGCACATATTTGATTAAACCTAGGAAAATCAATTTTTTAAATAAGAACTGTCAGCTTTAGAAAAATGTACCCCAGAAATAACTGAAGTGTTAAAAAAAAAGTAACAGAGCTATTCCTTTAAAGCAGCAAGTGAAGAGAAGCACAACCCCAAGTACGAGGACATATGTTCAATGTGTCAAAAGGAAATATACCCAACTCCCTCCATCTGTGTATAAATAAGGCATTATAAATGCCTGCCTTAAAGTGTGGGGTGGTTTGGTCACAGCTTTCCTTAAATATTAGATGAAATTAGTATCTGTCATTTTGCTGGACAATACCTGAAACTGATGCCTCCAGTGGATCACTCTCTGGCCAGTTCTGTCAGTGGACTTGAGGACTTTATCTTTGCCAGGGGCTACTGAAGCATTTTGTCTTGCACCCACTGCTTGGGCATGATGTAACCAGCAATGCTGCAGCACGTGCCTTCGTATCTAAACCAAGGAAAAGACTGCAGCAGATGTCATGCTGTGCCATGAATCCTTATTTAGGAGAGATATATGTTCATATTCTGCTTTCTCTAGAGCTCATGGAAGAAAATGACCCTTTTATTAGTCATAGTTCAAAATGGAGGACACACTGAAGAACCTAGGGGCCCTAAATTGGTAGTTCCTCTACTGTGTAGGCAGTTGGAGTCTTTCTGTGATTCCCAAAGGTATGTACAGAGTATGTCTGGGGGGTTTTCAGCTACCAAAGACACCCCTTACACTGCCTTAATGGAGGTGCAATGGTTATTTCCTCTACTGCGCCTCATAACTTAAACCACTCAAACCTCACAAACCACGGAGAACACTGAAAACTTTGATGAAAGAAGCTGTAAAGGCATTTTTGTAGTTGGAAAAGTTGGACCTCCCCAGTGTGAACACACAGTTAGAATATGGATGTGGTATTTGGTAGGAGGAACATTTTTCCCTTGTTAAAATGGATACAACTTTGTTTATCTGAGTGTCAGTAAGTAACAAGGCGGGGCGTGTTCAATGATTGCCACTTGTCAGTCATCTGCTGTCTTGATATTCTTATCAAGATTCAAAAAGAAAAGGAGGTAGTGAAGAAAGATGTTAGTTTCTAGTCTAAAACTTTGGAGTTGGGATAATTAAGGCTTGGTGCTAGAAAGCTTGGCTTTGAATTCCTCAGGACAAGTAGGCATACCTTTCTCTGAGTTGAGACTGAAGTCTGTGTCTCAGACATCATTTCTTCATGCAGTTAGATCATTTTTGGTCTTTACCTGCTAGACAGGTAAAGAAAGAGAAGACACCCTTAAGAAAGGCTTCCCCATCTTCAAAAGTGTCCTTGGCACTTCACTACCCCACTTAGCTGATAGATGATGCTGTTCCAATGCAGCATCACCGTTGTCTCTCTGTATTTGGGCGTATGGGGTTTTACTCTCTGCATGCCTGGTTGATAGGTGTTCAAGAAACTATATTTACATCAATGTATGTCCACATTAATAGATGATGATTTAGAAATAATCTTGAGAAAAAGTTTTAATATAATGAGATTCTTGTGAGTAGTGAAAAGTATTACAGTGGTATTTTTATAATACGTGCTGTTGGAGTGGGACTGTTTGCTAGTAATACCTCTAAGCACTGAGAATAAAATACTATGTGTTTTTTTTTTTAAGAATGTGCTGTAGAAATAGGAAGGAAATTGGAGGTAAATTAAATCTTGGTCATAATCAGGCAGTATTTTTCTATCTGTCAGCAAAAACTGACAAAAAACTCCAAAACAACAACAAAATTGTAAACTCTGAGACGAGATTTAGTGATTTACTGTCTGCTTTAACTGTGCCTATGGCTTGCAGTAGAGCTACACAGCCTCAGGGTTTCCCAGATATTTCCATAACTTATTTGTCCATTTTGCATAAAAGGTTATGATCCCACCATTTATCTAAACATTTTCCTAGGCACCTACTCCAATTATAGCTTGTTATGGAAAGCCAGGACTGTCATTTATATGTCTGTGTTGCTTTATTACAGGGATGCAGCATAAAGCAGCATGTAGAGTCAGTGAAGTGAGGGTTTTTGCAGTGTCTTAGCTTACAAAAAATCTTTTCCCTTGCTTAAAAACTGTTCATCAGTGAAAGGTCACCACTCCTAATAGCATGATGTAATTCACTTCAGTGTGCCTTCTTGCTGCACAGCACATTTCATGTGGTAAAATTGGGGGTTTGGTAAAGGCACCAGGACGGATCCAAGCCAGGTTGAAGTCTGGCTGTAATGGGGTCACAGTGGTCTCGCTGCCTTGCCCTCTCTCCTGGGGCTGCTGAGCCTGGGGTAATGGAAATGCTTCCCTTTCAGAATAAAATTTCATTAGCTGAAATACGTAATGGCTCTCTTTTGTATGATCAGTCTTCTGAGTCTTCTTGAACTCAGGCTTTCCATGTTAAAAACGACTGTTGGATGCAGACTCTGCTTTGCTTGAAGTTCAAATAAATTGTTTCATCTTGCATGATTACATTGTTGCACGCTATTTACTTCTCTCGAGTATATATGCAATTTCCAGATCGGCTTACAGGACTGCCTTGAAGAGGCTCAACATTTTATGTCAGTGAACAATTAGATTAGTTACTGGGGCACCTCTCTGCACTCCTCTAAGTGACTATTGTGCTGGCTCTCTTTGATCCCAAGACATCTGGGAAGCCTGGTGCAGACTTACTTAAAGGACGTGGTCTGAAAAAGTAGCAACTTAGGCACTTTCCTCCTGGGAGCATCATCTAGTACTTTATCCTTTATCCTGGGTTTTACTAAAGGTTTCTCCATTTCTTTGTTGAGAGATCCTTTGAATGTGTAGTAGCTGATACCTGAAACACTTTATACTGTGATGGAAGCCTCCCACAAAACACAGCACTCTCAAGTCACCTGTTATTAATGTTCCATGGATCAGATCAGGCATTGAATGATACCTGTAAATACTATTTATTGCCTCTTTGCTGGCAAAGTTGGTCTTCCACTTAATATTTTAGGAGTTTTTAGTAGTGGTCTTTGCCTTCACAAATGTTTTTCCTTCTGTAATGTCCCCTTTTGTTCCCATGTGAGTGGAGTCCTTTCACTTTAGTCTTTTCTACTTTAGTCAATCCACACAAAGCTTTGGGAAAGCAGAATGATACCACATTTGCATCCTTCATTTTGCTGTTGTGAATATAACATGTTTTTAGGGTGTTCTTGCCACCACCCTGTTGCAGTTTTGGATCTGAGCTGGGTGGATATTGCATTAGGCAGATGAAGTCTCTCTTCTAGGATATTCACAGTTCTTCTTGTGATATTCCACTGACTGATAGTGTTTTTCTATATCTTTTCTGTTTACAATCCATCTTTCTTAAATCTGGTTGAGGAGAGCTATATGCTGTTTTTCAGAGAGTCTGCAGTGCTGTAATATGTATTTTTTTCTATCTTTTAGTCAATTGATGAGCACTGTAGAGTTCGCATAAGAAATTCTTATTTTTAGCAAGTGTATAAACTTACATTATTTTGCATGTTCTACTGTTAAATTTCATTTGCTAAATTAAATCTCTGAATGCCTTACCAGGTCTAGATTCAAATGCAGATGTTATATTTTATAAGCACAAGTTTTAAAATTGTGCCACAAGTGTTTGCAAACATTCACAGCTAAATATCTTTAGTGTGAGTACTTTAGTGAGTACATCAACTGGTTGGCTGTTTAACACCATAAATGTGACAGCTCAAGTATCTTGAGTTGTGCTAGGAGAGACTTTGTGTCCTAGAGCTTAATTTCTAGTCCTGTATAATTCCAAAAATATAGTAAGCTAAATAGGAGATATAGAAAGCAAGTTATATTTATGTGTTTTTAAACTTGAAATGCTTCCTGAAATGCTGCATTTCTCAGAGAAAAGTGGATGTCAGAAAATAGCAATAGAGGGTAGATGGGTTTCCGACATATTAAATCTTGGAATTTTTTGCCCTAAGGGAACATTTGCTTCAATTATGATAAAATCTCACATTTTAAGAAATGAAGATTAGGTTCCATGAAGTTAGCAGGATTTAATACCTTTAAGATTACTTTTAAAAAAAAAAGTAGCCACCACAAACTCTCTATTATCTATGCAGATACTTCACTGCTAAAAGGTTTAACATGACGACAGAATGGTGAGAAATATAGGCCTAAGTTATAGAGCTATAAGAAGCAAATGAGTATTTTACTAGTTCTCCTTTCGTATTTTTGTTTGTGTTGTGGTCTTTTTTTTTTTTGTCAGAATTACTGTTCACATCAATATTATGTTGAGGAAAACATTGAGATGTGCAGAGTGTTTGCTAATGATCTACTCTGTTCAAATTGGTAGTCTTGAGAGATGCACTCTTGAGATGTATCTGTCTCTAATATTTGTTTTAGGCAACTGTGAAATCTTGCTGTCCCAATATAAATATCCAGATGACAGATACATGTACAAATATTTTTCAGGGAATCATCTTTGGTTGTTTTAAGGTAGAACTTGATTTTTGTTAGTAGGAGCACAAATTTGGAAGTTTGTATGACTTAGATGATCCTCAGCCTTGTTGTACTGCCACTTCTAATCCTGTTTAAAAATAAGATTGCTCAGAGTCACGTAGGACTCATTTGTGGTTCTGAAGTTAGATGGTTTAAAAAATAGACCTATATTTTGGACCCAAAGCTAGCACATATGTTCAGCTGGAAATAATAAGTATAAAGTCTTTTGTTAGAAAGATGTGCTGGATTGTTTCAAGATACTCCGTCTTTTTTAGTCTAGCTAATATTCCACCTATGGAAAATACTTTGCTGCATCATCTCTGCTTATTATCTTATCTTGCAGCAGAAACTGAATATATTGAAGGTTTTTGTTCAAAAAATGATCTCTGTTGATCTTTTAATTCCATTCACACTTTTCCTTAGGTTTTGTTTTAGAAAAAATAATCCAAGATAGTATGCATTCGGCAAAAAAACCTCAAATACTTGATATTGTTCTTTTTAGTCGTCAATAATGTGACTGCCCTTCCTTAACATACTAATAAAAACAAAAACAACCAAAACCTTTTTTCTTTAGAACAAGCAACAAACTTTGGTTTTCACCCTTAGTGGTGTGGTGCAAGATTTTACTCTAGAAGAATTTGGGAATGAGGGTCAAGTTTGCCTTTAAAACTCAAGTCCCAAATAGAGGGAAATCTCCATATAAAATCATTCCACAAAACTCTTGGGTTGCTCAGTGTGGGCCCTCCATGCCTACTGAGGATAGTTTGAAGCCGAAAGGCAAAGCTGAGATAACAGAATTTTTCCCAGAGGTCAGCTTGGCCCATCAAGCTGAAACCAAAATCTAAGCATCTGGCCTTCTGGGCAACTCTCACTTTATCAGCCACAGTCAGTGATGTGCACTTTGACCTGCTGAATCCATGAACTGTCTCCTCCCTCACAAATCTGAAGAGCTGAAAGGACATGCAGCTGAGGCATGTTGGAACCTAAATCATAGGTAAGGTTCCAGCAGTTTCTTTGAAAACCCCTTTCAAAAGAGGTTCACAACTGGTTTGTATAAGCAGTGTACATTAAGGCAAATATTTTAGGTGTTCCAGTCCTAACAAAAGTAAAAATCAACAATTAATCTGCTTGCTAAAATTTAGAAGTCAATAGCTTTCCACATTTTGCGGAATGTAAGAAAAAAGTCTTTGTAAATGAAGCTTTCCATCCAGTTCCTGTTACACCATTACAGTTTGCTATGCCCTGTGTTTTCAAGCTGAAACTGTAGCATCAAAAGTGTTATTAACTTCTGCTGCTCGCTGTATGTGTAAAGATTTTATTTGTAGATGCCGAATGACAGTTTGGATCAAGGTCCAACTGTGTAAAACTCTAAAGGTTCTGACACAGAAACAAATATATATCATAGTAATATATTGGTGATTTATCCTTCCTTTACTGAAGGATAAGCTAACCTGATATTGCTGCATGCATTTGCAGAGAAAAATATTCATGTAGGTGGATTCTGAAAAGTGGTTGATGTGTAATAACCTCTCCTTGGACCAAAGTCTTGCAATAGGCACAGGTCTGTGATGAGTAGGTCATGAACCTGGCTGAATACTGTGAATTAGTAAATAAGTAATTTACTAAATAGGTGGTTTCAATAAAGGTAATGCACTTATTTAACAAATGTGTTTTTTTAATTTATTGCCTTCTTCTAATTCCATTCAACACTCATTACCCGAGCACCAACACTGTGCATAGCTCTGTAGATGTTACAAATTAAATCCAGTGCTTGAAGTGAATAAAACACTTACCAGAGGAGAAACTATCAGGATGCCTTGGGCAGAAGCAGATTTCAGGCATTATCTCTCGTTTGCTGGTGTGCATGAGCACGCCTGCCTGCCTCACGTGTGCATTCAGGGAGAGAGCGATGAAAAGGTCAGATGCCTGCTATGGATATGATCTCCGTTCATCTTGCAGTGCTGATGAAGTTTTGTTGATTGAATGTAAATACGCCTTAACTCTTCCACAGCATGTGCATCAAAGGGAACATTATTAGAGTGAAGACAGGCATTTGTTGGTACAATGGAAGTAATACTGTCTGCGCAATCCTGTTTAGAGGTGGTGTACAGTGGCATCTGGATATATTTGCATCTAAATGAGATGAGCGTTTCTTTTCATACAGCTTTGATTTACCTTGATCGCTACAGGTTTTTATTCCCTCTGGGATTTGGGGAACCGTATTCCCATTATGCACTCATCTTCCCTTCACATACTGTCTGCCACCTTCAGTCAGTGCCGCCAGATAAGTATATATAATAAAGATCTTTTACATCAGATCTGGTTACCATGCTGTCAGGCCAGTTACTGGGGTCCGGCACTCAGGAGGAGCAATGAGTGATGACAGCATTTATTTAAGTACTGCTCTTCTTTTTGTTCCTATTTTTTATGTTAAGTATTGACTGTATCTGAATCTGCTTCATCATTATTATTGTTTCTCAGAATGCATAGTTCCAAATTTTTTGTTTTAGAATTGTTTTTAAATCATTGATTTTCCTTTTTTTTTTCTTTTTGCCTCTGAAGAGCCTCAGTAGTCTGTTAACCAGCATCCTAAAAATCTGTGTCTTACAGGGTAGCCAGAGCTATGGCACTTAAGTATAATAATGTAGAAAAACACTTGGGAAGTAGAATTTGTAAATCAACATACATGGGTGAGCCTCTTGTGTTACACATTATAAACTTCTGCTTTGAATTAATGTAAGATTTCAACTCCTCCTTTGCACGACATAATCATTCACTGACGTTTACTTTCCCATATTCTGCAAACTCTAAAAAGCTTTTGGAACTATTTCAGCTTTGGAAAAGGGGAAACTCTCAGTTGCTGGTCGTTGTTGTTTGGATTGCAGTACCTTCCAAGGAGCCCTGGGCACTTAGCAAAGACAGGGGAAGGTCCATCCCATGCCCCAAGGACTGTGTGTTTTTAAAAGACAATTAAACGTGGTAGTAACAGAGGAGTGTGTGTACTCTTCTAATGAGAGAATTATCCCCTCATTAACAAGACCTATCCTCACTGTCTTCACTTTTTCTGTTCCTTTTCTCATTTCAGTGATGAGTTTCTGCTTTCTTACCTATTTACCCAGGTCTTGTATGTTTGTATCTTATGATGTTAAGTACATTTCCCTTCAGTGGAGCATCTCTAATATTTCCCTTTTCATTCCCACTCCAAGTCACTGGGGCAATCCTGTCCTTCTGACATACTTAATGGGATTTGTCAAGTCTTTGGTGTAACCATGTTTTATTTCCATGAGTAATGAGATACTGTGATAGGGCATCTTGTCCTGCCCCAAACGAGACATGCCAAGCCAAACATGAAATGGAATGCCAAACGCTATGTCCTATATGTTTGTCAAGTGTGTGATCTATTTTTTAGAGACCCAACTCAGTACACTGAAATATTTTACTACTTGTGAACTTTAGCTTCTGTTAATATGATTGAAGCAAGTGGAAATGGAAATTGTCAGGGCAATTTAACAAAGCAAGCCTGTAAAACTCATTACATCCCAGGTAGTAAAATCACTTTAGAAGGCACATTCTTCAAACTTGAGCTTTATTCAGTAAACTGCATTGGTGCCTGACCTTTTAAGAGCTTTCCCTTGCTTGGGAGGGAGGAGGGGGAAAGGCCTTGTTGTACAGAGCTACCTATCTTAAATTACAAACAGCAGCCAGACTTGACTCTGTGCTTTAGATCACACAGGATGACAAAGTGTGCAACTGCTCCAAACAGACAGTTAAATGGCCAGCTATTTAGATGAGTTTGATGTGTATTTCATGTAATTGTATACTCCATAAAGCAGTAAAAAACCAATGTTGTGTGCTGTCTGTATTTTAGCACAAAGTAAATCAAAGTACCAATCTCATGTTTGTAATTCAACCTAATCTTTTCAAGACCTGATGCTTGAAAGAAGCTTTAGATTGATACTAGGTAGTGGGTGTGTGAGGGTTTGAGATGCTTTGGAGAAAATAATTCCTGTAAGGTCTATATCTAATTTGCATAGCAAGTTAAATTAGCTTGTTGAGAACTCTCCAAGACTGTGGCTGGGTTTCTCCTGCACTGCAGTGTAAACATGCCCCTAAGTATGCCTCTCTCTGCACTGACTCCATGCATGTCTCCAAATAGATGACAGGCTTTTCCTGCCCAAGTTATGAATGAGCTGTCAATCTACTCTAGATAACAAATAGAGGCTCTATTTTTTTTCAATGTTTTAAGAAAATATTTTATTCTTCCAGTCATATGCCACAAATTTCAATTGGTGGTGTACGTGAAAAGCAAATGTGTCATGGGCTGTGTCTCTGCCAGTTCATTATTTTCATTTTCCAGCATCTAAACAATTATGAGCTGTAGGGATTGCATTTTCTTGGAGCTATCCTCTGCCAGGCTCATGAGCACAAGTCAGGTTGCTCATTAGTGAGCCCACACACTCAGAGTTTAGCCCAGTAACCTTTGAAGTAAATGGAAAGCCTCCCACATATTTATTGGGTGGCAGGCATTTAGTGCACATTGTGGCATTAAAAGATTTTGTCTAATTACATAATGAGGCTTTTGCCTTATCTATGTAGTTTGTGAAGTTATGGGAAGTATGTTAGAGCTGATTCTGGAAAACTTTGTTAAGAGAAAGTGTTTGCCTGCTCTGCAATTTTCATGTTGTTTCATGTATTTTTTTGCCATTGGTGCTATGCATTTTTTTTCCTCCTGGATCTGTCACCATCTTTTCTAGAGGTTTCCTGAACATCTTTAAAGATAGCTGGTAAAAGAGATAAGTGAAAATAAAAGATAGTTAAGAAAGGATTGAGAGTGAGGAATAGAAACTTTAAAAAGGAAAGTTTTTGCAAGAAGAACTGGTATAAAAAAAGAAAAATATGTTTCTTTTTGTTTTTCTATGAGCAGAAGGATTTGCAAATGCATGAATGGTACTGAGTCCTACATGCAGTGAGAATAGTCAGGTCCACAGGTGACAGAAAAAAAGCTATGCAAATTCATAGCACTCCTGGTAAGTCCTCCTTGTGTATGTAATCCACAAAAAGTTTGCCAGCATAAAGAAAGGATAGGAGATGATACATATAGGTGATGGAACTCCACAATAGCTGGGTTTTTACCATGAAGAAGTACTGGTCTTGGTGTATAAATTCTTTTGCATCAAGGGGAAGTTGGTGCTAAGCCAGATATAAAGCCTAGGATGATTCCTCTTTAAAAATTTGGCCTTTTCCCGTGCAGGAAAGAAATGTTCCTTGCTTTCCAACAGGTGAAATTTATTCCATTATTCTTGTACATTGGTAGCATTTCTTATCCCTGTTTAAATTCCCTTTTCCAGTGTGTGGCAGTGCCTTAGGTTTGAAGAATCAAAAGGGGAGCAATTATAGAAAAAGAGTTAACCTTTCAGGAGGTGTTAGAATGTAAGTGATCCACCATCCTGAGGAAAGGGAATGCAGATGAACCTTTGATTGTAGGTATACATGGCATGCTTTGTGGTTTTCTTTCATAAACCCTCTCCTCTGCACAAAACAGAAATAGGGATAGTTGGGAATGTGCTCTGTTCTACTAAACAACCTGCAAACTGTGTGCTGTAACTACACTGCTGTAATACCTTTTTTTAATGTCTAGTTGCTATGCCCAGCATTTAAAAAAACATACTTTAAATACAACACAGGGTGTTTACTCTCCATAGTGGGGTAATCTATAGCTGTTGCTGAGGTAGGAAGCAGTTCTGAAGATTTACTTTTCTGGAAGGAAGGTGGACATTTGATGGTGAAAGAAAGTATTAATTTAAATACTCAGCTTGCCTTCATTTATTAGAGTTGTTTATTTCACATAAAGCAGAGTTTTCCAAAAGTCTTTCTCTATAACCATCTACAAACTGTGGTTTCTGTACCTGTGGTTTCTGCAGACTCCACGCTGGGGCTCACAGAAATAATCATGAATTGCCTTGCCTTAGTCAAATATTTTTAACCATCAATATTTTCCCTTTTTTCTGGAATTTCAGACTTTAAAGCAAATTATTCATCTTTGAATATAAAAGATAATGCAGCAATCACTCCCTCCGTTCATGCTCCTCTACTTGAAATGCAGGTCAAATGTTGATGAAAAAAGGGGAAAAAAGAATGAAGAAAATATTGTTGATGAAAAAGGGGAAAAAATAAAGAATAAATATTGGTTTATTAATCAATCACAGCATTGTGATTGATTAATAAACCTCATTCTCTGTGTATCTTGTCATGTTTTCCCAGCTTATGCAATGCTATGGTTATATTTAAATTTTTGGCCTTTGTTTTCTCCATTTGCATTATTTTACATGTGCTCCCTTTAGTGTCATCATCTTCTTAAGTGCTTTATTGTTAGTAGCAACTGAATTACAAGTCATTCACATTTGCCCGTTTGCACAGGCTTAGTAAAAGGAAAAGCCCTCCCTCTTTTTACCAGATTCTCTGAGATACAGAAACCTGGCCTTAGTTCAGACAAATATTTTAAAATATGGTGCAGTTCTAGTATTGTAATTGACTGTATTATTTTTTGTTCAGAAGATGAGCTTACCTATATTTGAAATTAAATATATGAACTGCTCAGCCAGTTTTTCTGTCTGTAGCTCAGCTATCTTCTAACCTCAGCTCTCTGATTTTCATTTTGCTCTTAACATGGACAGAATGAGTTCCTGGGGAAGCCCCCACAGAATTACCCTATAGACACAGCCTCCTTGCTAAGGAAAAGAACTGACACTGCCCTTGGAGCACAGGGTCATATGCAGCAAGCTTAGTCAGAGGTTTCCAAAAAACACTCTCAGCTTGAATTGTAGTTTTGATTGGTGACTTTGATGTCACCATGTGGAAGCAAGAGATGGTCACAGCCTTGCATATGTGTTTGGGATGACTGTGGCTCCTCCACAACTTGTGTGAGGGAAAATGTGTTGGCCTGTATTTAGTTTAACTACCTGCAGTAAAAGGAAGAGATACATTTATAGAAAGAGGGTGAGGAAATCATGTTTACCAAGGGCTTTTAGTACCCAACATGAAGTAGCACTAATCATAATTATTGGGACATTTTTCCCAGGAATATGGTAGCAATGTTTGAAGCCATAGGATTCAGAACTGTTTGTCTTCTTAAAAACAGTTTGTGTTGGAAAACAGATGCAGCTGTTTGGTATATACACCATTTTGCTGGTAATCTGAATCTATCAGTAGCAAAATGAAATTATGCATAAATTCATTGTTGCAATGATGAGTAGTCACAAGGAGAATACCTACAGTGACTCCTTGTTTGTCATAATTTCCCCCCAAAAAAGATAGATGTAGGCAGTAAGCATGATCCCCTGTTAAACCATTTGGGTTTATTAACAAATTGCCCATATTTTTGCTAGTCACTGCAATTATTTCTTTTGTCCTAGTGTTTATTCTTCCAAGTCATTCCAATAATTCCAGGATACAATTAATTTCCATCAAATTTAGTGGGATTTGAAAACTGTCTGTTTTTTTCCAGATGTGTAGAGTGAAAATATCTACACTCTGTATATGCATGTGTATATGGGAGGCTAGAGCTATATTAGATAGGAAACATTATTGAGCATATTATGTATAAGTCTGTTGAATATAAGTCTCTTTTCTGCACCACAATTCCTATTTTAAATAACCCTTCTTTTTCTCAGTATTGCTCATAATTTTTTCCTGCAATTAAGCAAAAAGGCAAGCAGCAGGAAAGGCACATTAAGAAAATGTAACTAGGTGCATTTTTGCAGGCCTCTGTCTCATTTTCATGCAGTGATATATTAAGGAATTGTTTAAATTTTAAGCTACACAGAGATGAAGAATTCAACACAGAGATAGGACATTTTGGAATCCTCAGATGCCTAGAAACAAAACTAGTGCTTTCTAGGGACTTAGAGGAAAGAAAATATATTTAACTTGTTATAGCAAGCCATGATCCCCTTCTTATTTCCTAGAAAAAATTGCCAAATTTCTCCAAAAATATTATCAGTGGCAGAGAGAAGGTATGTAAAAGGTTATCTTTGCTTGATTTTGCAATTAATTGATCCAATAACTATTTCTGAAGTCTCAGTATTTTGAAAAAAAATTGGATCAGTATTAAGGCAGCTTAACTGGCTACATGGTGAGTCTGCATTGTGTTGGTTCTTTCTGATGGAGATTTCCCTCTCTAAAACCTTGCTGTCTAAGGGTTTGAGTAAGCTAGAGGAGTTTCTGGCAGGGTGAACTCGATACAAACAGACACTGTGCAAAGCAGGCCTTACTGTGGCACTGCCTTAAAATATTCAACCTGTAATGTTCTGGGGAAAATTTCCAGTCTGGTAACTGTGTCATATTTTCTCTCAAAACACTATTTGTTTTCTATAGACAAAGAGCAGCTTTTGTATAGGTAGTTGAAAGTACAAAGAGGTCTCTTGGCAAATCATTAATCTTGCTTATAATTGCTAGTCAGCACTGTAGCTCTTTCCCATAAATTAAAAGAGGGGGGTTAGCCAAACATCTTGTGTTTCCTGAGGCAGGGAGCAAGAAGAGCTGATCGTCAGGGGCAAGGACCCCATTTGAAACTTGTATTAATGTGTAGTACCATTCAATAGGGGAGAAGGGAGGGAAGACAAAGATAGGGAAAAGAAGAATTAACTTAGTCTGTTTACTTCATTAGAAAGATGGAAGACAGCCTTAACTCATCCTTGGCTTCCACTGTGTAAATGGCTTTCCTTTTGCTCATGAGTAAATGACGTAATTGCCCATGTTTCCCTCGAGTTTTGTTTCTTGTGAGTGTGTTTACACACATGTGTCAGTTGAAAAGTGAGTGGCCCTGATCTCACACCCCAGAGTGGACGTTCACACTGGGGCTGGCAGGACGAGGACCATGAGAAGCAATAGTTTAGCCAGATCCAGGGTTTAGCCAGATCACCTCTTCCTCCTTGAGGATGTTCATCTAATTATTTTTTTCTCAGGGGCATGGTTGTGTCGCCAAGGTGCAGCTTATGGTATGGGGTGAAACTGAGGGACTTTCTGAGAGAGGATTCTTCTCATTCCTGCCTGTGTCTGCTGTTTTATTTGTTCCGAGGGAGTGTCTGAGTTTTCCCAGTGTGACAGTCTAGACAGGGAAGGAGAAGGCTGTCACCCTCCTTGCACTGTGTTCTGAGGGGCAGGCTGCTTGCTCATGAGATCAGAGCAGGTACAGAGAGACTGCTTGGGGTCCCCTCACCCGGGTGCCCTACAAAGGTCATGCAGGTGGAAGCCTGGGCTTTTCATGTCCCTCTGTCCTCCCTTGTACTTCTGTAATTTGCTCCTAACTTCTCACAACAGAAAGCTCTTAATTAGCCTTTTTTAAGTCGGAGTCCAACTCAGCTGCTCGTGAAGAGCTCTTTAGGTAAGTCAAGTGTGGGGTGTTCTTCTGTTCTGTGTTATAACACAGCTTGTCAGCTCAGGGATTTCACACACTGGTATGGCAAACACTTCTCTTTGTATGTATCTCAGGACTATTACTCTTATCAAGTGCTTTAAATGTATTAAAAAACCCCCAAACCCCACACAAGGCAAAATGCTTGTCTGGGAGAGCTTGCACAGCGCTGCTGCTTGTGGATTAAATATGTACAGCATGCAGCTGTAAATATGTACTGCACTAGCAGCTTTTAGTAGTGAACCATTCAGCCTTCTCTGATAAAGGCTGCTCTATTGCCCACTTCCTTATAAGTTTCTGGATACAGCATAATGATATTGAGGATGTGACCAAGAAAGCATACAGCTCCAAACAATCACGCTGGTGCTTTGCATGCCAGGCAATATGGTCCTCCTGACATGGGGTCTTTCCCTTTCCCAGCACTTATCTGCCTTGTTTAGATTGAAACCTATTCTGGGAATTTCCTTATGTTTTATTTTTAAACTGTCTGTCAAATCCCAATGCTTAACTACCATAATTGAAGAAAATAAACAACATCAATTACTCTCAAAAAATAGTGGATGTTATACTGAAAGTTTCACGTGCAAATGTATAGTGTTACTCAGACTTTTTAATACATTATACAAAATTCCTCTTTAGCAAAGAAAGGCAAAAAGGACTGCTGCCTTCTGGGCAGTAGCACTAAGACATTCCTGTACAGTAGATTTTCCCAACCTACCAGCTCTGTTTAAATGCCTGTTACAAAGATGCATGCCCCATGGGGACTGCAAAACAGTATCACAAAATGCCTAAAAGCATGGGAGGCCACATTTTGTATAGGAGCAGAAATGCTAATCATCTTGTCCCCTTGATAACCTCTCAAGGGCCACTAAAATGGCAATCCTTTATCTCTGGTTTGAAAACTGCTGCTCTCCAGGCGAGGGATTAACTCAAGCTTCCTGGTACACAAAGTAAAGGTACTATCCATATTGACTTCTTAGGCAATATAGAAATCTGACTGCATGAAGGTAAGTGTAAAGACAGTGTTTGTTGGCAGAGAAATTAGTTCTAAATGAGATAATCAGAAACACTAAAAGCAGAAAAACATGAACAAGGAATGGAGGAGAAGTCCGAGCTTGGAAAACAGTATGTGAATACCACTCAGATCACTGGTGTTTTTCCTGTTCATGTAGTTCATAAATTCTCTTTCCTGTTTTATACTGTTTAGTTCTTTGGTTACTTTTCCATTTGAATTTCAATTTGAAGTATGTGAAGAAGGAGCAGATGGTTATACAGTCAGGATTGGTGGCAGAGAGGTAGCAAGTGATTTTATAATATGAACAAACCAGGTTCTAGCTGTTTGATCTCAGCAATTTTTTCCTAGATTGGAAAGCCATCTATTAAATTTCTGTTTCCCATATGGGCACTCATAGGCTGAGATCAAGTCACCTCTAAACCATCTCTTTGATGAGTTAGATAAATTGATCATCTTGCATCTCACACTGTGAAGCAAATGCTTTGATCCTTTCATCCTTCTTCTTGCTTTTTCCCCTGCAACTGCTCTAGTTTTTCCAAGTCCTTACTGTGAAAGTGAGAACTTGGACCTCACAGTTCCTGCATTGCTAGCACTAGAGCCAAGGTGTTGTACTTATCCTGTATCCCCCTTTCATCACATCATAGCCTCTTGAAGCAGTGCTACTCTAAGAATTCATGTTCATCTTCTCATTTAGCCTGACCTCGAGACATTGTCAGAGGCACTGACAGGGTTGAGCTCACCACCTGGAAAAATGCTATTTCTTAGTCCTAGATGAAAGCCTGTGTGCTTTTAAACAGCAAATTGTTTGGATATGTTGATGCATGAGAGGGCACACTGATGTCAACTTTTGAATCAGTGTGATCTGGAGCTCTAGTGAGAATAAATAGTTTTGCTATTTTCATTGAAAATAGCATGATTGTAAAACGAATGATTGTATATCTGGGAAGAAAGAAAAAGACTTCAAGATGCAGGTGAAGTGGGAAAAAGATCATGCATAGGATTGGTTTGGTTTTGTGTGGGGTTTTTTAAACCAATCCAGTAACTCTATTAGCCTAATTTGACATGCTAGTTTCAAAAGTCAGAATTTAGGCATTATTTAAGATGGTTGTTTTGCATTCCCATGTTTATATAAAAGACCACATGTAACTGAGTATAGAGAGGGGGGAAGAAAATCCTTTGATCCTTCAGCAA
The DNA here is from genome assembly GCA_013400515.1 of Erpornis zantholeuca. Taxonomy (NCBI): domain Eukaryota; kingdom Metazoa; phylum Chordata; class Aves; order Passeriformes; family Timaliidae; genus Erpornis; species Erpornis zantholeuca. The sequence continues at coordinate 109,053 of VZTN01019843.1, read as the reverse complement.
AATGTTTTTATGTAAGTAGCCTTCTCGTGGTGAGCTCTGGAAGTCTGGACAGATCATTGTCCATCTGTTTTTACAACTTTCTGTGATCACTGTCCAGCAAATGCTGTTTAATCTACAGAGAATAAACACTTCCAGAGTTGACAATGTGCTTCCCAGGTGCCGAGGGGGAGGGTCACGCAGCCAGGCCTTTTGCTGAAATGCAGGAAAACAGTCTTCCAGAGAAAACAAATATCCATGGAGACTTTAGGGAAGACTCACATCTCTTTCATTTTCCTTTCCTTTTAGAAACCAGACACTCTTTTGGAAAGAAATATAAAGGTACTGGTAACTTGTCTTGTGCTGGACCAGTTAGCGCACAAGAAGGAAGAGATGCCAAGATCTTTAGAATCAGTAGCTCTTTTTTAAAGATTAAAGGAGTGTGAAGGAAACATGTAATGTTTGTGCAGAAGGCTAATGAAACAAATTCCCATAACTATGTTTCCATGGAGCACTGCTGATTGCTGGAAGAGGGATAGGAGGCCCAGAACTGCAGCGTGGAAACGAGCCGCTGTGTCTGGATCATGTCATGGCAGGGAGGCTTAGTAGCTCTGAGGCGCTGCCCTCATTCGTGCTGGAGCTTAACATCCCCTCCAAAACATTGTGCAGCAGGCAGACAACCAGCCCTCACTGCTATTCATCCCAAGGACCCTGCCTGTCCTTGGATGAGGAATTCTGTGCTGTTTCTCTCACCCCAAGATAATGATGCAGGGCTTAGGCTCCCTGGCACAGGATATAAGTATTGTACATGTGTTTTCATGTTATGGTAACAAAAAGGCATATGCCACTGTCGGTGGTGCTGCTCTAACTACAGCACTGCTAGCTTCTTTTTGTCTTGCTCTTAGATTTGTGTGCCTTTGTGAATGCTTGTACTTCTATTCACAGGATATTCTTTCACAGAAATCCAAAGGGCATTACAGAACTGACACACCAAACTTCCTGTGCTGTAAAACCTTGCTTCAAATACTCCGCACTCCTGAAATGCCCAGAATATTCAGGATTCTTTCCTTATCTTTCTTAACAGTTCCTCGCTCTGAAGTGTACAAGAACCTGTATTCCTGGATAGTTTATTCCCCAAAATGCTCAGGGTACCTCAGCTCCAGGCCTCTTTTGTGATTTTTTGTTTGTTTGGGTCTCTCTCTTTCTCAGTAGGTGGTTAGTCAGAGCGATAATACATGTATGAACCTAATTTGAGGCCTAACTTCCCTGGCATCCTTTCATCAGGTGCATCACTGTCTGTGGCAGGGTTTCAGAAGGGTGAACAGGAGAGGGAATGAAGCAATTTGGCTTTTTGACTGCTTTTTTGTGAGCTCTTTGGAATGGGTGTGACAGGGCTTTACTCTTGATCGGTCCCCAAGTACATAAAAATAAATCTTGTCCAAACACATGCCTTTCTCTAGCTGCAGTGGTTTTAAAAGCAAGTTGCCCTCTGAGCTGGGATTCCTTCTGTGTTTTCTCATCCCAAATTTAAGGCTCGGTGGTTTTAAAATGTAAGTAAATGTTTCCCATCTTTGCCTCTAATCCATTAATATCACATATCATCTAAGCTGCTGAAATTAATAAGTGTAGTGAAGAAACCACATACACACCCCAACTGGCCTTCTTGTGTGGCTGGACTAGGCCAGCAGCACTGCCTGCCAGCAGTATCCATCCCTGCCAAATGCGAGTTTACTGGATGTGCAGCAGTAGGTTCATGAAGTATTCTGCCACTACAGGTCAAGCAATTGAATATGAATATTGGCAGGATCACATTGCAAGAGTGTTATTTAATAGAGCTGTTCCTTCTTAGAAAATGTTTTTTTAAATGGTCTGTGGAGCTAGCTCAGGACTGAAAGGTCTTGTGTCTAACTGAAAGGCTGTATAAACTAACAGCAGCCAGCACAAGGTGTAAAAGCTGGGGAAACTCCATGCCCTGAATGTGGCTGAATCAAGTTCAGGGTCAGCACACTTCTATTCTGGACAAGAAAAGTCACACCCATTCCTTGCCACTTGGGAACAACAAACAACTGAGGTTATTGTGATTTTGTCTGCTAATCAAAGTGGGACTTCTTTGTTTGTCATGACTTGGGCTACTTCAAGTAGCACCAACTGTTTCCATCTTGCTAATTGTCTGTAGTAAAGAAGGCTAATGAAAATTTAAGAATAATTTCTGCTCTCACTTTGTTACCCATAAGTATTTTTCTAGCCTGTCATGATTTTCTGTTAATCTATTCACCACTATGAAGTTCAAAAACAGTAATGAAGAAAAATAATTTGTGGATTACATCATTTCAGGAACAGACCTCTGAGGTTTAACTGCAAGGCCAAAGTCACAAGGCACTGGTTTTGACACGAGGTACTTTATCATCTGCAGAGCTTAAGTTCGGTGGTCCTTTGAAAGCTGGGAGATGCCTGCTGAGAACCAGTTTATGTCAGGTTGACCTTACCAGCAAGGGACACAGTGAGCAAAGATCTTAAAAAGGGGTGTGGATGACACTTTTATTTATTTACCTATCTGTCACTGTTGTAACTTTGAGACATAACAGCCTTGCAGGGCCTCATTAGGTTCATGTGAAAGAAAGAATAGGGGAAAACTACTTTGTCTTGTCAGTACATATTAGATTTAGTATCTAAATATGTACGTATGTGTGTATATATATACATGCAGAGCTCTAAAAGAGAGAACTATTTAACCATTATTTTACTAATTATTTTAAAGTGGCAAAATACTTGCAAGGACTCAGGGCTCTGGCACAGGGTATGTTGTCCCCAAAGTACTCTAAAGCATGGTACGTAGTACTGATTATAAAAACACTATCTGCACCTGCTACTTCAGATTTTGGTCCTTCATTCTGGGCTTCCAGGGCATGGATGATACAGTAGATAGTACTGATCCTCAAGATTAAGAGGTAAGATAGCGTGGTTGCTCTTCCATGCTCTGTTGGTGGGTTACTGTGTGTCACTGGTCAACTAATTTCTTCTCACCATCTTGGTACTCCCACTAGCTTTTTTCATTTGCATACTTGTGGTTCTTGGACACTTTCTTACTTTCTGTCTGTGCAGAACATAGCACAGAGCAGCCCTGTTCTTGTCACTGTAGCATAAATGTTAGATAAAGGCAGGAGGGAAGCATTTTTCTCTGGTTGTTGTTCAGTGTTTCCATTGCACTCTAGGGAATACTGTGGCCAGGTTTCCATGAAATTTGGGAATGGATAGTAGGAAAGAGAGCTTTTGTCAAAGTGATCCCCCCGCTCCCTCAGGATGATGCGGGTCCTTTTGTTGGGAAACCAGGTGTTTGCTTCCTGCGTGCGGTGGAGCTGGTGGCTCTGCTGGTGATACACCTGCGCAAGTGGCTTCCGCTGGATCGCAGCCCGAACAAACTGCGAATTCCTTATCCTCTCGTATCGACATTACTGCATGCTTCACAGCTGTAGCAAGGCATTTTAGTGTCCAGGGTAACACCTTGTACTTGGCAGCTCTCCTGCTCCCCCCACGCGTTCCCCCGAGTGTCAGCACCTGGGCAGGGAGGCGCAGGAAGCGAGTCTGAGCTGCGAGGCAGGGCTGCAGCCCACCTGCGTGGCTCTTGGCCCCACTGCCATCGCCGTGGCACTCTGCTGCCTTCCATCTTCCTTTGGAGATTGTGCCTAGGGAGGGCACTGCTTCTGCCCTTTGCAAGGGACTGCTCTTGCTCCCTATTTGAAAAGGCTTGGGCAGGGGCTAGAGGCAGGCTGCTGAGTTATTCCCACCATCCAGATGGAATGCTTCTTTTGTCCCTGCCCCTGTCTTCTCCCTGAAGGTTTCCCTGCCCTTCCCCAAGCCATGCTTCTGTCGGCATCAAAAACTCTCAATCTGCTTTGTATGAAGTCCCTACTTCTGAAGTTTTATGTGGCGTGATCTTATTTATTTAGGCTGGTCCCAAATCCACCGTTACAGCTGATCCATTTATGCAGCAGCCCCGTAACTCCTATAGTTTTGACAGTAAGCCCTTGTAGGTAGGTCTACCTCCAGGAAAGCCTTTGAGATGATTGAAATGTAATTAAAAAGTGAAGACCAGATGTTTCTTCCCAGATTATATTTTCGAGATCACAACAGTCCTTTCAAAAGGGAGGAGAAAAAAAGGAAACAAGAGAAAACCTCTACTGCTCTGCTTTAGCAAGGGAATTTCCTGAAGTATGTACAAGAAAAATCTGGATTTTGTTAATTCTTTTCTTTTTTTTTTTTTCCATTTCACACTGAAGTCTGTAAGCAGCTTGAAATGGTAATAAAACAAAGTGGACTTTCCATTCCATTGTGCAAAGCCAGCAGATTTGTTTTTCCCCAGTGCACCTGCTTTGTTGCTCAGCCTTTCCAGAGGGGTTAAAAATAAAAAAAAAGCCGACTTTTTTTTCTGGAACAGTGGTTTACTAGTATTTTTTTTTCCTGTAATTCGCCACAATAAAAATGTTTTCTTGGATATACTTTTGAAAATCCTTCATTCCATTCTGTGAAGGCAAATAAAGACGTGGAGGAGTTGGGGGGGGAGTGGAAATCCACATTCATCAAAAGCAAAAGAGAATGTTTGAATAGGTGCAAATCTTTGTAGTAAAACTGCCAGGAAACACACAACATTAATATAATTGTGGCATTGAACTGGCAAATTAGAGCAGATATACTCCTGCCATCTTTAAGCAAAACACTTCTTATGCAGAGAGAATGATTATTTGATAGGTTGAGATTTCTTCTAAGTATTTAATTTTATTCTGTGGTCTGTGTATTATGTTGTCTTTGTACTGTCCTTGACAAGAAAAAGTCCTGTCAAAAAAAAGAACATTTTTCCCCAGGAGAGTATGATGGTTTTTTGTCTTCTAGACAGCAAATATGTGGGTAAATTTACAGGTATTTGTTTACTATCTTTATAAAAGGTTAGATACAGATATGTTTATTTAACTTACCTATTTAAGCTGACTTTTAAAATTCAAGTGCTAGTAAATGTCCTACGAACCTCTTCAGGGTATACTAAATCTACTTTATGTCCAGGGAATATGTTTTCCATAGTTCTGGGCAGCATACAAATTTGCCATGGCCATGACTCACTGAAGACTGAAAGGTGTTCCTGTGTGTTACCTGCTTGGGCATTGCTGCTAAGGATGATGCTGGAGTGACACAAGGGGACCAAAATGATGTCTGATTCTGAACTCCTCATTCACTTGCTTTATATTTAGATCAGCATAATCCGGGGGGGTTATGGGTTTGTGGGTTCCAGCTGGGCAGTTTGCTGAGCTAAGATGAGAACTTGTAGGTCTTTGGCCAAGTCCAGCATTCAGGTTGTGTCTACAGTAAGGAGCAGTATGGACTAATGGGAGCACGTCTGGGGAGACAAATAGTGCTGCAGAGCTGGCATCCACACTGGGAATCTCACTGAGGCTTCATCTCACACGAGTTCTCGTCAGGCCCCGGGGGCAGCAGGCTTGGTCGTGGTGGAAATACATCAAGAGGAGTTCTGAACTGAACTTCTGGGTAAATCTAATCTAACAGTACCTGAGTTCCCTGTGCTCCACAACCGCTCTGTGATATGAACCAGCACATGTCAAGTGGGAATAATTAGGAAATTTGCATAAAAGACACATTCCTGGTTCGCACTGAAATGCAAATGTAGGTGCAACCTCAGTGAGCTTCATGCCTGTTTGTATTCAAGCTATTTTGCACCTCTTGGAAAATGTGAAGAAAACAAGTGAAAGCAGATTAGGCTGTGGGAATAATTGTAGACTGGCTAAGTGGGAATCAAGGCTAGTAATTGCCTAATTTATGTTGTAAATAACGTCATACAGCCATTATTGGGAAAAGAGCCTAACAGAGCAAGTAGATTGCTTTATAAGGTTAAAAAGATATACTGGATTGCCTTTTGCCTGTATCTGTTCATAACAGTGCAGACCCTGTTTTTTAGTTACAAGTTTAGTCCCTTGAGCCTTTGTAACGAAATTCCTCCTCAGTATAGAATATTGCAACGTGTACTGTCAAGAATAACAGTTATCTAAAAGCATGGAGAAAAAAAATGCAATGCCTACTATCATGTTTCTTCAAATGGAGCCTGTGCTGAGGAGCCACAGAGTTCAGAAGCATAGCGAGGTACAGCCTGAGCTAAGGCACTGAGTGCTCACAGTGAAGAGGATTGCAGGCTCAGGGACTCAGGCATGCAGGGGATTTAATATACATTTACCAGAAGATTGCTGTAAGGGTTTTGTACCTCAGGTTTTAAGGATTTTGGGAGTTTTGTAAAGATGGATATGTCCAGGTACTCAAAGGCTAGATCATGAACAGCAGTGATGTGACCCGTGCAGTGGTAGAGAAGTAGGTAGAGTTAAGATGCCCTTTTCCTCTGGCCTCTTTTCTTAAGTAGACTAAGTTCTTTTGCAAATTGTAGCTATTTATAAAAGATTTTCATCAGAACTGTCTCTCCTTAGATTTTTATCATGGCAGTCCCCTGGCTCCTAAAAACCTTGCTCTAATCAACCTCACTGACACCTCTATAATTAAATGGAGAGACAGGAGGCTGAAGAAGTGGAAAAGAGACGATAAAATAAAAAGGAAGCCTTCAAAACTGTGCTTGGAAGTCTCTGGAGCCACTCCTGACAGAAGATTGGCAATTCCTGAATTTTCAGGATTTAAAAATGAGAAAGAAAGAAAAGAAAAAAAAGACTGGGTGTTTGTTTTATAATGTTTGGCTGTTGCATCTGTTCTTCCCCTGGTATTTTATATCAGTGCTGTAGATTACTGTAGTGGAGAATATTGCTGTAGACTTTTGTGTCATCTGGAGCTTCACAGTCGTATCTTCAAATGCAAAATATTTTGAAATGTGCAAAACCAATCTGAACCTCCTCCCTCTCAACTCTAGTTGTTTCCTCTCTACCTCCTTATCTCTCTCAGCTTCTTCCTTCCTCCACAGCCTCTTTGAATGCCAGATGCTAAAATACCTGCTGAATAAATTTCAATTGTGGTTTGGAAAAAGAAATGTTTTGCAAAGAGTTGAGGGAGGGGAGAAGGGGTGCCCTTTGTTAAATTTCTGTATGTTTTGAGAAATAACCAGTCACAGGTGCTTAATGCAAAAAAGCTGTGAGCTTCCAAATGTCCTCAGAGCCACTGGTTTCACTGTACTTGGCAGTGCTGGTGTGTGTATGCATTTTCAGTCCTCTTAGATGTCTTAACCCTGCAGCAAGAATCCTAAAAGAAATCAGAGTTGTAAGGCAGATTCCTGTCTGCCTTAGCAGTAATATCTTATTTTTTTGTTGTAGATCCCTTAGAGGGAGGCTCTGTCATCCTCTTATAACATACAGAACATACAGAAATGGGGGATAAGGGACAAAGGGTGTCGTGGGAGGGCTGGTGGGTGCAGGTCCTCCCCTTCAGTGCTGCTGCTGAAGCCCATGGTCTTGCTGTGGCTTCTCGTCTCTTGCTTCCTCTGGGATTGGGGAAGCTGAGCCTCATTTTCCTACATCTCTGCCCAGGAGTTCTGTCTCCAGTGGACCTGCCCATAGACCAGCAGCTCTGCTTCATGGCAGCTTCAAAATACTTCACTGGTACCATATGGAAAAACAGGATTGTGCCTGACTTTCTAGCCTGATCTGTTTGTTGAAGATTCTTTCGTTTTTAATTCTTTTGCTGCAAAATGGAGAAGTCTTCAGCAGCTCTCCTACAAGAGCTTACCATAAAAGGGCACAGGTGCATGGATATAGAAGATGCTGCAGGGACTGCCTGGCTTCCCTACTCTGCTTCTGAGGGATTTTTAGGTGCAACTCCAGCTATTTCTAACTCTAGCTGCATAGCCTATCCTTCTGGGATGGGATGCTGACTTGAGCTTGCCCAGGTTGAGCCGTGTTTGTCCCTCTCTGTTGAAACTTTGTTTGCATGGATATATAAGGACTATTTTCCTATCATTATGTAAAAGTTGATAGATGTATTTAGCACAGGAGGATTTGTTCTCTAATTTTAAAATCAGGACTTTAATGGTCTGTGTTTACAGGTTGACTTTTGTCACTTCCTGATTTTTCCCAGTATCCTTTCCAGCCTTCAGCATCCTGGTTACTGCAAGTCTTGGGACAGGGTTGTGCAATTTTATTTGAATACCCTGAGCAGGAAGATGTGTTGGTGATTAGCTCAGCAGGTCTTGTTTTACCTTGGCATGTGCAGTTCCCTGACCTCTGTGAGCACCATAAATAGTGACCATCATAAATGCAAACCCTTTGCTTACACCCAAGTAGTATTCTCTGAGTACCAAAACACTGGAGAAAGTACAGATCTAAACAAAAAGTGCGTGCCCATGTCTTTTCCTTTATGTTTTAGAAGAAAGCCAGAACCTTCAGACTTTCTGTTGTCTCTGCCATGTGTAGTCTTGAACAGCACCTGAAAATGGCTTTCTGCTTCCTCTTGCCATTCTACCAAAACTTTTTAACCTCTATTCTCCCTCTTGATTTGTGAACTTTCAGCACTCGCTCTTGTGAGCTTGTGCTTGCCCTGGGGATGAGATACAGTCCCACAGAGCTGGTCACGCTCCACCTTGTATCTCGACATGGCTGGTTAGAGCCCTGCCTTGTGTTAAACTTAATCAAGGCAGTCAGGAGGTAATTTTCAAATCATTTACTCTGATTTTATGGTCGTCACTGCCCATGTCATGTGTGCTGCTCTCAGCCTTATTCTTCCATGTCTCTGTGCCCATCATGGACCCAAGACTTTGCCTCCCAGAGCTGTGTACTAATCAGAAATTTTTTTTTTTCCTTTTCTGATGAGACCCACGTAGTGTTGTTTCAGGCTCAACTGTTGACGAGGTTGGTGATTGCCATCCTGAGAGCTGCTAAAGGAGGTTTGTAAAATGAGCATGATCTAATGAATGTACAGCTCTTCTGCAGCCCATGGTCAAATTTTCAGTGTGTTAAAACACAGAACATTTGTTGTTTATCTTCATGTGCTGCATTCATTACCTGTGTAATATTGATCACAAAGCACTTTACAGAGCTTTCAGAGAAGTAAATTTTGCCAGAACAATGACTCAAAGCTTTAGTCTGCTAAGAAACTTCAATGAGTGGATATTTGTTTACTGTGTTAAATTATTATTTGGTAATGGAAGAAAATAGGAAATGACTCAGACTGTAATAAAAAGTATTTTTTTTTCCCAATCACAGCAAATGCATTGCATAGCAGTTTGTGGTTTATAGTAAATAAATAATGAAAGATGTTATTCCAAACAGACCTGCTTTATTTCATGTTGTTTTCAAAATGTCAGTGGATATGCATTAATAGGTAGAAGTAAATGCAGAGACCTTACAGAGGTGAAACACAGGCAAGCTTTGATAATCTCAAATTTTGTTTCTGATTTTTTTTTCTTCCTATGCTTTGCAGTTTTCCCCTTTCAGAGTTCTTATCCATTCTCCTTGTTTATGAGGGGATTTTTTTTTTTTGTTTGATTCTCTTGCGTTTGCCTGGAAAGCATTACCGGTAAGCAGAAACTAATTGTCTGCACTGTACAGCTCTCCTGGGACTGTGAGCTCTGTGAGGTTCACTTGGTTATATTGCTGGGTTTCTTTCCATTTTCAGAGAACTTGACTGTGATTGCAAACGATATTTTGCAGTAGCCATAATGCATTTTATATGACAATGAGAGTACTAAGGTCTCAAAGCAATGGAAAAGACAAAATGGTTGCAAAGGAAAGATGTGAGTGCTATGATGAATAGCATACACCAATGTATTAGCAATTATCTCTGACTTCAGTATAACTGAAGATAATCAGCCCGCTTGATTTATTTTGCAGTGTGTTGTGTGAACAAATTATCTCTGTCCTGATTGTATACATTAAATATCTACGGTGTCACCTGACTAGTTGCTGTATTCTTTGTTGAACTATGTTAAGTGAATTTATTTTTCATGAAGAAATTCTATTTATCATGACCCCAAACATTTTAATTGTTTGATGCACTCCTAAAGTCCTTCCAAGTGCAATTTTCTGAATGCAGGGTCAATGAATCTTCAATTTATGTAGGTTGTTTATCAGTTTTCAATATTTCTACCTTCTTCCTTCTGGACTTAAAAACTCGTACATCTCTCTTATTTTTGTGTAGAACCTTTCATCATGGCTCTCACTGGACCACTTAACCTCACTTTGCTTTGCCACCTACAACAGTAGATAAATATGATGGTGAAAAAGGCAAGGCCTTTTTTGACCTTACCCCCAAAAGGAGAAAAAGAAAAGAGCTGCAGAAGTTCAACGGTGAAAGAATATCTTTTCTTCGGAACAGTTAATAATTCAGAGCTCAGGGAACTCACTTAGGTTTTGGTGGCTTGGCCTCAGTCCTGAGTCAGTCTAATTTGCAGCAGGGGCTCTAGGGAGGGTCTCACGTTTCTAAAGAGGGTCTCTTACATGCCAGGTGATTCCCCCTCCATCAAATTATTGGCTGTCTTGAAAGAAGACATTCTCATTCTCTCTCACCCAGACCTTTCTCACCTTGTATGAATAACTGAATAATCATTGGGGCAGGGCAAGAGACAACAGCTATAGCCTGCTAGGTATCAGAGATGTAGAGCCTTGAACCCAGAGCTCTCACATCCTGCTGGAGAAGCCTGGAATCCCTGTGGGGCCTCATGCTGTCAGATTGTGTGCAGCACTTTAATGTTCTTTTCTGATTGGGCAAAAAAGGATAATCCACCAGTTCTTCTCCCTGACCTGCATTCTCCTTGCTCCCTCAAAGAGACTGGGCTGCGTGGCCATCTCCATATGGGTTTTCCTACACATTCTGTGTGTGCTGTAAGACATACTACTTCATCCATGGAGACACCCTGTTGCTCTCCCAGCTCTCAGGTTTCCTTCCTTTGTACAAAGCAAAAAAAAAATGTTTTCCCATGGCAAATGATACTTGTTGTTTATAAGTAGCTTTGATTGTCTAAGATTTGTGCAAAAGCCTGCCATCAAGCCCATTTTGTTTACAACAAAACCTAAGTTCATCTGTTGATCAGGGAGTCTGAAGTTTGGGTTTTTTTCCTTTTTTTAGACTAACTTAGTGATAATGATAGTAATAATGAGAATTATTATTATTAACCTGTGCCATCCTCACTGAAATTCACTTAACCAGTGTAGAATGCAGATATGGAGGTTTCAACAATAAAAATAAAAAGCAGAAATGCTAGAAAGGGAAAACAGGGCTCCCATAATGAAAGGCAGGAGTCAGAGGCCCAGTGCAGACTTCTTAATTGCAACATGAGTTGTGGACCTTCTGGGTTAACTCGTAGCTTCACTAAAGGTAATGGCAAAACTCCCCTAGATTTTGTTGCTATTTTAAGAAAAATTAGTGTCTCTGCACTAGCTTGTGTCATTTGAGCCTGACTGTAACATGGACACCATGGAGGCTTTGTTTGTGTTAGAGTTGAAATGGATCAGACTCTACTGGATCCTGAACAAATCGAAAGAGAGAGCAGTCCTCGTCCCATGAGTGGAAGAGATTCAGGTGGAAGACAGCAGGTGATGAAAGATGCAGGCTAAATAGTTATAGTGCATTAGAGGGTGGCCATGTACCTGGATGTTGTGGCAGCTCTGTATATAAAGAAAGACAGGGTTGCACAAGTCTGAGGCTATGCAAGGTTTAGGCAGGATTTTTTTGTTTTTCCCCACCACTTGAGGAAATGTTTTGCCTGGAGGTCATTGTGTTCTAAGAAATGAAGCTACTGGAATAGTTTGTAGGAAGAGAGAATCCTGGATTTTAGGCTTTGTTAACTAATGCTTTCACATGGCTGTGGCAAATTACTCAGCATGAAGGCACAAAAGGAAAATGTCAGTAGTTTGATGCTTGTTTACACGGCGTGTCCCTGCCAACTCTATTCCTTCCTATACATCCATTAATAAATAAATGCCCCTCAAAGCTGAGGACGTAATAGAGATCAAACCTGTAAGACAAAACCTGCTGATCTCAGCCCATTTTGATTCCACTGTGCCATCTCTTTCCTGTAGCTGGCAAGGGCAGTTGCAACCCAAAGTATAAAATGAGAAAGTAAAGGGGGCTGTAAGAGAGGCAGTGTGAGATCACACCTACTGCCACACTCTAGCTTGGACATGCACCTAAGTTCATGGTATGGCAAGGTTCAGGTTCCAGTTGGAGGTGGGTCTGAATGTGGGTGGCTCAGGCTGCCCTCCAGCACTTCCCTGAGCCCAGCCTAGCCTGGTCCTCCTTGTTTTCACATCAGGACAGCCTCACTATACTCATTTGTTCTTACATTACGGAAAGGGCTATTTATTACCACCAGCTCAGGAAATGACCTAATGTGGCCTTGTAAGGCAGAATTAATTTGCAATGACTCCAGCTGAAAGTTGGCCATCTTTTAACTTAATAACTGCAGAACTGTCAGCTTCCTTTGAAGTTAATAGCAGTTGTGATGTTGAAATAGGAATTTTCATACAGGAAAGCAAACTTGACTTGATTTGAATTGCAGTATGTAGTGTTTTCCTCGGTGGAATAAAGGGCGAGGGAGAGGATTGTTCAGCTGTAAAACAAAAAGCATTCCTTTTGCGTTTAAAGAGAGCTCTTACTATGCTGTGTCTTTTGAATACAAACTTAGCAATGATGTTTTGCAGTGAATGTTCAAGCTGGAAATATTTAAAATGTGAGTGACTCTTGTAAGTCGTGTGTTTTTTCACAGCAGGGACCACACACTGCAAATAAATGCGAACCTACTTTGGCTTTACCACGTTTCACCCTGGGATGCAATTTCTGCAAAGGTATATGAACCCCTGTTTTAATTAGTTTTTCCTTAATGATCAGAGGAGCAGCCCAGCTGTAGATGAAGAAAGGATTTTTTACTCTAAATGCAGAGGTTGCTGATTATTATTTTTCATCTCTAAGTTATTTAAACTTTAATAAATTGGTCATTTTGGGTTATCAACAAACAGATCATGTATACACATGTGAATGTGCAAAATGTAGCTGTTTCTAATTTAAACTAGAGTTTATTACTGCCACTGGATCTGCTTCATTGCTGCTAATGAGATTTTAGGGGTCCCTATAACGTAACAGCATGAATAACCTTTTGTTAAAAAAGGCCACCCAAAGTTTGTGAAGTGGTGGATACTATTCACATTATTGGTTTGCTGCGTTTAGTTCTCACTAAGGGACTGGAAGATAGCCTTACAAAATGGAGAGCACTCCCTCCCCAGTGCACGTAAGAATGTGATTAAAACCCTCCTACTCCTACGATTCTGGCTTTAATCATAATCCCAGTCGTTAATAGCCAGAATGTGTTAACATCTGATAGTTGTTAGACACCGTGAAGGGTGTCAGGGGTTTCCGTTCAGCTCGTGTTGGACAGGTGTCCAGGGAAGACTTCCATCACAGTGAGCATAAACACACCTGCTCCTGAACCAGCCTGAGGATGAGAACCCACAAATGGAGCTCTCCTGTCACAACTGCACGGGAAGGTTCCCTTCAACTGGAATTATCAATTTTCTTTCAAAGCATGAAGAGCTATAGTGCAATTAAGCAAAAGCAAAGTATTTCAAATATTAGGCAAGGCTTTATGAGGGCATGACTGCGTGGACATGTGTCTGTCCATCTTATAAAGAGCACAGGTGAATAATGTATTTGTACTTATGGCAGGATTAATTTTATATTAATCCATCTCTTTTTGGTCATTTTCTGCCATTCCAAATCCTGGAGCAACCTTAAACAAGTGCCATTTTACTTCTGTAAAATAGTGAAATACATTTTTCTTACTGTTACTCAGACAAAGAATTCTTTATTAAAAAGTTACTCCAATCCCCTTTCTGTATTGATTTTAATCCCAGTTCCCTGAATAGTGATCAGAACGTTTATACCCAGTAGTCCAAAATTATCAGCCCAAGGCTCTGACTCATCAGCAATTTTCTTATGCATAGTTTTTTAAGAAATGTCATAGATCTGGGATCCAAATGGGTGAGGGTGTATGATAAATCATGGATACAAATCAGCCTGGCTCCATTGAAGCAAATGGAGTTTTGAAGTTTTACCCCAGTTCTCTGTTAGGCACACAAAGGCCCTAATTGTTGGGAACCTCAGTTTTCTGTGGGAACTTAGCTTTTTGTAGCATTCACAAGACATATGCAAATGTCAAGATTTCTTCAAGCATTGTGTTGCTAATCTCATTTCTCAAGATAACAATTTAGCATGTGTTCGCAAATAGAGTTAGTTAATATAAATATCTGAGGATACATTCCGTTTTATTTACTTTGATGGAGAGGATCTCACAATATTTACTGTTCATCTCAATCTCTGAGAGTGGAAAGAGTTAATTTGAACGTTTCCATCCAATTCTAGTTCAAGAAATTCATTGTTATCCCTTTTCTGTTTTCCTTAGGTAAAGTGTCAGTCACTTCTTATCCAAACTTGCTATTTGATGTTGCTGGACACTGTAAATCAGCCAGTTCATTTTCCCTCCAAGGTAGTTCTGTTTCAGCCATGAGTGAAAAAGACAAATGATTCTAATCTAGGTTTATAAAAAACAGAACCTGTGGGTGGAAAAAAAAGGGTTCTTTAGATAAGTGTCTCTATATAGTTAACTTGATTAGTTTTGTTATTCTAACTTGTTGCGAGTCCTTGGAACTATTATTCATATGGAATATGATAAACATATATTAGTGTTGTAAATACAAGCCATATAACAGTGACTTACTTTTTTATGCTAGCTTATGCTCTTTACATTTATAGTTTACTGTTTTAGCTGCTTATCTACTCTCTCTACTTCATTCCCACTGTTGTTTGTAACTCTTCCCTGTTTCATTGCAAATAATCTCATACAAAAGTGTAAACAACTTTTGCAGTTTAAAATAAACAAAAAACCCAAAAGCCTTTAGAAGGCAGGGGAAAAAAAAAAAAAAGAAATGCAGGGATAGATTTACACTTTCTAATGTTTTTGATATTCTGGCGTACATTATCAGAGATGTTTCACCTTTTCTTTGGCTTCAATCTCCTCTTTCTTGTGCAAACTTCAAAAGATACATTTTTCATCACATTGCATAAATTTGCCAGTGCGACCAGGCGAACAGAAAACTTTGCCTTTACTAATTAGCTGTGGAAATGCTTCAAATAAGGCTCCATTATGTAATTTAGAACAAGACGAAAAAATACTGGAATGTCAACCTTTGTGCCTTGTTCCCAATAGCAGTCTTCTCGAAATCCGCAGGAACAAAACAACAGTGGTGCTGTGATAGCTGGTGGGTGCCTCGGTGGGGAGAGTTGATTTGGTTTGGGGGCAGGGTTACAATGGGGCAGCAAAGCTCCACCTGTTAGGAGCCTTTTTCCCAAGGCTGTTACTCTGTGGTCTTCAAGACCATGGGAAGCTCAGCACTGTTTTCAGCTGAGTTAAGATACTGGCTCTGGCTTGGCATGTGTCTGTTCTTACCTTTCAGAAGACTTTCCCCACCCACTGATGACTTCAGGAAGGAACATCAAACTTACCGGTCCTCACGAGATTTAAACGCGTGGGTTTGAGAATGGTAGCATTATTTGTGTATTTTGGGAACTGGTAATTGAACTTTCCATTCTGGTCAAATCACAGAGTCCATATCAAGCTCTGTTATGGTCTTCATGGAAGGAAGAGAGGAACCAAATTCCATAAATACACTGATTATTGTTTTAACAGCCTGTGGTGCAGTACCAGTTACGGGAATAGAGGAATACAAAAAATGATCGCTTCCCACATTAAGCAGATGTGGAAGATCCAAACATACCTGCCAGCTCCTTTCTTGGACTGAACAAATCCCCATTAGGAGCATGTGAACGAGAGACTTGTTTCTCTGTAAGCAGAATTTTGAAATGTTCCTTCTTTATCCACATTAAAGCATAATTTGATTTTGCCCTGCCATTAAGTAATCTGCCAGATGAGTATTCAAAGCCCTGTTATTCCCATTTATCAAGTCAAATTAAATGTTTCTGACCAGGTTCATCAACTAGGTATGTTTTAATCAAATTTAATGACATTTTCAATGAAATACTAAGTGCACTGAGCATTTTTCTTTTTGGATGTGTGGGGGTGGAAGAGGCATTTGCTTCCTTTGAACATGAAGACACTTGGTGTCAGTCCCTGTTTATTATTGTGAAACATGACAGTTATCTGAAGAAAACCAGCAGGATTTAATCTGACAGCCCAGTAAGGGAAGAGTGCCACCAATCTAATTATCCAGTAATCTAGTCAGAATGGGAGTAATTCTAGGCCTTTCTCAAGTCAGTTAATCACATTTCCCATGCATTAGCAGCTGCACATGCAGAGCTTTTAGGGATGAGCTCTTAGCCCAGTGTAGCCCATGGAAGACACAAGAGAGGCATCATGTCATTGTCTGTTTGTTGTCAGGTTGCTTTTTCTAAATTATGATAAAGCATTTGTGCTCATATTTGCTTTCACTCTTGGAGATGTGCTCTTTTGATACTTTCTCGGTTCACCATCATTCATTAACTATGAAAAATACTTACTAATTTTGGATGTCCCAAGATGTAGAAAAAGGGGTATCATCCTGTGGCATTGATAATATTTTTGAAAATCATCGTTCCTTCATCCTTTTTTTCCTTTTTTGTAATGTCCTATGGTAAACTGAGGAGCATAACAACAACGAAAACCAAACAAAGCCTTAGTGCCTAGCCAACAATTTTCAGGTTATCTTCAGGCTAGGTGTCAAACAACATGACATATATATGGTAGAGAAGGTGGGTTGGGGGGGATTTTTCATGGAGAAAAATTAATTCAGTTTGTGGCAAAGTTCAGATGTTTGGGTTTTCTGCTTTTGTTGTTCTTTTTTTATTTAAGAGTGCTTAAGGCTTGGTTCTCCTATTTGCTAGTTGTGTGACAGGCACATTTATCCTGCTTGTCATTTCTTCCCCCCCATTTTATTGTCAAGCCAGGGGAGAAATTATTTCATAACTCTATCCTCAGAGGTATAACTTGCCAGCCTGAAATATCTACTTTGGATTGTAAGTAGTTGGGGCGAAAAATGCTGATCCCTGAATGTTTCATCATTTTTTGCAAGGGCAGCAGACCTCGTGCTGTCATATATTTATTTCTGCAGTCCAACCCACTGTTCTTGTAAGTGGGCAAGATATGTCTTGCTCTTACTTCAGGAGAAGAAGAAAGATATATTCTAAATGTGGGCCTTTCCTACACTTGCATTTAAAAGAGGATTCTTGTGGGCTGCCAGGAGATATTTAAATGCTTGCTTCTCATCTTTCCTTGTGAAAGCAGAGGGTTTGAACTTGCAAAAGGTTTAGATACCAAGTATCTCTGGGCTTGTTTAACTCCCTGCGACAGGACTGCAATCGTTTGTCTCTGGACAGCATCTTTGTACATGGAAAAGTTACCCCTACATAAAGCAGAAATAAATTTCAGGTAGAATAATTAAAAAAGAGAAGAAAAATGCCCATTCAGTTCCCCTTTCCAAGCCTTGCTTAATTGGAAGAGCACTAAAGCAGCTGGCCTGCCTGAAAGACTGCTTGTTCTCACATCAAGCCAGAACATCAACTCTACCTGGAAAGACAGGTATGGAGTTTTCTCCTATCTCTAGAGAAAAACTGATTAATAAAATATTTGAAGTTTGGTGGTCTTCCTATTCAGTGTGCTTTAAATTGGGTCTTTGCTTCATCTTGCAACTCCTTGTCTCTTCCTCTGACAGTCACATGGGAAGAACACTTTGGATCCAGATGTTGCAATTCAATTTGATTTCTGCTGTATCTAAGTTCCTTTCATCTTTCTCACCTTGTTCAGATTAAGGGGGTTGAACTGAGTGAAGACAGCTTGTGCAGTAGCAGTAGAGATTGGTTGTGCATTTTTTCAGCTTTCCCTTTACTTGTGTAACTCTGGGTGTTGTCACTGACAGCAGAAGCTGATTTAAATGGAAGAGCTGGTTGTTTTCCATTCCAGTGTGACAGGGAGGTGGTGGAGGTCAGAAACAGAAGAGCTGCCATCAGTGATGTGGATTTCTCAGAAGGGCAAATGGCTCCAATTAAAAATAACAATAATTCCTTAAGAAGATATACCAATGTCTCCTGTGAAACCCTAGTGACTAGAACTCACCAAGGAGGCATTATGCACCAAAAGGGAGAATGGGAAGAAGTGACCCTGTGAGATAAATTGAGCTAAACTTCATGCCAAGTTCAGCATTTCACTTGCAAATGAGTACCAGATCTGAGCTGATCTTCAAAAATGCATTTGCAAAGTTTGACAGAAAAAGTATGCAAGAGCTGGCTTTGCAAAAGCGTGGTTCATTTTTTAATTTTGTCTTAGTGGAAACAGCAGTCACAGAGCATTTCTAAGAACTGAAGGTGCTGCCATTCCATACCAGAATCTAGTAGAGTCATGTAAGCAATTGTTAGTATGCCCAATGTAGTTACATTTTATATCAAGTAGCAATGATCAGCAATGCATTTAATATGTAAATATAGTNTTAAAAGAAGTTTTTAAACTAAATTACCTCAGTCTGCAGATAGGGGCCTGTGGAACCAACCTCATTAAGCAGAAAAAACCATCATCAAACTTCTACTCCAAAAGAGATAGGATAGCTGAAAGGCTTCCTTGTCTTTCAAGGTCCATTTTAATTCATTATTTAAATTGCGATTAATGAGTGAGATGTTGAGTCTCAGAGCATCAGTTTTAAAACTCCTGCTGAGCAGGGCAGCAGCAATGCATAGGTATGTACAAATCTGAAGGTCCTTTCACAGCTTTATGCCATGGGTCTTGCATTTCTGCAGTGATGTTGAGCTGTTTGTCAGCAGACACTTTGATTTCAGTGTTCAAATTAATATCTGCTGAATGAGCAGTGCTTTGCAGAANAAAAAATTAAACTTCTACTCTTGGATGTGCTACTTATATGCACAATTTACTTATGTGATTGACTTTTTGAGACCATGAAACCAGTGTACTGAAACAAGCAGGACTAGTTATTGCATTTAGAGATTCGTGCTTTGTTTTAAGTATTCCATATATGACTAAATAAGATACACAGGCCTTGCTTGGCTTTTTTCTTAAAAGAAGTTTTTAAACTAAATTACCTCAGTCTGCAGATAGGGGCCTGTGGAACCAACCTCATTAAGCAGAAAAAACCATCATCAAACTTCTACTCCAAAAGAGATAGGATAGCTGAAAGGCTTCCTTGTCTTTCAAGGTCCATTTTAATTCATTATTTAAATTGCGATTAATGAGTGAGATGTTGAGTCTCAGAGCATCAGTTTTAAAACTCCTACTGAGCAGGGCAGCAGCAATGCATAGGTATGTACAAATCTGAAGGTCCTTTCACAGCTTTATGCCATGGGTCTTGCATTTCTGCAGTGATGTTGAGCTGTTTGTCAGCAGACACTTTGATTTCAGTGTTCAAATTAATATCTGCTGAATGAGCAGTGCTTTGCAGAAGTTGAGCTTTGTGTCTTGTTCATTCTTAACAAGAGAGCCTGCTGCTGTCTAAGGAATTTCCCAGTGACAAGAAAGGCTTTGTGCGAAGAGTGAGGGGGGAAAAAAGACCTTAACTGATGTAAGGGGAATTATCAGTCTGCCTTTCTCTACAAGGAAATAACTGTGGACTTTGAACTCTGGATAATGATGACGGAGTTATCATTTCAAATCTTGATGTAATATATAGGGCCTTCCATTTTTATCCAATTTTTCCCTTGTTTGTTTCACTTTGCTTTTTTCCTATTAAGAAACTGTGGTCAGGTTCCTGACTGATTTTATCAATGTAGTTGCTATAGTCTTTCAATCTCTTTACCCCCATCAAGTGGAAATACTCTGGACCGAAAGTACAGCATTTGTATTTAACCAGACCATGAATTTCAGCCTCATTTGAGTTTAGGTTTTGTCAGTCTTGCTTAATCCTACTGCCAGACCATAAATACCAACGCTACCGATACCATTTTTGTGTGTGAAAACGTTCACTTTCCCTTCTTCTTCCACACCAACACTGGACACCTATTTGGCAGCCTGTGTGTCCCTAAAGTGGAACAGTGTGAGTAGGCAATGTCGAGAGACAGAAGTCTCTGTGGTCTGTGTAGTATTTATAAGACCATGGGAGGAGAAGGAGGCCCAAAGAACTTAAATCACTTGGCTGAGGCCATTATGTCAGAGCTTGGCATTATAACCCATCGTTTTGCTCCGAGCGTAATACTCAGGTGCCACATCAGTCACAGGCTTACACTTTGCTATATCAATCCTTAAGCTTTTAGTGTCCTGAGAGATGCTGCATACAAAAGTGTTAGTGCCAGACAGCTTTTTCACACCACACCGAAGCTACCCCAGTTCAGCTCACAGGTTAGCTCTGAGGAGGAGGTCTTACACCCATGTCCAGAGACAAAGCTGGAAATGCTCCAGAGGGTTATTTTTCATGGGATTTCTTTTTGTTCTTTGGGTAGGGGTTTATTTTTACTAGTGCTCTACCTAACAAGACATTAAATCATTGATTCAAAATGTTTAAAGAAAAATATTGAAGTAAGAGAAAATACTTCAGTAGACAAACCTAAAAGGTCAGCACATACCACAGAAAATGCTGTGAGTATTGGAAATGTGTGGCAAAGTCAAACTTATGCAATGAATAGAAAGAATGACCTTTTAAGGGTACCTTTCCTCTCAGCTCCATGTTCTTCATCTTGACATCTTCTCATCTTGAGGCTGTCCTGTGGTTTCCTTTGATATTTATATTATTTTTCATTCTTTTAATAGGATGTTATATTTCTTTCCATCCTGTTCAGTAATATGAGGGTTTTAATCAGTGCTCCATTTATTTTGGGGTTTTCTCCCTTCTTATTTTCCAATTTTTAATAAATAGCTTTCTCCCTGGTGTTTCTAAGTTTCCAAATCTGTAATCAACTTTTATCCTTCCCTTCATTTCACTCTGCTTCTAACCATCTATAAGAATGCTTTTTACTTTTGTTCTTGTCCTATCTTAACTCATTCTGAATCTAGAATGAAAGTCATGCTTGAATTAAAATGCAAATAATGAAAATTTATGAAGTTGAGAGATTTGGAAAATGAATTGGCATCGAAACCTTCCAAGAGTGAATGAATAAAGACTTAAGAATTTCGAAATTCGATACTCATAGGCTGGTAGAAAATGACTTTGCTAAATGTACCCATCTGTGCAGTCCTCCTTTATAAGCCTACATATTTTAGTTTGTCAAGTTTCCATTGGTTGTCTACCATTACATTATTTTAAACGTGACAAATATGTTGAGTGTAGAGCTGTCACATTGTGAGGCAAAATATTTTATCCTGCTCAAAAACTCTGTAAAAGCAGTTGGAAAGTCAGTTTACAGAAATTGGATGTCTCAGTCATGAAATCCATGACTTCAAAACTTTACAAATAAACAGACATCTGTAAGAATGCCGTGATGTAAAAATGTGTTGTCTCCTGTGAATAATAAATAGAATAACCTATTTAGAAAGGAGAAATAAGTTGAGATTTTTTTCTTTAAATGTATTATATTCATCATTATCCTAATGCGAATCACTCAAATATGCTAAAAAATTAATATGAATACAATTATTAATACCAGTGATTATCACCCCAGGTTAGCTATATTTCATAAATACCACTTTTAATACAAATTGAGGTGAAGGAACAATATCACAGAGTCTGTACTTTGGGGGAAATGCTGTTGATGTCAGCCGAGCTTTGCTGGAAGCTCCCTGTGATCACTTAACCAAAACTCATGTAACATGTGTTTGGTAGATATGCTTCTGGGGGGGAAGAGCTCTGCCCTGGCTCTCTCCCTCTTTCTCCCTTTCCTCTCAGAGAGCTTCTTCATCTGATTGCAAGAAACTGATGTGATAAGCTGAAGCCTGATTTTCCCATGGGACAGTAATAATAATGTAGCTTGGGAAGAAGAAAGATGGAAACTCTGTTGACCCTCGAGACTGTCCTGAATACATCAGTGGTCAAAATAAATGGAGCATTTCCTATTAAGGATTAAGTGTTGTAAATGTGATGAAAGACTAGACGTGGGTCATAAAGGCAAACAATGACTCTGATCTGACTTAATCATCCTTATTTTACTAGACAGTCAGTCGCCCGTGCTGCTCTTTGAGCTCCTGGGGCGTATGAAACTCCTGGCATTACTCAGTGAATCCAGGCAAGAGGGGAGGGTGTGGGCTGTTATTGTGGCCTTTCAGCCATTTATTCATCTGGCAATCCCCGGTAGATTGCTGAAATATCAGAGATCTTTGGGCATCTCTGAATTACAAGGAGGGGGAAAAAAAAAGAAGGAAGGAAGGAAGGAAGGAAGAAAGAAATATCATGGGTTTGGAAGTCCATAAGAGACCTATTCGGCCTCTTGCACATGGCAGCCTCAGGGATCAGCTTTGATCCCTTATTGCTCATCACAAGAGAGCTGGTGCACTGCAGCCCTTCGTATATTTATGGCAAGCAGTTCCCTTCATGTCCGTTCAGAGGCCTGCCAAATGGGGAGAGATCCAGTTTGCATAGTAATGCCCCCTCAAGCCATCTCCTTAACCTTGGTTTCTCCTTCAGCTCATCCACGTTGCTTATCCAGCACTTGAAATCAATCTTGTGCCCTACAAATGACAGTGAGTAAATGTACTTAGCCTCGTGTCATGTTGGTAGCTGGGAGACCTCTTGAAGATGTTGCTGTACCTCTTTTAGCCTTCCTGCCACTGTTTTCACATGCTGGCTCATCTCTGTGCTAGCTACAGAGTAAAGGGGCAAAAGCTGTCCTTCCACAGCATTCTTTAGTTATAGTACTTGACAAAAAATGCAAATATTCATTACCAAGCTGGTTTTAATTCAATATCTATCTGGAATATTGAACTGAATATAGTGGACCTCTCCAGATCCTTGTTTAAAACAGAAAAGAGGCATCTTGATTTCTGTTTGAAAATGTTTATTACTGCACCAAAACAAGTGTTATCAACCTGTCAAACTCACTCAGTAACAACTTATTTGGATCAGGCACAAATGTTTCTTTTGCCACAGATTTATATCCAAAGTCAGAGTAGGAAAAGAGAGACTTCTAAATTTTTTTCTGCCATCATTAGCACAGCCTCCTTCAGGACAAATTGATTTAATATGTGGAGCAGTGGGGTTGTACTCATTTAGGAGCTATTATTCTGCCTTCGGAGAGCACAGGGCTTCCCAAAAACAGGCACGGTGGATCAGTACCTACAGACACGTCCTGTGCCCCACCCTGCACTACAAGGCAAGCCATGCTTTCCACAGGCAAATTTTTTCATTGCTTGCATGGATGCTGGCTCTCCCTAGGGAGGCACCTCTTGGAGCACATTAGTGCAGTGTGTTAGACTACACCATAGCTAGAGGTATAGCAATCACATCCAATTGATAGTTTTCTTAGGATTCAAGAGAGAGATCTGTATTTTCAGGCAGAGCACATGAAAATATTCTTATTCCAAGCCTTGTCAACTCTCCCATCTAATTAAAAAGCATACCTCTCTAGGTAAAGGGATTTAAATGCCTTTCGTTCTTTTTCTTTTTTCAGTGCCATCAGCATTCAAATAGTAATTTACAGCCCAGTTCTTCCAGCAGATGTCTTTTTCCTGCAGATCTCATTTAAGAAGATGTTCTGTTGGAGGAGATCTAATGGGACCCAGTTCTAATACAAGGATTTAATTGCTCTTGCTTTCAAAGTGATGAGTTGGCTGATTAAGTTATGGAGGCTAGATGGAAGAAAATGGGGCAGTATTGGCCAGAATTTTAAATTTATTTTAGATATCTAAAGGTGCTCTTATGCTTGCAGGCAGATTTTTAAAAGCAGATAGATACTTAACTCCTAAACATGGAAATTCCATAAAAAAACTAACCCAGAGTGCTTTTTTGGAAAGTCTTGGGCTAATGGTATGCTCTGAATATCTTTCTCAGACAATTCAGCCTCTCATGGGAGGAAAAGGTGTCCAAAACTACAAGTTTTAGTTGTCTTTCTTGGCTCTGCTCATGAGAGCTGTGGGTGTTTTGTTAGGTTCTTAACACCCTTAAGAGCAGTATCTAATCTTGTGTAAGATTTATAAGGTACATATGTATGCTTTCAGGGCCTGTCCAGGCTATCTTTGCTGTTGTGGCTTTACAGGAATTACTAGCCTGTAATCCAGCCCCAAACTATTGAAAACCAGTTTTTATCTAAGCTAATGTTATCTGCACCTGTGTTTAAAATAATTTTCCCAAGAGGAGTCTAAAAGCAAAATTGAAATCCACAGGAGGTATTTTTATACTAAGAGTTTAATATTCATTTTTACGTGTGTTTCAGACCCTTTGTCTCAAGGTAGTTGTTTATTTAAGAGGTAAGCAGGTTAAATCCAAAAATAGTTTTAATTCATTTTAATTAATTTTTTAATTTAAAAAGTTAAACTAGGAGGTTAATTTTTTCAAAGCTAAGTTTGCAAGAAGGCTCAGAAATATGGTGGCAGAGTTTTCGGGTTTCATGTTTTTTGGAGCTTTTGGGCGTTGCTTTTTCATCAGTAGTACCTCAGTGGCAGTGAGTGTTGGGAGAGGAATATCAGACTAACAGTTTGCAAAGCCTTCTTCACATCTGTGGGGGCATTTCAGAATAGAACTTCTTGCACAGATGAACTCTAGGATGCAAGATGCTTGGGCAAAAACCCTGTCTGATGGATTTAAGAGAATCACCTAGTGATTCGCAGAAAGATGGGTAACATGATTTGGAATTTTATTTTATCATTAATTTAATTTTGTTTTATTCTATTTTATTTTATGCTTTAGTCATGCAGAAAGAATACTGTTTGGCTCTGAAGGCAGCACTTGGAAAGGGTCTGGGATGTTTAGCCTCAGAGTAGCGCTGTGGAGTGAGAAACTAAAGGCTTATTGTTTGCATTTCCTCCCTTTCGGCCCCAGTGGGCTTCCACACTTGGCACAATCTAAGCATTGCATTATTTTTCCTGACATGAAGGCACATTGCTCAGCCTCTTTGCCTTTGGTCAGATATCAGCAACACAAAATGATGTCTTTGTGTAGCAGTTTTGTGAGGAGTAGCAGCTCTGGTCAGTATTTCATAGATTCATTTTATTAGTCAAGATCTAAAACCTTCCCTTTTCTCTCCCCATATGAGGGAGGGACACTCATTCCACAAAAGGCTGGTTCTCACAAGACAGTGGGACATTTATTTAAATGCCAGATTTGAATCTCTGAGAACTTTTCTTCCTTCCTTGTTTTGTCTAGGACTGGAAACAAAAGGAGCAAAATTCTACTCCCCCCCTGCTCCTTCCCCCCCAAAAAAAAACCAAAGTACAGAGACTTGGTAGCCATACCTCTCTCAAGGGCCTTCTACTCTGAACTCTATTTTGGATTTTCCTTACGTCCTTAGAAACCTTGCTATCTTTACATGGATATGAATCAATGTCCTGAATTCAGAAAGAATTGGCTCAGTGCTGATTCTACAGCACCCTTGCACTTGCACAGTGACTTCTTCAGTGCTTCAGCTTTTTGGTGGCATTCATCCACACACTTTGTGTGATCTTCCCATCTGCAACAATTCAGAATTACACCTGGGCTGGCTGCTGACCCACACAGTCCAAAGTAGAGTGTCAGATAACTTTTGTGAAGTACTCTCTTCTCAGCATTTCTCCACTCCGCTTCCAAAAATTGTGCAATTGTTGTTGTTGGATTTTAAATTCTCTTTTCAGACTTGTGTATCTAAATAAATTCCCATCCGGGCAGAATGGTTTTAAAATATTTGGCTAAACCAGATGTGACTGCAGTAGATAGCATTGGAATAGTTATTTGTAGCTAAAAGAATGCTCCATAAACATTTGAGGGTGTCTCTTAAAATTTGGAGACAATAGCAGTTAGTCTTCAGCAGACCTTTCTCTGGAGTTTTGTTTCAAGTTAAAATAAATGTATTTTCTCAGCTGGTCATAGCAGATTTGTACGAATTCTGCAAGTTTTGGCCCAAATTCATATATGAGTTTTCAGAGGTAAGCCTGGGGCTCTTGGAATGAAACTTAGAGGATGAGTTTCTCCCACATGGAAGCCGAGGGAAGTTTCATCACTAGGGTCAAATATGCTTGGGCAACTGGTCTTCATGGATTCATGTACTGGGATCTATTCTGCTAGCACGGTCTTTATAGAACAAAGGAGAAGGGTTGAAAGGTGTCACCAGTCATCAGCAATGGAATGACACTAGGAAGAAAGCTGGGAGGTTTTTCTTGCCTTTGGGACTTATTTGCAGCCTGCCTACAAATCCATCTGCACGTGTGGCTGAGAGAATTGCTGCCCGTCTGTGTTCTAGCTGCCAGCCTCTGGAATACCCTGGAGCTCCAAAGTACATCCACTTGGTAGCCAGCTTTCTGTGTAAGCTGTCTTGTACTCATGTGGTCAGAGTCCTGCTAAGGTCACTACACTACATGATTGACAATTGATTTCTGTTGCCAACATTTGACCCTTTAGAACCATAGTGGGTTAACCACTGGCTGATCTGACTTCATGTGTATTTATTTTAAGGGGAGATGGGGGCTCCTGAGGGAGATGCTGATCAACTTAAGAATTGGTGAAGGAAGGGGTGTTAAGACTAGTTAAAACTAGGAAGGCTTCTTAAGTGAAAGAAAAGGGTCCATGGTATGGTAAAGCTCTGAAAGTTTACTTATGACAAGCTTGCTTTAATGCTTCAGACCTCAGATCACTCTGTGCGTGGTTTGACATGGATCTGTGCATGGGTGACATGGGTGTGTCGTTGTACAAGTGCACCACATGGTTTTCATGGCACAGCAGTACCACTCAGTGCTTTCAGCTGGTTGGAAAACAGCACTCAAACGTAAGGTGTGCAGGGATCCCAACCATGAAAACTGAAATTCAGCCATGAGGTCAGCTTAGATAGATGTCTGCTTCTCAGAAAACTATCAGTTGGAATATCAGTGGCACAGTATAAAGTTGGCTCTATGAGTCTCAATGTTGCACTTTAATCTTCCCAATAGATAGAAAGATAAGGCAGGATCACAACATGGGGCTTTCGAAGCTATGTTGTTGGGTTGGTTTTTTTTTCAGGGAAGACAAGGAAGTCAGCCTCCCAAAGACACAATAGGGTAGTGATTACAGAAAACAAAACCCAGAAAGAATATGGTGCTGTGATGTGTGAGCAGAAAAGAGGAGCAGCGCTGAAAGTGTGCTGTCAGCAGGCTTGGCGTGCCAGGGCTGTGCTTAATGCGAGCTGCCTTCCTGGTGGGAGCGCTGAGCAGGGACAATGGGAGCAAAGGTTTAGTAGAACAAAGATGGAAATGAGGAGAAAATTCCTTTTTAGCACATTTTGCATGCTCAGCCACCTTGCAAGGTAGGACTGCCAGAGACAGTAGCTGGATATTAATAGGTGACATTAAATAATTGCAAAATGTAAATGCAGTTGAGTGCTTCTCTCTGCAGCTATCTAAGTGTTCATTATGCCATAAAAAGAAGTTGGTTTTCCACCCCTGTGTGTACAGAAAGAGCTCACAGTAGCAAAATTCAATTTACATGAAAGATGAGAAAAGATGAAATAATCTTTAAGTCATTTTTATTCTGTGTAATTTTATTGTGAACAGATAAACTGTGTATATCTCATCGGTTTTGTCCAAGTTTACACTAGATGCTACATTATTTCAGAAGATGAAAGAGTCAAGGGTAATAATGCAAGTCCCCGTTTATAAATCTGTTTTGTTGAAGTCTCTGACATAAATACATGAAAGTGAAAAATCAGAAAATTAAGAAAACAGCACAGACATTCTCATAATAATTGTGATTCACATAAAAATTAATCACTGGAGCTTGGTCACTGGCTGCATCCAAGTTAAGCATAGCCTGTAGCTTGTCTGTAAAAATCAAATACTCTTTTTCAGAGTGTTAATGGAAATCTGTTACTCACGGCTGAGAGTGCACAAGTGATGCTTGTAAATAAGCTTCAGGTTTTCTTCTTTGAGTTTTTTGGGATTTTGAGGAAGCAAAGCACTTGTTCTTGTTTGATAATATTCTACCTCAGTGAGAGGCATCCTTGGGGCCTCAGCTGCAAATTTATTCTGAAAAACAAAGTTAGTGCATAAATTAGCCCGTATCTAAAAAACGTTTTGATTTTCTGACTCCCGTATGAGATGTGATTTGTGGCTTTACCCAATTCTTCCTTCACGGCAGGTTTTTTTCCCCAGCAGCCTATGTCATTAGCTTATCAAAAAAACTGGGGAGAGGTTAGGGGTATTAGTAAAGAATAATGAATACTCTTTGAAGTAACTTTTTATTTCTCTAATGTAGTTTGGTGTGTCCATACTTAATGTTGGCAGCTTCTGGATTTCCAGTGGAATAATTAATTTGGGTCACTGCTTTGCAGCATTTTGCTTCTCCTGTGTCCTAATGCCTGGAAATTTCTGGAGACTTTGACGCATATTGCTTCATGTATGCTTGTACTTTAAATCAGATGCCAAGATTTTAATAGATTCTTAGCTTAATTATCAATCCTTGTCTAAACTAAATTTAATGTGTGTCCTGTCTGAAACAGCAGAAGTGGTTTCAGGTGCTTTTGTCTAGAGACTGATATGTGGAGAAAGATTCAGTGTAAATGGCTGTGTTAGCTTGTTTTCCAACAACATAGTAGCTCTGACTACTTTCAGCTCGGTAGAAATTGTATTAGGGCTCCATTCATTCTTGCTTCCTTTTTAATTTATTAAACTGAATAAAAGTCTTGTAGAAATTTAGTGGGTTCATCTGGCAGGTGATAGGGAAAACCAAGAGAGAGCTGGACAAAATGGAAGGAAGTACTCAGAGTTAATAATCTCTGATCAGCCATTTAATGAGACTGGGTGCATTTGAGAGTAGAATAGGCAGAGAACAAGATGAATGTCTCTGCTGTTTGGTACACTGGTTATGTGCATCTCCATTTGCCAGCATAAACTGTTTTACTCGGTGTGCCGGTGTGGAGCTGAGGAAGACCATTAGGAGGAAGCTGTTAGGGCAGCAGTGGAGTAGGTGGGGTTGGCATACAGGGTTGGGGGACAAGGCCTGCTGAGAGCAGGGGTGTGCCATGCCTCCCCACAGGGCTCAGCTGCCTTCCTTCCTGCACCAGGATCTCCCTGCAGAATAGGACTTAAACTGTTAAAAGACCCTCTTCCCTGACAAGGAAGAAGCAGGAAATGGTAACACAGAGAGAGGAGGCTGCATGAGAGGGGCAGACATCATTCCACCACCCCTGCAAGCAAAGCTGGAGCACATGGGTTGGGTTGTCAGCCTTTGTGTGCTTTGAGTTAGCAGCAGAGGGTTTGGTGGGAGCTGCTCTCTGTGGAGCACTGGGTCCTCAGGGCCATGTAAAAACTGTCTCACAGATGGAGTCTGTAGGAGGCTAAGTGGGCTCAGAACTGCAGGCTCACTCTCTGCTTGGGTCTGGGTCGCACTCAATAACTTGCTGCAGTTTCCCCAGAGAAATATTAAAACAGCCAAGATGGAGAGTCCAACAATACAGAGTTTACATTTGACACATTTTTATTTTGTTGGGTGAGATGATTATCAGAAAAACTTCCATAAACATATTTAAATTACTCAATATCTTAACCTCTGAAAGGAAGTTTCTCAAGGTTTCTCAGAAACTGCTCTGTGGCTCTCCAGGCACTGGCATCTGACTGTATTGCTATCATTTTGGCCTAGTTTCAGGGATGGTAGAGGGCACATAGCAATCAAGTGGCCCCATACATTTCCATCACATTGGTAGTATTCTTGTTGATAAGGGGAATCCAAAAATAAAAAATCGAGGTAAGTCTGATCCTCTCCAGGGAGGCATTTTTCAAGGTCAAGCTTGAAGGGCAGTTCAGAACTGATGGGTTATTTTGATCGATTGTGACCTGTGTTATAGATGTTCTGCAGTGACATTAGATTTGGTTTGGCAGCCACTGACTGAGGTGGTAGGCCTTGTGTGTTACCCACCTCCATGGCTGTCCATCAGTCATGGACAGGCCAAGGCTACTGGAGGAAGTTTGCTACCCCACCTCTGCTATCCACTGAGGCTTAGTGCTTCTTTGGGGAAAAGCATGAGCTTGATCAGCAGTTTGAAACTCTTGATGGAGGTGCCATAAGAGATGTCACAGAAGGTCTGATCTGTAAACCAGGGCATTGGGACCTCTGTGTCTTCAAAGGGAGACAGAATTGCCATGACAGGCAGAAGATCCTCACTAAATTCTTTGCCGAATGGCCTCACGACATGGTTCTGGGTCAGAAATATGAACTGTTGAGCTCACACGCCTTTGAGCTTTGTGCAGTCAATTACCTCTGCAAGATCCTGGGAGAAGTTCCCCATCCTTCTCTTGGTCTCTGAGGTAGGTGAGGAGGAGGGGGAGAGCTGTTTCACTGCCTCCTTGCTTTCTGCCAGAGGGACACAGCAGAGCTGCAGGCACATGCTGTGCCTTATAACGTTAGCAGGGAGCCCTTGCTGGGCCATATTGTCTTCTCTGCCCTGCAGAGGGAACAGTGCCTTCTGCAGAAGCTCCCCTGCTGCCCTGTGTTCCCTGTGCCTCAGTGCTGCAACACCGAACTCAGGCTTCCCTCTACCTGCTTCTTTATTATCCAGTTTTCCTTTTATTATCTGGCTTTCCTCTTATTTATGTCCCCTGTTAAAAGTCGATTTATTCATTTTAGAGTCCCTGTCTTTTCTTTGTCCTGGCATTCATTTATTAGTGAGCCTCTTCCATCTTTTTCCTGCCTGACATAAAGTATTTGTAAAAGCCTTTCTTACTCCCCTTAATCCCTTTGGCTAGCGTGAACTCCCCTTGCTTTTCTGTTACTCTTACTTTCCCTGCAAGTCTTTACTGATCCTCTGTAGTCTTGTGTGGATCCTCTCCGTTTCCAGTATGCCTGCTTTTTTCCTTTAAACCCTCAGAGCAGTCCCTTGTGAAGCCTCACTGGCTGCTCCTTCCTTTTCTTTGAATTTTTCTCTATCACAGGGACTACAACAGACTGCATTTTCATTAGAGTGCCTGTCAGGATTTTTTTGCGCCTTTTGCACTCATGCCTGCTCAGAAAAGGGGTTGGATTTTAAGCACCCCTTTGGGAGGAACAAGCTATATCCCTTCTGCCCACAGCTCCCCCTTTCAATTTGCAAATGAAAACTAGTAATCAGGGACAGATTAAGCCATGCTGGGAGAGCCCTTCAATGTGCTTGTGTCCTGCTTTTGAGGTGTGTGGGGCTATGGTATGCAAATACAGACATAGTTGGGTCTACCATGACTTCCCTGGGCTGGATTGCTTCACACAAGTGGGATTTTTTTTCTGTACTTTCCACTTTGTGAATGCACACACATTAAAATGTCCTGTGCCAGTGAGTTCCACAGTTTTATTAATTCTGTGTAATTGTTTCAGACCTCTGACATTCTCATCCAATGTTGTCTACTTCTTTAGAAAGAAGCAGAGCACTACCCTTCTGTAATCACTCTCTCCATGCTGTTTAAGATTGAATTGAATTTTATCCTAGAGGCCATTTGGTCTGGCTACTTTAAATAAACACTTAATATCTTTAAAAAACCCAACATGGGGTAGTTTGGTGTACACATTTTACCTCAGCATTTTTTAAAGTGGGCTAAAAACTTTCCTGTGTTTAATTTATTTCAGACAGATGTGTGTGACATATATGGCAAGATACATAGACATTATTTTCCTTCTGATAGCAACAGGTATTTTAGAAAGAAGAAGGACATCATCTGTCTAACATTGCAAGTGCAAAACATATTCAGCATTAACTTGGCTCGTATCCACAAGAATATCTACTGCAAATGAAGTAATAGGTGAATATTTCAGTGACCCTCGGTAATGAGTAATTCAGTATCCACCCAGTAATGTAGCAATATAGAGGTATGTGAATAGGGCATGAGGTTGTGTCCATCGCTAGAGTGTCTGCAAGCCCTAGAGCAATGCAGAACAACGGTTGGGAAACCAGAAACACCTTCCAAAAAGAACATGTGCCAGGCCCAGGGTCCCGGCCCCAGAGAATGATTCCAGATGACTTTCAAAACTGAGGTTATTGCATAAGTGCATTAAATGAGATGCCTGTGAACGCATTTGATCACCAGAGCTGTGTGACCAGTCGCTTTGAATCCCTCTCCTGCTAGAGGCAGAGCACTGCTTCTAAAATCCTTTTACCTCGCTGTAATTTTAAGTGGTAGATAGGCAGAGTCAAGTCACGCTCTGTATTCCAATAATAAGGAAGCAAAGTGTCACAGCCCCTGTTCCTTTTTTATTCCCTCTTGTTCTGAAAACCCTGTGAGTTTATTAGCAGTGCTGTTTTGAAGGGAAAGTGAGCACCAGGATCAAAACTGCCTTGTACATGTCCTTGTACATGGTGGGAGCCGAGCTCTGCCGTGGGCTTGGCAGTGAGACCTGCTGAGCTGCACTGGTGCCTGCTAGGCTGCTTGTGTGTTAAGAAATTGGTAGCATCAAGTGGCTTGTTGAAATTCATCCTTTGCTCCACATGAGGTACTCTCTTAGCACATGAAGGAATAATTCATGCTCAAGACTTTTTGGCATAGGTATTACTGTCATGATATTAAGTAAGAGTGAACATGTAGGTGGAGGCACTGGGGTAATAAAAGACTTTTGAAAAAAAAAAAAGGAGGAGAAACAGGAATCCTTGCATGGATGTAATTTGTTAAAAGCCCAGAAATACTGTACATGAGATAGCAATATTAGTGGCATGCAGGGGAGCTGGCTTAAGTGCAAGCAGTGCAGCTACAGTCCTGGTACTATCTGGAAAGGAGGAGAGCATTCTTGTTGAAAAAGTGGCTGAGTAAGGATCCACAAACAAAGCTGGGAGTGCTGTGGTGGTCTAACCTTGTGAAAGCACTTCTGGCTGCAAACAGAGTTGAAAATGCTTAGTGGGTAAAAATTTTAAGCATAAACAAAAATAGGCTTATGTTTGGACTTTTAGTAATAATTATATTAAAATGACACAATTCATTAAATAATGCAATACATTCACATCTCTAAATACACAGCAGCTGTTCGCTTCTGTCAAACACGATTCCTTTAGGGACTGAATAGAGAAGAGTAACATGCTGGCTTGCATGGTAATGTCCTGATGAGCGCTGGGCTGCAGCCTGCCCCCAGAATTGATTAACAAAGGGTGTCTCTCTGCCAGTGCCAGATCCTGAAGGTGCCCCCCGGGCTAGGCACAAGGTGCCAGCTGGGCAGAGTAGGGTAGGGAATGAGTGGGTGCAACGCAGGCCTTGCAATTGTCCTTCTCAGGCTTTGAAGAAACTGAGCATTAAAAGATGTTTCAGCCTAGGGCTATAAGCACATTAATTTGGCAGGCTGTGATGTGCTGGAGTTGAAGCTCATAAAAAGATTTTATTTTAAAATTTAAAAAAAAAAAAAAATCGTTAAAAAAAAATAGAGCTGTGAAAAAAGCCTGCCTCTTGGTGGATGGCTAGCTGAGAGAAAGAATTGTCTGAACATAGTGTCATCTTTGCCAGGTCTTTGGTTATGGAAGTCCTTGGCCAAGCTTCTAATGCATAATAATTGATATAAAAAATAAATAGATACACTAATTAATCAGCCAGTGGTTCTATTTTCATTGCTTTCTAAGCAGAGGGTCTTATCCTTCATGTTGAAACTGAGGTAAGGTTATGAAGGTGTGGAAAATAGAAAAGTCTTACCTGCAGATAATAGGCATCTGTAAAGAGCCCAGCTTAGAGCAGAATTTGAGTTCTTGTCATTGCTGACATCATATGGTTCCTTATCAAAGGTATTGAGCTACATATCTCCCTTACACCACCACGCTTCATTTAGAGACATCCCTGGGCATCCAGAAGTGTAATTCAGACCCTCATTTCTAACCATGGTGAGAAAGCCTTTGCATCTTCTACCAGTCTTTACTAAATCAAGCAATTCTACAGAAAAACATCTATTTGCAATAGAATGCTGATCCTGAAGGTATTATATGTGACTTCTATGTTTTACCCTTTCAATAGATTTATACACGACATTTTACTTTTACTTCTGCCAAATTTAATTTTCATATTATATTGAATCCTGTATCAGGAGGCTTGTAATCCCTCATTTATTCAAGAAGAGAATTCAGGGTTAAAGTTGGCTCTCTGTGCCAACATCTGTAGAGAAAATGACAATAATCTACAAAATTAGAAGCTCAGAGCTTGTAATTTCCTTGTGAATTATTATTTCCTTGTTCCTTTCATATCACTATACTTGTATAAATAGATCATAGTTTATTTTTCTTTCCTGGTGATGGATTTGGAGTGTTTGTCACCTGTGCTGTAATATGATTTGTTGTGATATATTGAAGGTTTTTATCTTGGTAAGGATTTTTCTCTCTCGTGCTTCATTTGGGATTTTTTTCCCCCTCTTCACTGTAGTATTTTTCAGACACTAGGTTTTTATTCAGTATCATAACAGAAACTTGATAAGAACACTCTAGAGAATGAAGTTCTGTCATGAGAAGAGGCTTTAAAAAGAAAACCATGATTTTATTAACTGGTAGACTAAATTGTGTGGCCCAACATTTAAAGTTTAAAAAGGCTTTATGTACTACTGGTGAAACTGAGCATAAGCATAATGATATGGTGCTGACAGATGTATTCTTTGGATGCTATATCTTTATCCACTGCTGCTTTATACCAAACAGGTGAGCTCACCCACTCTCTGTATCCCTGCAAGCTAAGGAACCTGTATGCAGAACCTTCACCTTTCATCCCCCAGAGTCAGTCCCTTGCCTTTGGGGAAGAGGCAGATACAACACTAATACAGATTGCCAAGAGTTAGCATCTCCCCTCTTTAAATTCTTAATATAATCTAGGTATTCTTTTTCAGTTTTTTGTTTATCTGTTTCCTTTGTGCCTTTACCTCACCCTGAGCCCACAGCTTAATGTGATGGTGGAACTGCAATTAAGTGCACCTAAATCAATGTGCAGCTTTTAAATTCTTCTCCTTTATGAACTGTGTAAAGCCAGGGCTGTGGAATGCAGTGGGGAAAAAGAAGCAAACCTATCTACAGGTGACTTCTGGCTTAAAGGAAAGGGGAAAAAAAACAGGGCATGTGCATTCCCTTTGTTTATCCTCTCAGGATCACAGAGGTTGTCTTTTCTGTTTTGGTGAGATTAAGCATTTGCAGAGGTTACAGGAACAGGGATACTGCGGGTTAGATATTAGCATATTTCCTGTCTGACAGAGAGTTGGCCTTGCAGTAAGGCTTTTAACTCTTTCTTTTCTAGAGCCACTGATAAACACTGTGTGAATGTTGAAATTCTGTATTTACCAATATTTTCTGCGCATTTTAGCAGCAGTAAACTAGTGGTCTAATAATTAAAAGTAAATGGTTAACATTTGATTATTTCCACCCAGTTTTGTTTGTCCCGTAGGGTTTATTTTAATTTCTGTTCTCTCCTGACTTTTTCTGCTCACCTACTTGCCATTGCTTTTCCTCACATCATTTTTGCACAGAAAATGGCATGGTGATGCTCTCCATGCTCAGACAGTTCCTCTCTGACTAAGGAGGTACTTTACCTCCTGCTGTCTCATGTCTGTCTTCGCAGATGAAAAAAATCTACCCCAAATCTCCAGGGAATAGCTCAAGTTCTGTGATACTTTTTCAATAGGTAATACAATCCTGTGCAGTAAAGGCTAAGCAGCTACATTCAAGCACCTTTACTGAAAATGTCCATCTAGCATCTTTCCTGCTACAAGAGTGACAGCCCTTCACATTTTCCTCTTAATTTGTACCCTTTGGTTGACTATGGTATTGATTTGTGCATTAAGGATGATTTAATCTTTCTTCTACCCTCTTATTAAGAGGGTTTGAAACCCTACCTGGAGTCTTTATTAGCTTTTGACATCACAAAGGGAAATGTCAACACATAATGAGATAAATTTCAACATCACAGAAGACTGGAATACAACTTTCATGAAAGATGGATAAAGGCAACACTTACCAAGACAGAAAAAAGCCCAAAAGACAGAACCCTTCCTTTTCAGCATCCATCCATCTTTCTGTTTGTCTGTTGCTGCATTATAGTATTTATTAGAGTTTCTTGCTATACAATGGATTGCCAGAATCATGATTAAGAAGCTTATTCAAATGAATTAAAAATGTTTAAATGAAAAAGACCCAGAGAAGTAATTGCCAAAATTTAATCAAGGATTTAATTTGTAGCACAGACCAGCCAAATGGATTTTGCCGTTTTTCACTGCACTGTTTGTACAAGGAAATTAAAAAGTATAAAGAGTCAAAGACTCAGCAGTGTAACCCTTTAAGAATATTGCAGCATGCTCACTTATTCTCATTAGCTGCATTATATCAAACTTGCTCCTGAGGGCTTGTAGTTTGCAAAACCAGACCACAGACGGGGGAAAAAAGATGATAGCATTTTTTCCAATGTCATAAATTACTGCCAGCACACATTAGATGATTTCTCCATGCATTGCTGTAAGCAATGGTAGGTTAAATATCCCCCTTCTTAATGCCACTTAGTAATAAATGCCCTCATTTTAGCATGTCATCTTTAGCTGAACTGAAATAACTGAGACTAAAGAGCTGTCGGGGTTTGAAACAGAAACATTTCCCTTGCATTTACTGCTGAGAAATACATACATGGCACCATTACGCTGTCTCTGTTTCATTGATGATAATAAGGTATCATCAAGCCTGGCATATCTGTTTGAACATGTTTTGCAGAAGTCTAATCATTAAGTAATATGTATCCCATTTCATCCATCATTTCCACACAAAGAGCCATACAGTGCAATTGAGAGAACAATACTTTATGAGCCATGAATAGCTGGAGCAGTGATAACTTCCAAGTAGCATATAACAGACCCAGAACTGTGCTCTAAATTGAGGCGCTGAAGAGGTAGGAGGAGAGATGAGAAGTCTCTGCTTGTGAGGAGGAGGCTGAGATCAAGTGCCCGTTTCTTCCTGATTAGTTGTGGTTGCAATAAACATTCAGCAGAGTGCTAAATGCTCAGTCTCTGTCACAGGCAGAGAGGGACACTGGTGCTGCAGTGCTGTGCTGCCTTGCAGAGCCTGAGGCAGCTGGCAGGATGGGGTGAAAGGGTCCTGGGTCATTCAGGAGCTCGGAAGTCCCTTTCTTCCAAAAGTGCTGACAAGGATGTCAAAAGAAGCCAAACGAGGAAAACATACAAACCACATCTGATGAATGGCTTCTAGGTAGCCCAGAAGAGTTTACAGATTCTCTCCTAAGCCTAAAATTACATTAATTATTTTAAAAATGAGAAGAGACAGAAAAGCTTTGTGTTTAGCACATACCTGAGGTGAACCATACCAAGTGTAATGGCACAGAATGGCAGATCAGTGCACAGCACTGGGGGCAGGGTGCAGGGCAATAAGGCTGTTCCCTTGCTGCAGGAGCAAGGATTTGGTGTTTGTCTGCAAGTTTAAAGGAAATGGTATGAAATCAGTGATTCCCACCCCCATGTCTGTCAGAGAGACAAAGATGATGTTTACTCTTTCTTCTTTATTTTACTCCTGTAGCACCTGGTGAGTATTAGCTTTATAGCTGAGGGGCAGGCTTAGTCTCTCCCAGCAAGAGGTGATATCAGACACAATAAGGTATTTCTAAAGTTAAGGAGTCTTTCTGTGAGCAGACACAAGAACCAGCTGTGGCCTGCCCTGTTTCTCTGCTCCTGCAATCCCTGGGAAGTCCTGCTCCCTTCACGTTTCTTCTGTCCTGTATGTTGGAAAATGAGGGAGGTAGAGCTTTTGGAAAATGAAAACTTTCTCTTCTTGATATCCTTGAGCTCATGAACTTGCTTAGCTTGCTTCTGCTCCTAGTCATTTTTTGTTTGCATGATGCTTTTACACAGTTGCTCTCTTCACAGAGCATTTTTAATTTAAGGCATCTCTTGCTTGCTTGGTTAAGTGGTTGTAATTTTATTTGCACAGCAGAAGAGTTGCTGATAAACAAAGTTAAGACATTGGAAGAGGAAGGAGTCCAAAATTCAGTGGTTGAGTTCCAAATATTTGAATTTTTTTCCTTATCCAGCCTTCTGAGCCTTCTAAAGATTGTGGCAGAGTAAATTATGCAGCTGCTTCTAAGGAGAACTTTAAAAGGTCATTTTCTTACATGAGATCTGAGTTGAATTCATGCATGTTTTTACTTCTTGTCTCCCTTTTAGAGACTTACATTTTTATAAACCATGGTTGCTGCACCATGTAAAGTTCTTGCCTTTAAAAGAACAACTAAATACTTCTTAAAAATAAGAGCAAAAGCATTATAATATGAGCTATCAGTGGCTATCTATTATCATTTCACACGTGCAACATCATTTTCACAATTCATTCCAGAATCAGATTTATTCACCGTTGAATTTTGCCTGTCACAGATCTTAACATTTACATTGCAGAACTGGCTCAGTGTTCATACTGTTCCCAGTTTATGAGGTCCAACTCAGTTTAAGTGCTTTCCTTGGTCGTAAAGAAAAGCAGCTTAGATCACTTTTAGATTGTACCTAAACCTGTACCTTTTAAATTGTATCTAAACCCACATTTTTCTCCAATCTTTTTACATCCTTTCTTGAGTTGTAGCTGTTGACACTTCTTTTTTTTTTTTTTCATTCCTGGTGGCTCTTTGGAAATTTCTCCTTTACTGGGATGTTTCAGGAACGCAGTTATTTGCCTGGGATTATTCTGAATGTGTGTGTTTGAAAATGAGAATGAATAAATATGTCCCATACCTCTTCACGGGATTTCCTGAGCAGAAATATCTGTGCATGAGCTATTCAGCCAATGTGTTGCAGGTCTGAGATATCAAGGAAAATCTTGGGAAAAGGGTCTTTTTTTCCTGGAAAAAAATTCACTGAACAAAACAGGCAAGTCCTGAGAAAGAATAATCCATGGTTGTTGGCAGTTCTTGTCGTTCTGCCCTTAACATGAGAGTTTTTCAAGGAAAGACTACAGTGACTTCTGCGTGAATTTCGTATCCCCCAAAAGATGTTTATTTTAATTGGTTATTATAGAGGTAAAAAAAATGTATATAGCTTTGAAAAATTGTGGTTGTTTGCTTTGGATGTTTTTTATTACTATAATTTTGTTTCATTTTGTTGGTTTTTTTGTTGTTGTTGTTTGTTTGTTTGGGTTTTTTTTTTGTCTGGTGACACTGTGACAGAATAGCATTGTACAAAACCTTCTCATCTATAGCATGGCTTTAGCTTCTCCAGGGGCCCTGCTCAGATTGTTGTTGATTTCCCATCCTTGCCAGTTCCTCAGCAGGAAATAAAACAGGGAGTTGCTGCCTTGATCCAAACAGACTCACACAGCATTTCAACAGGGAAACAGAGCTGAAGAGGAATGTTTAGACTGATAAGCTTTTAGAAAATATTTCTGGGAGTGCACTTTTTGAACTAGTGAGAGGAGACAGTCTGTCCGTGTCGGGCACTTCTCCTCCTCCTTATCATGGAATTCACTATTAAATAAAAGCTACCATCACCTCCTTGAGCATGGAGAGAACCTTTCAAAATGCTGTTTCTCAGCAGCTGATACTCTGGAGTCATGCTGGAGGTAGTAAATGAATAAAGCCATTAAAAAAAAGTGAATAAAGCTATAGCATCTCAACTATGTTGGAGAATCAAACATAGGCTTGAGCTCATTTGTTCCACTAGAGTGTAGTCTTATAAGAAGAGAACGGCTTGTTCCAGAAAAAAGTGTGAATAATGTGATAAAACAAAATGAACTGCAGAATATATTCTAGCCAGCAGCCAAGAAATTATTCACACTGACAGATATTACAGGTACAGTACATTTTCTGTCCAGAATACCACCTTCTACTTTTTCTTAGCATATGCATTATGGTTGCTGTTTCCTTACCTGCTCTGTAAGTGCACCCAGCTGTATACATGTGATGGTGATGCACTTCATTCTTGTATATCATACAATGAAATCATTATCTACTTAGAGCAGTACTGCCAGTACTAATTGTACTGCCCTTGCTTGTACAATTATTCAAAAAATTTTGGCTGTTTTGCAAATTTAAGTATTTAGCGTTGAAATAGAAGCATTGTTTCCCTTCCGTTTTTACCTTGAGCTGATGCACATAGATGCACACATACGTCTCAAGAAAGGTGAATAGATCCTTGGACCAAAAGAGTAGATTTGCTCTAGTCTGAAATGATAATTGTGTGGGCCACAGTTTTTCTTTAGCTGAGGTAAGGAACTCATCAGTTTTTGCCCCATTACTTGAGGTGATTTCCACTGTATCCCTGCATGTAGCACGCATAATAAAATAGAACTAGGTAAATAAATCCCTGTATTTCTTTATCCTCATCTTGAATTTCTCAAATTTGTCCTCATAGAGCTGTATAAAGTAGTTGTGCTGATGTCAAATTAGCTTTGTTAGGTGTTGCAGCCTTTACTAGCAACTCATGAGTATTGATGCGTGCGAGACTTGCCTAAATTAGGTTGCATCAAATATTAGCAGTGCAGCCCACAATAACAGGCCAGAAAAATTACCTGGGAGGAGGAGAGACAAGGAGGATTTTGAAAGGAAAGAGTAGCCTGAAAATGGACAGACCTAGGGGAAGAAGTGAAAGGCAGGGGGAAAAAAGATAAACAGTGATACCATGCACGTAACTATGCTTCAGCTTTATGAGTGCTGTGTTTGAAAAATGTCATGTTCTTTCTACTCCCTTCTCTTACTGTATTTACAACCTGGAGCTTCATAATTTGATATGTGGTAGATATTTTACTGTTGACGCAGAGACCTTCAGGCTTTTTTCCTCATGAGATTTTTTTGTTCATCTATGGAATATATGTAAGACACACAAACAGCTGCTAATCTTTTATGAAAATACATTTGAAGCCATATTGGAAAACTAGGGAGTTATGAGAATTGAACTGATAACATGAGTCTGTTCGGGAAAACATTAGAGAAAACATGGCAAATAGTTTTGGGTTTTTTTTTTTTTTAAATCATGGAGATTTAAATCAGCACCCCCAACCAGTGATCAGGTTTGAATAAGTACACATTTATAGGTCACTTCTTTGCTTTTGACCTAAGCGTACCATGGTGGCAAAATCTTTCAGGATGCTGGGAAAATGGCTTTTTAACTGTAGTTAGGGGACAAGAGCACCGTTACATTGATTACACATTTGCATTTTACCTTTCACTCTTGGGAGTGAACTAGCAGACACTGGTTTCATGTTTCACTCCACAAAATGTTTTGTTTGGGTCTGTTTCCCTTTGAGAGCCTGGGGAAGAATGAGGTCATGCATTTTGAAAGTACATCACTGTGTAAGGATTTTCTTTATGCATATCTTCTTTCTGAGTCAGAAGCTTATTCTGGCATGAGTAGCTGCCTATGCCATGTCCTGTAAACTGTGTCAACTGAGGACATACCTATGAGTAGTGGAAAACAGAGAGAGGGTAGTAGCAAAGGACCGCAGCAGGTTTCGCTTAGGGTGTGGATAAGCCCCAGTTTAACCTCTGACGCCTACCAAAACCAAGGCAGTGCCTTAACTCATCAGTGCTATATGTGAAATGGAGATTTCTATGAAAATCAGGTTCTTCAAAGTTACCAACAGACAGCCAATGTGTGCCATTGATTTTTTACCAGCAGAGCCATCCGCAGGGCTCCTGCTCCAGCCCCGTGCTCCCGACCACACGGAGCTGCATGGGAGTTCCCTTCCAAATGGCAAGGTAGTTGACATATTGTGTCTCAATTTAAGGCCCATTACCATTCATTAGACATGCTCCCAGTTAATTATTTTTAAAAATAAATGTAAATAACAAGTGTTAATTATACCCTCGAGGCCATTGATGTGTACCATGTTGGCATTTCGTGTTAGAGAGGCTGCATGAAAATAGAAAAAAGAGCAGTATAATGCAAGGAAGAGGTTTTGGGAAATATTATTCCTAACATAATATTTTATAATAGCAATCTCATTGATTATAAGTCTAAATATTTAAATAATATTCTACTGAGAATCTGTTATGAAAAGCATTTAGGTGATTTCTTGGCTGTTATATTTCCCTGTACATTTGAAAGGTTTGTTTCATTAAAAATCGTTTTCAACTAGCTATAAAATCACACAGTGGTTTTGGGGTGGTCTTTGTACATGTTCACTTGTGGGTTTGTGTCCTGTCACTTTTGAACATTGACAGCTTTCTAGAGAAAATACTATAATGATGTGCACCTCACCAGCGTCATTCCTTCTTGCTGTCGGTCTGTGATTTCACTGTATTCCCCAAGAAAGTTCTTTTTAAAACTGTTAGCAAAAAATTTTTTCTTGCCTCACTGCATAGTCAAATAAGGTTTTGTATGGCAAATAACTTTGTATTCTTATCCAGATAGCTTATTTTCTGGCATGAGATGTCTGAACAAAAAGAAAAAAAAATCCCAAAGGAAAGCAACATTAGATGTGCATTTTGGGTCAGTTTGTCTCTGTTAAGGTCCTGTGCTATGTGATGTGCATCATATTTCATTCCTTTTCCCTACAAAAGTGATCTTCTCTGGGGGGATGACCAGTTGTACACTTTCAGATTCTTCTCAATAATAATTTTCTGTGAAATTACATTTAGGCCTGTTCTGAGTAAGAGCCAAGGCAGGCTTTTCTTGGATGCAAAATTTTATACCACAGAAGGACAAAACTCCACACGTAGCTCTAACTCAAGACCAAAGGAGTGGTCTGGGGTTTGCTCCAAAACTCGTCTTGGGTATAACTGCTGGAATCAAGCTGGTTGATTCCCAGCTGGTTGTTGCTTCCCAGTATTCTTGGCCATGCCGCCAGTTGTGTTGTCTGTGGCTGCCTCAACACCAAGGCCCCAGCCAGGCAGTCTTCTGCCCTAGGCATTCTCCAGCCAGTTTGCACTGTGTCAGTAGTTTTTATGAAGTCAGGAGAGAGATATTCACGACTGACTTCTCCCCACAGGGAAGCCCTGATAGTACTGGGCAGCTGCACTGCCTGTACCCAGAAGTCGCTGGCATTGGGACTTTCTCTTTGTGGAAGCTTCTGCTCCTGCCTGCAAGTGAAAGAAAGTGAAAACTAATGTCTGTTCCTAGGGGACACATTGATGATAGGACCAGGGAGAGAGGAGTGTGGGGAGAGAGGGAAAGGGAGAGAAGAAAGAGGTGAAAGAAGGAAAGAAAGAGAAGGAAAGAAAAGAAAGCTTTTTTATGTGCTTGACGTGGCCATTCATAGTGACCTTTCTTGCAGCTTCTGCATCCTCTCCTGGTAGCACACACAGTCTTTCACTGTTTTGCAATGTATTGCTGCCTTCTCTTGCTGTGCCTGCCTCATCAGAAGGCTTTGACCCTGGTGTGT
This sequence comes from Erpornis zantholeuca, assembly GCA_013400515.1. Taxonomy (NCBI): domain Eukaryota; kingdom Metazoa; phylum Chordata; class Aves; order Passeriformes; family Timaliidae; genus Erpornis; species Erpornis zantholeuca. The sequence goes on along the minus strand of VZTN01019843.1, from coordinate 65,826 downwards.
CTACCTTCTAGCTCATGGTAACCTAAAAGTTGAGCAGAGTGCACTTCAAATCAGAATGCATTTTGTGGGGCTACCTGGGTTGTGCTGAATATTGTTTCTGATGCTTCTGAGCTTTTGGGTATAAATATATGGTGTCACATTCCCTACTGATCTTGCTAGCATCAGCTTCCATTTTCCCAGTGCTGCCAGGCTCCCTGCACAACCTGCCACCTTCCTCCACCTTTTCTTCAGCCTTGTTTTTACATCGAGACCTGGCCAAAAAGACTTGGGAGGAGCTGCAAGGCTGTCTTCTGTGATTCAGGAGGGCTCTAGCATCTTTTGATTCTTGGGGTGAATGTGAGGGCACCCTTCTCCCAATGACTGCAGATAACACATCCTTTATCTCCTGAAGTTATTTGTGTCATATCACAGGCTGCCTTGGCTTCCTTGAGAGGGGGAAAAAAAAATAGAAAACAAACAAAAAAACAAACAAACAAAAAACAAAAAAACAAAAACAAAAAACCCAAACAAACAAACAAAAAAAACCCAAACCCTTCCCATTGTAACAAAAGTAACAAAGTTCCCCAAAGTAACAAAATCACATTGTTACTTTCCTGTGCATAAGGCTGCAGTGATGCACAACATCTGTGAGAAAGTAGACATGAACTTTTCCTCTTGTGTTTTGTGATCAGGGTAATAACATGATAAATTGTAGGCTGAGGCATATGTGCCTAAACTACATGGAAGCTCATTTTTCTACTCGACTGCTCAGATTTTATATTGTCCTGTGATCTTTCCATGAAAAATAATCACAGGTCACCTTGTCTGACTCTTGACTGTGTTATTGTTTGTCCTATATTCTGTAATAATATAAGGAAATTCCAAGTAATTTAATCTTGTATTTGTAACGAGGGGGATGTGGGGGCTGCTCTAGAAATTTGAAGTATTATATAAACTGCTTCAGGCTTTTAAATACATTCATTTTCCTGCCCTAAAACAACCTAAAATTAACAATTTGAGGAGGGGGCGATTAAGATCTGCTCCCATCACTATTTCTGCTGGTTGTGCATGCATTAAGGTTGAGACTGAAATTACTTAGTTTTTAAATCTATTTTAAAACATGCACAAATGAACTTATGAGAAAATGTTGCCCTAAGCATAATTTTATGACCCATACATTTTGAATATTTAAAGCAGTACTAATAAAAATAAAGCAGTGAATATTCTCAGGGGTTTAATTTTGCTGGTGTGTGTTGATCTGATGGTTTGTGAGTTTTACTACATTTCATTAGGGAAATTTTACCAGAGAAATGGAGTTGAATATACAAAATAGTTTATCCTAAATTGGCAGCATGAATCCTCAGTAGAGCTTGTTTACACGTACTGATTCACTTGAACACTTACTTTATGAAGAAACATTTTGGAAATAATTTTATTTCATGCAGCACTTAAGCAAGAAAGGTAGAAAAAGACTTGATGAAACAATCTGCTTTTGGATGGGAGTCTTTCAGATCCAAATGTTCTATATATTTATTTGTGTTGAACATTATTTTTCTATCCATCAATATAGCTTGAGATAAGTTCAATAAGCTCATTTTCAGATAACCACACTCAGTTTTTATTGATATTGAAGTTTGAAATCAAATAAATTCCATGAAGTGAACAGCACTGAAATTTTACTAGATCTCAACCTCAAAGGAGAAAATTCTTCCACGATTAAAACATTGGAGGCAAGCATGCTCTTTCCTGCAAAGCTTGCAAGTTCAACTAGACACACCTCTCTGAAACTAAACCCCCTTAGTATCACCTTTCTTTTCATAATGCTGTAATAGAAATTAGCTAGAGGAACAGCTCACACATACACATTCAACATGCTCAAAGACAAATAACAGATAAAATGTTTTGAAAAGAAAATTGTCATAGTGCTGGAATCAGTAAGGAGAAAAGTGCCTTTCCTTTCAAAATCAATTTGCATTGTCCCTGGATTTGTAATTCATGCTTTCCTTTTTCTTTTTTTTTTTTTTAATTTTGTTTTCATTTTATTTGGAGCTGGTTTTAGTGTTTATTGAATGCTCTTTCCCCCAGCCCTCACTCTTAAAATTCGGCAGCAAGTTAGATTACTGTTTACTCTCCCCTGGAGAATACTTGCTTCATATTTCCTTTTTAAGATAATGGAGGAATGCTTTGAAGTGAAGCATTTCATTGGTATTAAGTATTCTGTGGGGTGAAAGAATGATTTCAGCCAAGGAGAGGTGAAAAAGGAAAAGATAGGGTTCTTTTTATTCCAACAATGCAATTTTTTTCCTTGATATTCCTTAAAGGAATAAAACCTTAAAGGTTTTTTTCCTTGGTATTTGAAGCCTGACTGCAAGCAGGTATTGGAGAAAAACATTTCTATGTTCACACAAGACTTCTCTTCTTGATTCCAAGTCCAAAGAGATTGGGAGAGACGTTTAAACTCCAGACATTTCAGGGCTGACTTAGCTTTAATACTTCTGTCACATTTCTCTACCTCTTCCATAGTGTTGACTGGTATTTAAATGGTGTTATTAGAGGGGGTTATGCACTGCACTCATGTTTTACAAGTTTAATGAGGACCAGGCAGGATACATTTCTAACATGGCCTGTCGTATTGAATAGAAGCTTCAATGTCTCTCTTAGTCCCAACATGAGATAACTTTACAATGTGCTGAAACTAAGCAGTGCTTGCTGAGGTTGGACCCGCTCCTCACAATGCCCAAGTGAGCTACAAAGCAATCCCAGTTTGTCATCTATTGCAGTTTTTTTCTTTTTCTGTTTTTGGAGCTTTTTTTTTTTTTGCTTTTTTAGTTGTATTGCATTTATAGTATTATGGAGCTAGGAAAAAGCGACATTTGCTGTTTATTGTTTGATAAAGGGATTTGACAAGAAAGAATAGAATATCATTTAGGTAAAAATTTGGATTCAAATGAACTTAAGAGCAGCAACCAGAATTATTTAAACAAGTAGAATTTGTACAAGTATACCTTAGAGTATACTCTAAGTTACCAGTCACCAGTGAGGGAATATTGTCTCTATATGCCTCTCTATCCATATGATGCCAGAATATGACAGCTACTTCTGAAGTTGAATTTATAAGGTAAATAAATGTACAAAAAAAAAAAAGTATTGAAAAAAATGTACCAGCCTATGTACAAGATGAAATTTTTGATTTGCATACCTCTCTAGTTTCTTTCTTGAAAACTATTTTCAAATTTGAAAGCTTTGAACAGCATAAAGCACGCATGACTTTGATTATCTGAAAAGGAGAGGGTAATCTTTCTGCTGTGATGTTATTTCCACTTTAAAGGGTGTGAAAGTTGCAGGTTTGGACTGGACAAGGTAAAAGCAGTTGAGCTGAACCTGGCTGAGTGCAGCAGTTCATCAGAGCAGCTCTTAGCAGAAGTGGAAGCAACAGGCTCCAGCACTGTTAAAGTATAGGAGGATATTTCTCTAAACAGTACAATAATACAGTTTCTTGGTAGTTATGAGAGTTACATTTCTGTAAAACCAAACTGGAAACACCCAATATCTAATCATATATTAGATGTGATCTAATATTTGCTTTTATCCCTGAATGGCTTTAAACTTTTAAATCCTAATACCATTGCCAGGGAAAAAACAATTTTCTGTAAGACTTGAAAACATCTTCAATTGTTCCTATTATCTGTACTTCTTTTACTGGACATTTTTTAACAAGGAAAGCCTATCCACACAGGAAAACAGTGAGCAATAACAAAGACAGATGATATGATCGTTGGAAACACTAACACATTCCTCAGAGAGTCAGCCCCTATTTATGATGCTAAAGTCTACATCCCTGTATTTGCTCCAGATGTGAGGGAAGCACTAAAGGAGAAGGAACCTATTAATAAGTACAAAGGCTATGTGGAAAGATGTCTATGTCTGTGAGCAGTTACATGTCTTCACAGCTGGCCTTTCTGAAAGTACCAAGCATTCATATCATTCATAGACACTGGTGCAACAGATGATTTTTTGCATAAAACTGACCTTAGAACCTCACCTAATTAGTCTGCATTAGCCCTGAAACATCTGGCTGGGTGTGGGGTTTGACTGACCCGTGGCAAGTGATGGAAACAGGGAGAGAGTGTATCACCAATGGGCAGAGAAGGGCTGCTAATACCAGCAGGTACAGTCTGAAGCCCAGCAGTCTGTTCCAAAATGCACATAAAGTCACGGTGTGCATATTGAGTGTACTTAGAGAGAGAGCAAATTTGTTTTCCCCCAAGTTTTCATACTGAACTCCAAGCTGTGATTGTTGGTGTAGGATCCACAGTGCATCAGGCACTTTCACATGCAGTGCCCTGAATGGTGGGCACCGCCATTATCAACGTCACCATTGAGACAATGCTTCTTTATAAGCAATAGCTGTGGGAATTTAAGTGAAGCAATAATGTTTCCTTAGGTTTTGAGCTATGGAAATAGTGACTGTCAATATTCTTTGGAGTCTTTCCCCTCCACTAACAACAGTGGGAGCTGGGTAAAGAGTGCATTGGGCTTCACAGGTCTCAGCACTCATAAAATCACTCCTTGCTCAGCTGTGACGTTTTTCATCTTTCAACTTTGTCTTCGGGGGAGTGTTACAAATAAACTCTTCTTAGTCTTCTGCTGGTGGGATGACCTGTTTGTGCCCTCTTAACAATGGGCAAATTTAAGGCAGGTGCATTTTCTGTTTTGGTAGTACATTAAAAGCAACGATGTTAAAGCTCAGAAGTCAGGAGGTTCCTGTGGCTTCTCAGAAGATAGTGGGAGCAGCCTGGTGCTACTCTCACTGAGCTGCTGACTTTGTGGAAAGTTTAGGGCTTTATTCTACTTTAAGGGAGAAGTGCCACTTTCTTAGAAAACTGTAACATGTTGTCCTGGTTTCAGCTACTTGCATTATTCTGTCGTTATTCTTTGAGGGGAAAATCCTCCTATAAACCATTGTTATAGGGGAGATGTCTAAATAGCACTTATTTTTTTTAACTTTCTAGCCAATCCCCGCAAAAGTGGTATAATACTGGTGAACAAGTACTCTCCTATTCTTCCTAAAAAGATGGATGAAGATATCCATAGTAATTGAGATAAAAAGAACATGGTTAAAATGTTAATTTTTAGATGGTTGGTTGTATTTATTTTGCTGGGGTTTTGGTCTGTCCTAGTTATATCTAGTTAGTACAAGACACTACTTAAAGTAAGAATTGCTCTTTTTTGTTTTCTTTAGCTAAAAAAATACCATGTTTCATTATACTGTATCCTCTTTATAGGAAGTAGAGCTGCATTGCCCATTTCAGATATTAGAAATGTTCTGAACCCTCATTTTGAAACCCAACCAACCACAGACACACTAGAAATCTGTCTGGTAACCATTCAAATTGCAACTTCAATTTTGTACTTTGTTTTATATTCTTGGGCAACAGCAGGGCCTTTGCTTTCTTTCTGAGCAAATATGGGTTGTCTGTCTGCTGCTCCATCAGGAGATTTGGAAAAAGCCACTCTAAGAGCCAGAAGTAATAAGACAGGGAAGTGAGGAACACAGCTGGGATGATGATTTGAATAGAGAACTAGGGAATTTGATTGTGTCAAAAACCAGACTATAAGTTTAGTGAACAATGGCTGCAGAACTGTGAACCAAAAGAGACAGATCTATTCTAAAATACTCAGAGGTTTGTGTAAACATTTCTTATGTTGTACATGTAAAATTACTTTATGGCCAAAAGCACTAAGCAAGATGGACCTTTTTTTCCTAAATAAAAATGGAGCACCAGGTCAATCTAAAGAACAAAACCACTGCATACAGCATCAAATACAGTGATGTTCTCAGTGATGTTGTTTGTTGTATATATAATTCAGGCTACTAGACGTGAACAGCTTCTATTTTCTTGTTTAGAAGAACATTCTCAATTCTAATTTTACTATTCTATCTCTGTTTTGCGCTTCTAATTAATGTACCCATTGTCATAAAAATGATCCAAAAAAGGGGCCTTTATTTATTTTTCTGTGTTATAATGAACTTACAGGTTGATGTAATGTATACGTTTGTATACAAGAGTATGGCCTTCCTCTGTTCTGGTCTTTCTCTCAAATAAAATATAAAACATGGTTGTTGTAAACACTCTTAAGAAAAGAAGAGGGACCTGAAAGAGGTTTTGGTGGGACATCCAGCAGCAGAAATACCTGATGAAATTGACCACTGTGATGCTGTAGAAATTCCTTGTCATTATAACTGTCTTGTGTCCTGAATTCACAGCATGAATTGGCATGCATGTTTTCTTTCCTTCAACACCATCCTTTACTGCTGCTCATTGAGGTCTCAGCCTGTAGGATAGGCCTTCTTTCCCTCTTTCCTCTCTGCTTTACACGAAGGAGATGCTAATAAATACCATGGAGGAACCTCTCACAAACATTCTGCTGCCATTTAACACCTCGCTTTTCAGAAGTACACAGAGAGGTGAGTGTTGTGGTTTGGTTTTTTCCCCCCTTTAGCCTATCCTTTAAGGCTGCCCTTAAAAAGAAGCTGATGGGAATGGCAGACTTCCTGATGAAATCTTCATTAGGGAATGTGTTGAGGCCATCCATCATTTCATGGGAATAACTGAAATGGTGTCTGGCAGCAACAGTTTTGGCACTCTGGAGCTGGACTAAAACTGCAGCCTCAGGGAAAAATGTGCTCTCATCCTTTTTACCCAACAGCTCCCCCAGCCCCCCAGTTTCCACACAGCTCTATCAAGCAGCTGATTCACACATCCACATGAGGGGAGTGGATGCTTTATCTGTAGTTACATGCCAACTCTCCCAGGGCTCTTAAGCATCTTTTATTTCTTTGGGAAGAAAGAAGAGAAAAGCTCTAGGTATTTTGAGTTTTCTTTTCTGAAATGGTTGTATTGCAGACAGCTCCTGTGCCTCCCTGGGAAACAACTAACCACCCAAGCAGTCCTCCTGCTCGTGCAATGGTCATCTCTTGATAGCCAAGGTACATAGGGGAGTTCAATAAAAGGATCATCACCCACTTTTTTCCATTAATGTCTTTCTTTTACAAACAGAATTGCCAAGGGGGGAATTTCAAGGCTTTTTATTTGGGCAGTATATGAGACCTTTGTTAAACTCAACTCAACTCCACTTTCACTGCCAACTATCTTAGGGATCCCTGGGGCAGCTCAGTGCACTTTAGCCGTGTCCACAACGTGCAGATGTTATGCAGTGTGGTTGAAGTCACTGCTCATGCATGCTTTGCTGTGTCGCAATGCACAGTAAATCCAGAGCGTTGAGCCATGAATGTGTCACCCAGATGATTTGTGCAAAACAATAATTCCAGCATTTGTTGCATTGGGATTTACATGTGGACATGCTGACTGTTTGTAAAGAACCTATAGAGTATGATGTTTCTGAATTGAGTTTACCAAATATGTGCAGTAGTTATAGGCATAGATTTCTCTACAAAATGTTCCTGGATAAAAATTGTTGGAGTTCACACAGGAGAATAATTTCGTAAGGCGTGGGTAGAAAAACTAGTGTGGATGTCATTGATAGTGTATACTGTGTCCATTTTTTTTAAAAAAGAGGTTTAATTGGTATTATTAATCTTTTCATCAACAACTCAAAAAATGGTTGTCTTTCAAGACTAAATACTTGCTCCAGCACCAAAAATTTTCTGTAGGTAAAACTGTGATTCGTGGGATGCATGCTTATTTGGAGTCTTACCCTCTGAGAAAGAAGTGACTTGCGGTCATGCATTCTTATACATTGTCTGTAATTGCTTTCAGTTGCAGACAGCACATTTTCCACAGCTCAACATATTTGATCATATTGTGGAAACATTTGAGGTGTTTTCCTCAAAATTAATAACCATTAAAACTGACAAAATAAAATTCCATGCCACTGGAGTTTGTTATGTAGCCCTCAGGAAGGGAAGACACACTCTGGCTTTGCCTGAATCCCTATGAAATTAAACCTCTTTCATTGGACATAGCAATTACTTTAATTATAGTGCTGGGGATTTGGATAGAAGCTGGTCTGCAGGGCTCTGCCTCACACCCAGCAGTGTGCTAACTTCAGCTTCAGCTGAGATACAGCCAGAGAGAAACTGCAGCTATAACATGACCTTCCTAACGATAATTCTTGTCCTCTGGGAGAAAAGAACTGGGTGGAGGAAGGAGGGAAAGCAAGGAAGACTGGGAAATGTTACTCCATATCTAGCTTAGAAGTAAGGAGGAGGATTGTGCCTGCGCTTGGTGCTGAGACATCCCTGCACTTTTCCTTGCTTGGTGGATAGACAATTTTCCTCTGCTTCTCCTCCAGTTTGCCTTGCTTCATGCTGGTGAGGTGGCAAGGCGAGCTTCATTTACAGGAGTGAAAGTGGCAGTGATGCCACTGGTATTGCATTTAGCTGTCCCCTGTTTCACCATGTGTAGGTTTCTCTTTCCTCTCCATTTTGACTGGTAAAGGAGGAAAGTGAGGTCTGACTGGTCACTGGCCATGTCTGCCACTCATGTCTCCCTTTCTCAAGCATGAAAATAGAAAGTGAGGGTGTCAGTATTAGTAAACAAAGAGACCAGTTGAAATTAGATACCATGTAGTCATCAGAAATGTTTGTGACTGCTATTCTTAATTAAATTTTAAACTAAGTTGACTTTTTCTCTTTTCTTGGTTTTTGGATTTTTTTTTGGGGGGGTGTGTTTTTTTGGGTTTTTTTTGATTGTAGCAAGACAGATCTAAAAGCTTTGCTTTTTCTATGAGTTCAAACCTAGATGGGGATGTCTTTTCTTTTGTTTTTAATTATTACCTTTTCGTGGGAAGAAGGTGTGCACATTCACTATGATTTCTGATGAATGCATGACCAGCAGCTCTGCTTGTCTTTGAAAGCAAGATCCTAATTTTTTGGGGATGTATGCTTCACCCATTCTTTAGAAATGCAGAGTAGGTGGGAGATGCACAGCCATGCTGTCACCTAGTGAGTTACCAGTTTCCCCCACTGCACTGAGTCCCTTCTTGCTCTTCAGGGAAGGGAAGAAAGAATGCTTGTTCCTGTGGCAAATTCCCAGTGCATAAGGCCCACAGTAGAAAATGAGACTGGCAGACTGGTGTGGTGGACTGTACTGGAAGTCTCTGGGATTTTATGTGGTGTTCCTGTGTCCAGAAAACAGAGTATTTGGGGGGTGGATTGCCGTTGTTACTGCTGCTGGCTTTCAGAAGTAGCAGCAGGTGTGTTAGCGTGGACTCTGCCTTCTTCCCCATTGTCTGCGGTCCTTTTCATCTGGCTGGTCAGCAGTGGTGAGCTATGGATGTGCCCAGGACCTGGTAGCATGGGTGCCAGGCTGCCAGGTTGTTGTGACAGCGTGATTATGAGCATGTGCCACTCTGGCAAGTGGCATCAATCCTGCAGTTTCTGCCACTCAGTGTCAGGAACAAAATTGCGTGAAGACCAGAGCATGATTGAAATTGTCAGGAACATTTAAATTACAGAATCACTGTGCTCCCAGGCTGTAAAATTAAATGTTACTGCTCACTGAAGTAATTGAGTTGAAATGGCTTGCAAGAAAGCACTCCAGTAATTGTCGTTTGGATGAAGTGTTGTCTGTGCTCAAGTTTCCATGTTCCCTTTCCGAGTGGGGAATCCAGACCAGTGCTTCCAGGATGTCCATTAGGAATGATACAGCAGTCGTGCTGCAGTGCTGGGCCCAAGCTCACCTAAGACATGCCACTGTCAGTGGGAGAGAGGGATGTAAGGATGAACAAAATTTTCGCATGCTGAAGCCCTGTGTGCAAATCAAGTTAAGCATTTGGGTGCAGATCAGTGGGGATGCAAATACAGAGGTAACTCAGGCAACCTGAATGTTCTTGCAATGCAGACACCCACAGTGCAGGCGTATCGAAGAGTGGAGCCAGGAGAGGATGCTGCACAATTTTCTGCAACAGCATCCTCAACACATCATTCCCTCCAGAGCAGGGCTAAGAAAGCTTGGTTTTCCTGCAGATTTCTGTTTCAGAGTTGATTGATAATGGTGTTTCAGAAGTTCACAAGATCTGAGTGAAACCTTTTTTCACAAAGAAGGCATTTGTAAGGCCTCTCTCCTGTGTGGGTAGTCTGCTGTTCAACTAAATATGAACACATACTTTTTTTTTTTTCTTACAGCTGGGGGAACTTTCTTGGTCTCTCATGTTATTTTATGACAAAACACATGCAGAATTATAGTTTGCCTTTGAAAACCTTATCTTTCTAATTGGTTTGGCAGCCATTATGTTAAATTATGAACACAGACAAACAGCATGTTTCGCCATGGCACCAAGCCTGCAGAGTTCAGGTGTTTGGACAATGCTCTCAGACACGTGGTGTGGTTTTTTGGGGTTGTCCTGTGCAGGGCCAGGAGCTGGACTTCATGGTTCATGTGGGCCTCTTCCACCTTAGGATATTCTATGATCCTATGTTTGCCTCCTATCCCTAAGAACTTGGATAAAACAGCCGCTGTTTACTGATTGGAGATGGGAATGAAGTCCATTTTTGTTTTTCTAGTCATCTTCCCAACACAGCAAGGTAAAAGAAGATAATTGAAAATGAATAAGTGCGTGTGCATGTGGAGTGGAGCACATGTTGACCAGGGACACCATTCCCATGGCACTATTCCCCCATTCTCTACGCTATTCAGATAGAAAAAAATTCTTGCTCTGAGCTGCAGGTTGCCGGAAAAAATATTGAAAATTAGTAGTTGTGGTTGTTAAGAGCTTAGTCAAACAGGAACAACTGCTCCATCCACTTGAGAAATGAAGCAATAGGTAGGTGAATAAAGAACAATGTTAGTTACTTGCTCAGCTAATCAGGCTGCAGTTCAGCTCATGAACAGAGGAAGCCTTGAACAGACGCGAGACTGAAAGCAAGTGAAAGAAGCATTGCAATCACATTGTGGAAGATACCACACTTCCACTTACCTGGCGTTAGGTAAGCACGAGGGGTTTGACAGTGGTATTTTCTTCCTATTTCATATCCGCCCGAAGTGCTTATCTGTCTTTATCTCTGAGCTTTGATTTCTCTGTGCTCCAAGCCCTAAGTAACAGTGAATCTGCCCTTCTAACTTGTGTTGAAGCATTATATTGCAACCTGTCTAAATTCAAGTTTGCAAATGAGGCATACTGTTTCGAACAGTTTTCTCCCACCAGTTACACTGAGGAGACTGAAATGTTCTTGCTACCCAAAGGAGAGTACAGCATATGAATTCTGCCTCAAAATTGTTTGCAGATATTTTTTTTGGTACCTTTTATTCCTCTTAACTAGATGGCTTTGTGCTCTCAGTTAAGCAGTAGTCACTGATAGAGAGAGAAAAACCTTTTCTCTTGTTTTGTAAAGTGCCTTGAAAGATTAGGGGTTAGACTGAAATTCCTGCTGCTTTATGCTGCTCCAGTGATGTAAAGCAGCTGCTAACTCACTGTAACCATTCACCTGAACTGGATTTACAGTGCTTTGCACTGCTGTAATGATGCAAGGCAGCTGGAAAAGACCAGTGAATCTTTTCCTTTAGAAGAAATAAAATACTTTTATAATTAAAAGTACAATGCTACTTTTATCTCTTTGATGTTTGCTTTTTCTTCAACTCCCTGTTTATAAAGACCAGATTGTGCTCGTGATTGCCATAATCTGAAATTAAAAGGAACATTTATGGAAAAGGGTTCTCAAACTGAGGAAGTGCAACAGAATTAAGCCCTGGGAGACATGAGAAATAGAGGAATAGAAACCTTTAAGTGACAAACATGTTTGAATTAGGGTGAAAACTTATTTAGCTCTTGCCACAGGCCAAGCACACCCATTTTAAACAGATATTCTGTTCATACTGTCTCTTGGCCAGCAGTTGATTGATACCATTTGCTATCACCAAAATACTTTTTTTCCCACCAAATCTGTACAACTCGTATCAGCAACCAGGATGGTAATCAAGGGCCTAATCCTGCTGAATTTGTTTGGAGCTCATTGCATCTCCTGCATTAAGGGCATTAAGGTTGCATTTCTTTTGAGCCTTCTTGCAGGATTCATCCCCACAGGACAGCAAAGCCTGTCCAGGTTGAGCCATGGCTTTCCAAGTCAGCATATTTCTGTGTATAGCTGTCATGGTGAGAAAGTTCTTTTTTTTTTTTCCCTTTTTTTTTAGCTGCTCAGTCTTTCTAGTGAGATAAATGTGCTGCTTTTGGGGAGGTTTGGCATTTGAGGAAAAGGTGAATAAATTTCTCTCCCTTTACTTATGCAGCCTGTTTGGTTACTGTAAAAAAGGAGGAGACAAGCTAAGGCAGGCCAACATATAATTTTGTATGCCCACAGATGAATGAAAATATAAACATTTTCTCCTTGATTTAAAAAAAAAATCCCCAATAATCCTCTTTGCTAGTGAGGCATGGTGATGGTGGAACACGCACTGAGGACGTATCGGGAAAGACAGACCAAAGTGAGCTGCTGTTCAACAGAAAAGCCTAAAAACATGCCAAAAGGGGAGGCACTCATGTTGTGTAGCTGCACAAAGGGGTTTGTGCTGTGTTGTTTTGTTTTCCTGTGGTGTGGTTTTGCCCCTTGGTTTGCCTGGAAGGGGAGTTGGAATGCGCTGTGATGGGCTGCCCTCCGTGCCAGCGGCGCGGCGCAGGAGCGCCTAGCAGCAGGTCTGGGGAAGGGTGATTGATCCCTCCATTTAGGAGGCATAATGCCTTCTGAAGCAACGAGCAGATCAAAGACTTTAATGATTGACAGCAATTTATGCTGCTTTTGTTTTTAATTCCTTGACTCCTGACACTTTCAGATGGGACTTTATAAAAGAAGGATGCCATATCCTAGGGTTACGCCTCCTTCCATAACAGGGGAAGCTGAAGGGGCTGTGGAGACTTATATCCAGATTTCAGATATATTAGTTTTTATTTAAATCTGAGGTTCAGAGGTTTGTGGGCATGCTGTTTCTGTTATTAAATCATTATGCACCTACCTGGGGGGAAAAAAGCCAACAATTTTACCAGGAGTGCCTCTATAAACATTTCTTACTCTCCATAGTGTAAGGCTTGTATATTAAAAATTCTTCGAATAGCTGACCTCAACAGGTGTTTTATTTGAGCAAACAAAACAATAAATAGTAATATAATCCCTGTGGAGCTGGCATTAGGCTTTGTGGGAAATGCATAATTTCCTTTACTAAATGTAGGAAGCTGCACAAATTTAATTTCTTCATTTTTGTCATCAATACCAAACCATCCTGGAACTCTTTTCTCCTTGAGGCAGAGGTCCAAAGCCTGTTGCACAGAGCTACCTGGAGGGATTTTCTGGGCTTTGTGTGGTGTTTTTCACTCCTTTGTGAGTGCAGGTGCCCTAGGGGGTATCTGCCAGCCAGGGTGCAGCAGGGATGAGAGGTTCCCAGCAGCCCTTTTGCCCTGGGAGAGGGTGTTGTGCCGTTGGGAGCAATCCCTCCCCTGAGTGGCGCTGGGTGTGCTGCAGCACTGCAGTCCCTGCAGTGCACTATAAACCAATTACTGTACTTTTGGCTTCTTGCTTCTGGAAGGCCTCATAATTTAAGGGCTGGTTTGTTTGTTTGCTAGTTTTAATCTAAACCATGTGGTTTAGGCTGTAGTTTTACTGGCTGTGTTTGACATGTTCTGGAAGGATGATGTCAACTTAAAAGATATGCTTTGCTGAAAACATTTTGTCCTTTCTCCATGTGGCAGAAACTGTGGTGTTGTCCTGGGGTCTCCAAAGACAGGGACGGTAGATTTCCTAAACCACTGCCACGACAGGCAATAGAAGGGCCAGGCAGGACCAAGTGTCATGATGTAGTCTTGCAGTTTTCTAACACAGCCTTTCACTTTAATGGCAAACAAAGACATGTGAAGAAACCGTACATCTGAAATCTCTCTCAATTTAGGCTATTTCCTATGTACTGCATACAGCAGTGATGACTTATATTTTCATTTTTCTGTATATACAACTCTCTGTTATAAAAGCTGCTGTTGGTCTTGAATTGCCATGACAAAGCTGATGTAAAGGGATGTAATCTCCAGGTTAGGTGGGCCAGCAACCTTACCCAGGATGGCAACTGCTGCCTTTTTATGCTTACCATAAAGCCCGAGATCCTACACATTAAGACATGATGGCTGAACTGTGAAAAGCCCATCACTATATTTTATCATTCTCATAAAGTTCATGAATTAAGGTGCACATTTTAAACATCATTTACTGTTAACTCCTCTATTGACTATTTAGGTATCTTCAGAAAGAAAGTGCTCCTGAAGTAATTCTCAGGGGATTTGAAATTGTGCTTAAATTTTAACTTGCAAACTGTTCAGCTTGGGTACAGAAATCTGTTCCTAGCTTTGAACACATTTCCATAAGAAGATTTCAACTCATTTTGGTCATCTTTGTGTTGGCAAGCTAAAGAATGTGTTTAAAACCATGTAAACATGGAAGTTTAGTAGTCCTAGTATAGCTACAAATTTGACATGTTAAAAAATGAAAAAGAAATAAAATTAGCACTTCTTTTTAATAGTGGGCACAAGCATAGAAGAGTCAAAACACAAACCTAAGCCCAGAGGATTGCATTTTCAAAAGTAATTCAAAAGAGCATTTGGTATATGCTGATATCAGTTAAGAAACTTCCTTATGTTTAGGTATTTTACCTTATGAATTTAGTGATATCTCTTGTTTTTCTCTCATAAGTCTCTCAAGACTCTTTTCTATAGCTTTTCATCTTGTGATTTGCAAACAAGTATTGCACTTTAACTTGTGCATGACCCATCCCATTCAGCATAATTCAGTGTTGAACCTGCTTGGACAAATTAAAAATTTATTCTCTGGGGTTCTTTTTGGTTTGGTTTTTTTTTGTTGTTCTTTGTTTGTTTGTTTGTTTATTATTGGTTACCTGGGTAATTGGCAAACTGCTTCAGTGAAGTTGGACCAAAGCAGCTACTTTTTATCAAAAATGTAGGAAGTCTTTCACTCCCAGATTTACTTATGCATATCTTATATAGAGCAAAATATAAGGAAAGATATTCCCTGATAACTTAATTTTGGTTCTGTGGTTCTGTTGCTGCTAGAGGTATTCTAATAACTAGTGTAAGTTAGATCAGCAAAATGCTTGGCTGTTTATAGCATCACTGGCTTATATCCTTGAAACAGCTAAAACATAAATACTTTTTTGTTTGTTTGTCTTGTTTTTCTTCTTTGATGAAGATTGGTGTTGGTTTGATTTTGGTTGGGTGTTTTTTGTGTTTTGATGGTTTGGGGTTTTTTTTTCTGCTTACTATCTGTTTTAGAAATGCAGGTTCTGGTGTTCCATGTCTTTTCAGGCCACATTTGCACATTAGGTGTTGCTCATGAAAATGAGCTGTTCATTTGCCACACTCTGAGCCTGACACTCATCCTCTTAATGTCGTCTGGCAAGGAAAGGCCAGATGCTCAAAACCACAGGGGATTGCAGGGGATAGTACTGAGGTCTGTATGAGGATAGGATCTGAAGGGATGGTACCATTTTCAGCTGCCACAGGTGGCTTCTAGGATCAAGCTGGAGCTCAGGAGTAAAAGCAAACACAACCCAAACTCTTAACCAAAAGTTCTATGTCTGACTGTAGATACCAAAGTTAAATTTAGTCTGGTCATTTAAAATGGCTTCTTCCTCTCATTTCCTTCTCTAAAAGGATAATCATAGGCAGTGCAAAGAAAAAGCTTCCAAAATCAGATGCAGTCCTCGGGTTGGGGTCTGCAATCCAAACAGTCTTTGCCTGGATGTGAATCTTGGCACCAGGGTCAGGTGCTGAAACAGAGCAGTTTTGGATTACTACAATCGAGACTCCTTATGACTACAGCTTAAGCTAAAACATCTCTTAAATTATCTCTCACATATGCTGGAGGGAAGCTATGTGATGAGGCACCTAGTCCCAACTCCAAAGCCCTTTTCTTACTGAGTTTGTTGTCAGGAAAAAGTTAAAAGTTAGGATTTTCCTCTGCTGTGTCTCTTGCAGTATTTGTCATGGAGGCAGACACCTCCTTTGTCCACAGTGCTGGTGGCCATGCACCATCAGTGGCTGGTCCCAAGTCTCCGTGGCTGGGAAGCAGTTGAGGGATGTGATCCCAGAGGGTGTATGCAGGGGGTACACCTGTGTGTGCAGGTCAGCAGGCAAGTTCTCTTGCTCTCCTCACTTGGCTGGTGTTAGGTATCCCCAGCTGAACATGTGGAGCCAGAACCATGTGCCAGTGGTGGTGTGTTTTGTCAAGAGCTGTAGGGCTGGGGTAGTACTCCTCAGCTAAGCTTTGAAAGCTATATTTTTTTGTTGCTGGTTAACAAAACCATCTCAGCTTGTACACTATCAGAGCATCTTTTGCTTTAACCACATGCCTTGTTTTTGTCATACTGTAATCTTCCCTCATAATGTTGCTTTCTTTGGGTTTGTTTGATGTAGACGGGGAACTCCCACCCCCTCTTTTTCTGTAATTAATTCTGTGATCTTTATTGTGAATATCTCTTGTTGAATCTTTCAAACCCACTTCTGAAATAGATAATATTTTCACCAGTTTGGCATTGTACTTTCCTCCACTCCTTTCAAAAATGTTTAGAGGAGAAAAGGGAACAATTTCCCCCTCTCAGGGAGACAATCCATTTGTTGCTTTGGGGAATAGTTTGAAGTAAACAGATAGAGTTTGCACATAGAATTTAACGAGCTAAATAATAGTCCCAAGACTGTTTCTTTCAGTTTTGTCCAGCATCAAGATTATGATGAATCTTGTGAAATATCTGGAGTAGTCACTATTCCCATAGTATTTACTCACACTTAATTTTTGGTTGGTTTCTGATTTTTTTTCTTCTGTTTTTCAAATACCAAAGGAAGCATGGTAGGTGGCCCAATGGAAGTTTTCTGAGAAACAAATCCTTTAGCTGAAGAAATCAGACTGAAGCACAATAGTGTTGATAAGACTGGGGTTTCTTTGCCCTGGGGTTGGTGAGACCTGTAGATAGGAGAGGTGCAGTTGTGACCCTCCTGACTGAGGAGGAGGCAGAACATACACTTCCCAGATCAAAGGGAGGGATTGTTTTTAAGTGCTATTTGCAATCACTTGATGTGCAAAGTGGCTGGCTGCTGGCTGGGAAGGGTTGGGCACTGGTTACCTTGATGCAGTTGGGGAAAGATGGAATTTTGTTGAATTTCAGAAAGGTGCTGTCTTCTGATCTTCAGGACCAGCACCATGCATCTGCTGGAGAATGTGTCAGAAACACTTATGGGGCATCCACAAGTTTCCTGAGGACTTGGGCTGTTTGTCCTGGTGTCACTTTGGAAGCACGAAATCCAGCCCCTCAGTGATGGGGGCAGGAGGACATTTTTGGCATGCAGGGTGACCATATCCAGCGAGTGTTAGTGAAAACACCCACCAAAATTCTGAGTCCTTTGCTTTGCATCCAGAAAAGTGACACCCAAGCAAACAGGCTACTTGGTATAGTTTGAGGGGTGGCTTGAGAGAAAAACGTGGATTGTTTTCTGCCTCTGAAGATGGTTTGTTTCCTGTTGATGGAGAAAATTGAATTACATTCTAACGAAGACGCAGCCATAGCTGAGGTTTTTGTGCTAGGGGAGGGTTAGTACAGTATGCTTGTACATTTTGCTTTTTTGTTCAGAATATTAGTGTTATTGTGGCTTTTTGTTTCTTACTTTCAATGAAAGAGGTTGACGGAGAGGTTAGATACCAGTTCTGCCTCAGCGATTCATTAAAGCCGAGCTGGAGGAGCGGAAGTCGCCCTGCTCAAAGGTGTGGGGAGTGTTTTATTGTTCTGCACGGTGCTGTGAATGCCAACGATTTTGCAGCTGTGAAAAGGGCTCTTAATGAGTTTCAGCATTTTAATGTACTTCAGGTTCCCAATTGTACAAATTTAAGAAGCTTAGCAATTCAGTATCTCCTGAATAATAGCATTTATTTTATACTCTAAATACACTTGGGGAAGTCTCAACAATATTGCAGGAAGTCTTGGTAATATTGTGGCTCCTTCCCGATGTAATAGCTTTAGAGGACCTAATTGACTTGAACAGTGGAATTGGCCCTTCAAAAAACATGCACACACAATTTTTGATTAATGAGCCCCATAATAAATCATTAATCTTTTTTGGCTCAGAAATTGTCTGAATAGTTTTCAAAGTAGAAGTTGTGTATATTTTCCTAAACTGTCTTTGTGAAGTGGTGCTTGCATTTTAAATCTATCATCTTAAATTTACAAAAAAAATAATCTAACATAATTTAATTTTAGAAAAACAAATCCAAACTCTGAACTACTTGGTTACTAAAAGGCATGTAAAGAAACATCTAGATAGGAGTACTTCCTTTTGGAATAATAAAAGCACTGTAAAATGACCATGTAATAAGTGTCCTTCTTCCTGAAGGATCCTAAAGTGCTTTTACACATTTTCTATAGTCAATGTGGGTTATTCACCCATCACTTGAATGAAACCAGTCTTTACTGACTGTGCTAAACAACACTTTTTATGGGAAGGAAATCACAAATAACTTGCATTTGAAACTCTGGGGAGAATTTGAGGTAGGCAGATTGTAATTGCCCAATTTGGAAATGGGCCAGAAGACTGTGATTAATATACCCAGGCTGCACTTTAATTGTCCCAGAGTACTCAGGGCCTTGGTTTCAAGTGGGCTTTGTCTCAGAATAGTATTTCTTTTTCTTCATGTTAATTTTGGAGCTTATAGAATGGATAGCAGATTTAGCAGAATTGAAAAGTGGGGAAATTTGTTACTTACATGGGGATTAGCAGCACTGGGAGAGTGCAACCCAATTTTTTAGGTGTATCTCAAGTGCCAGAAGCTGGTTGTGTATTTTGTTTTTTCTTCTTATTTCACTGCATGACCTTTGGTTTGGTTGACTCCCTCAAAATATTTTTTCCCATACTTTACTATTTTGAACTCTTTAAATATTGTTATTTAAGGTCTTAAAATTAATAGCACAGTAAATGCAAATAGCTCTGCTTAGCTATTCACTTTCTCTGGGAATAGCTTGATCTTTTTAAACAATGTAGTATCTCGAGAACCTGTGAAAGGCAGCCTAGCAGGTTAAGTTGATTGATCTTTGAAAATAGGGTCATGTAACTTGAAACTATTTCCCATAAAAAACAAACAAGCTGCAGAGGTTGTTGATGCTTTTCTCAGCAGAGCCAGCCTCATCCACTCCCTGGTGTGGTAAGGCTGGGAAACCTCTGAGTGTCAGATCCCATCCTGAGGCTGCTGGATGTGCAATCCATCTGTGGCAGTCACCGATCTGCAGGTCCACAACTGAGTCAACATCAGACTGAGGCATTACTCAGTGGGATCCAGTGGATATTTATTTTTCTCTTGGAGAACCTGAGAGTTTTTAAGGGTTTTTTTTTTTTTTTTTGGTAGGTTTGGGGCTTTGTGACAAACTCCATATTTAGCGCATAGATGTGGGGGTTTTTGTGATTTGGGTTTTTTTTTTCTTTTTAAGTGGCCCACAGAATACACGTAATGTTAGCTTGTTCTGTTGACAAAGTTGAGCTGAGCACAGATTTCTCAGGACTGCATAATATCAGGTTTGGTCCCTTAGGTTTAAAGTGTTTACACAGCTAGTAAAGAAATCTCACACATCCACAGCTGTGTGTTTTACCATGTGCCACCAGGAATTGCTACAGTCATGATGGGAACTTCACAGTCAAACTCCGGAATTTCACAGGTATCTTTTCAGTCTCACCTCCTTTAGAGACAACTGCATTTTACTTCCTCAAAAAATGGTGGAAGTTGTGGGGTTTTTTTTATTTATATCATCAATTGCTGATATCAGTATTAGCAAGTATAAGCACTGGCATAACAAGTGCACCTCAGATAAAACACTCTTAATTTACATGATAAAATGGCTCTCTCTCATTCTACTTCTTTGCAGTAGTGGTATAATATTAGAGAGCTGAGAGTTTAAGATGTTCCACTTTTAAGCCTTCAAATTTTCTTTTCACTAAAACTGTTCTGAAAACAAGTTACGAATACAGCACCTGAGAGAGGTAATCCAGAAGCCTAAAGTGTTCAGTAGTTCAAGTTTTCTTTTTTAATTCTGTCTTTTTCATTATAAAAAAGATTCTGAAGCTGGAACAAAGACATAGAATCATAGAATGGGTTGAAGGGAAGGGACCGTAAAGATCATCTCATTCCAGTCCTCCTGCCTGTGGGCAGGGACACCTTCCACTAGACCCTGTTGCTCAGAACTCCCCCTCAGGACCCCAACCTGGCCTTGAACACTGCCAGGAATGGGGCATCCAGAACTTCTCTGGGCAGTCTGTTCCAGTGCCTCACCACCCTCTCAGTAAAGAATTTCTTCCTAGTATCTAATTTCTTCCTACTAATCTAATAGTATCTATCCCCTCTTTCAGTTTGAACCCAATCCCTCTTGTCCTGCTGACTCAGATCACTTAAGGACCAACACAAGAGCCAGGTCCAGCTTTCAGCATCCTGGGAGGAGACCACACCACTCCCTCTACACCCAGCTGCAGATCCCCCTTCGTCTGTAATTCCCAGCCATCCACTATATCCAAACTGCCCAACTGCAATTCCTTTCCAATCTGGGACTCACAGAATGCCTGCACGTCTCACAGTTTTATTACTGCAGAAATTCTTAGAGCTGCTTATGATTTGTAAGTGAGAAAGAGAATAGTAACATCCTTCGTTTGTTGGATTGATGCAACCATCACTTTTTATATGAACAGTTCATGCACATATACAAGTAAATGTAAAATAGGATTACATGCAGATGTATTCAATCACACACAAGCAGACCACCAGCTAAGCACATTAAGTGGCTGTGTATGGGGATACCTACTTTTCATACACAGTCGCTCACACATATGATGCTCAATTGCAAATGTGCATCCTTTTTTTGGAAGCCTGGATGTAGTCTTACATGTTTTTACACACAGGCATCTGTTTAGCCAGATCTTCAAAACTGAAAGCATATGTAAACCAGAATGCACTTCTATGTGTATATTTTGTCGTTACATTTGTAATACAGAGCAATACTTAGGTACTTAAACACATTACTACATCACTGATGGAGAGAGACGATTTACAAGAGTGTGTAGTGACCAAGAAAAAGGGACATGGCTTAAAAGTGAGAGTAGATTTAGATTAGATACTAAGAAGAAATTTTTCACCATGGGTGTGAAAGGCAAGGCACTGGAACAGGTTTCCCTGAGAAGTTGTGGATATCCCGTCCCTGGAAGTGTTCAAGGCCAGGTTGGATGGAGCTCTGAGGAACCTGATCTAGTGGACGGGGTCCCTGCCCATGGGCAGGAGGGTTGCAACTAGACTACCTCTAAGGTCCCTTCTAGCCCAGGCCATTCTGTGATTCCCGTGCATATACACACATACACAGGCTCACACATATACACCTTATCCACAGCTGAAATATTGTATAGACATAAGAACAGATATGCATGAACCTCAGAGAGGTTAATATTGGAATGCTAGTGCATTTTCTCACAGGTCAGTTTAGTACAACATAGCAAGTCATTGACCTGTGTGCAGTCACAACCAGCCAAGTCCAGATTCCTGGAAAGAGAAGAAAAGAGTTGCAGGGCTTGGACCACTTCCTTCTTCCATTTTTCCTTCTCACAGGGACTGGTCATGTGTACTCAGGCTCAAGTACTGTGCGAGTTTCAACTTGTACTATCTTTCAGTCTTTTCTGTGCTCTTCTCTTGTATCATCTTGTGCCATCCCTGTACAGTTTGCCTCCTGGACTCTGGGTTACAAAGGCAATGAACTGCATGAGCTTCATGCAGCAGCACCCCTGAGCATGTCCTTGCCACCCTGAGAACAGCCCTGTGCTGCACAGCCCTTGTCCGGCCACCCCCGTCCTGATGCATCTCCACCAGCTGACAACTGCATCTGTTATTTCATGTTGGTTGCTGGATATCTTTGCTTAATGGCTTGCTCAAAACTCTCTTTCTGCTACAAAAACAGTACCTGTGCCCTTTCACACCAGTTTCTTGAGTAGAGGGAAATTCTTTTTCCTCTCCACGGTAGGACCAGGTTATGGCTCCTCATGGCTCAACAAAATTTGCTTCATAGCTCTGTCTTGACCTTTCATAGATGGGTAGAACTCGCCATGTTGCCCACTTTGCTATACCTGCTCTAATTTCAGAGTGTTTTTCTGCTTCCTTCTGCAGATAATTGTTGACTTTGTCTTTTTCTCTGTGAATATACAACTGGAAACATTCATTGGCCTGGAAAACTTGAGTCAGCATTCATTGCTCAGAAAACAGCGTTCTTCTAGCCTATACGAAAGGTGGAGGGAAGTAATGAAAGGTTTGTAGGAAAACTCATTAAGTACTTGTGCTTGCCTTGGTTTTGGGAACTAAGAGAGTTCATAGACTCCTTTTCAGTTCACTGCTTCCCCCCAATGCCATCTTGCACTATGTTCTTTGTAGATGGAAAAGTACAATAAAATCCCCTTTCCTCTCTGCTTTCATCAAATGGCAAGAGGAGAACCATGTTTCTTGTGGTGCTCTCTGTATCCTTCCTATCCTTCCCCCAGTATTGTAGAGGAATAGTCTCCTGACTTTCCCCAAACCTCTAGGTAATGCACTGAACCACTCCGATCCCTCCTTTCTGCCTACGCAAAGCATAATGGACCCTTAAATAATGCTTCCTTCCCCGCTGGTACTTGGTTTCTGTGTCAGGGAAGGTAAGCTTTGACACTTAGCTCATCTTCTTCTCCCAATCAGGTTATGAGGAACCACAGACACCTGTCCCCTCTTCCCTGGCCATCATGGGTTATTGATTTGTTTCCTGCCATTGCTGTGCTTTCCTTGTTCATTAGTTGTAGCCTCTGCAGCTGCCCTGGAGCTGGTCACAGCCCCAGGGCAGCTGAGGGCAGAGCAGGGAGGGAAGCAGTGCCACACAACCCAGTGCTCCCTTCAGCTACCTGCTGTCTAGGCTCTGCTTTGTGACACTGACTGCAGCTGTGGAGCAGTGCACTTCTCTGGCAGAAAAAACCTAGTGCCTGCCTCAGCACTGCTGAGACTCCAGCCTGGGCACCATGGGACCATGCCTGCCTGATTTGGCGAAGAGGCAGGATTTTAACCCCATCATTAACCCTCACATGTTTCTTTCCTGATGTTGGCCCCTAATCTCAGCTTAGTTTACCAGGGCAATCTCATCACATAGAGCAAGACCTGCTCTGATGGGTGCTGAGGAAAGCACAAACAGCTCAGCTGCTGTGTGAATCCCAAGCAGTGGGATTCAGCAGTGTTAATCACAACAATTCAACCCTTCCTTTTTGTTCTATTTTAGTACGTTACGTTTTAAATAAATAAAAGTTTCATTTTCTTCCCTTACTCATAATATTTCCTCATTTTCATCTGTGGGAGTGGAAACGGATTATTTCAAGGCCTTCTTGCTAACCCTCTGGTGGGACGTGCTGACTCAGCTTTGGAAATTCCACAAATAGGGAAAATGTGGTAACGTTGTGTCTGACATGATTCTGAGTGATAACCATGCCTTGTCACATTTGAAACATGACTTGGTTGCCTTTTTATATCTGATGCATTTACATATAGCACAAGTATTTCTGCAGTGTATATTTTGTGAGCTGAGCTTGATCTTAAATGGAAATGGTATTTTTGTCTGTGTTAAATACAGATTTCTCAAAATAAAACTGTCAAGGCAGTGTTTTATGATGGATTTTGGTTTCCTTAAGCAGTGTCTATGTAGATTTTTTTTCTTTAGGTTTCTGTAGTAGTTAAAAGAATCCAGACTCCCTGAAAATTGATGCATCCTCAAGGACTAGTAGGTTTCTATTTCTGGCATGTGCATTAAGATGAATAACTGTTCTCTAGCAGTTTGTGTGGACTCGGGCTAAGTAGGCCCCAACCATTATCCCAACAGGAACTCCCAGACTAGAAAATTCTGACTTCATTTATGGTTTATAGGAAGTAACACAAAACATGACAAAAGAAAGCCTTCCGTTTTCTTCACAAGCAATCACATGGGACCCGTGCACTGCTTGAACTCACCTTTGGGTCAGTAGGTCAAATATTAAAAAGCCTTATACTGTCCCAAAAAGTCCTCTTAAAACTTCTAATGCTGTCCCAGTGCTGATAATTTACTACTGTTAATAGCTACGGTCTTTTTCCAGTCCAAGTGTAGACAGTTAAATGTTAAGCCTTTGAATTTTACACGAAGAAATCTAAGTTTCCTTAGATTCCTCATACTTAGCCCCAAATCTAGAGAAGCTTCTCAAGAGAAACACATCATTTCCTACTGATCTACAGGTGGATGTAACTTGCATAATAATTTAACCCCACGTGCAAATCTGTGTTGTCTTTATTTTTCTGGCAGCTTTGAAATGGAATATTAAACACAAGCAATAAATGCATGATAATCATCAGAAGAAATGCATCCACTGAGCTATTTGCATCTTTATTAATCTGAATCAAGTTCTGAAAATACTTTCTGAGCACGGTCGTGATGCTGCCAACTAAACTGAAGAGAATTTCGCTGTAGCATTCAGTTAGAGAAGGATCAGGCCATGGCAGAGCAAATACTGTCCTTAGGAAGAACAGCTGCTAGAAATAGTGTATAGAAAGCCCTAAAGTCACCCTGGCCAAGTACAGGTTATGTGTGCATGAACACATCTGTAACTTGTGCTCCGGAGCACAACTTGTGCTCCGTTGTGCCATGCTATAACCACTGGAAGCAAAGACAGCAATGCCCTCACCTTTGCCATGCTCCTGTTATTTAAAAAGTCCCATTGCTTCCTTTGCTGAGAAAGGAGCATCCAACCTCTGCTCTAACACCTGCTACAGTCCAAGTTACACAGGAGTGGCTAATCCACAGGCTGACCAAAATGCTTTGTATCTGCAGTTTGAGGAACCCAATTTTGTCCTCTACAATGACACTGACCTCTGCACTGAGCAAGTTGTTTCATATCCTGATTCAAGTTAGAGAGAAAGCCACTTGTATCCACTGCCATTTGCAATCCTTTTGACCTAATGTTACTGTCATGAGAACATAGAAATTCTGCTTTAAACTTTGAGGTAAGGAAGTAGCACAGCCCAGTCAGCTCCAGGACTCACCACTTTTGAGATGCTGTCTTGACAAATTTAGACTACAAAAGCAAGATCTGAAAAATCTGTAATAATTTTAACCATTTACTCTAGAATCTGCATTGCTATGTACACAAATCCAGCTTTTGAGTATCTGTTATCATAACTCTTGATATTTCAGTTTATGCAAAGTAAAACTGTAGAATTCTTGAAGGAGTTATATCATCTGAGTTCCTTCTTGAAATGCTTGGGTTTTATGTCAGGTGTTTGGAAGTATTATGATTTTAAGTAGAGAAAAAGAATTGTAAATTTCTCTTTCAGATATCATTGCAATCAGAATTTCTTTTCCGAGAGAATTTTATATATATGAAAAAAAGTGTTTCAACTACTTAGTGTCACTGGCATTGCAAATATTTTCTAAAGAACTAAAGTCAGCAGTACCACTAAATACCTATTATTTGTCGTCATGTTTTTCAAAATTACAAATAATCACAAGAATCCATAAAAATGGGATGTTTCAATGCATACTTCTAAGTTCTTTTTCTTAAGAGTACTTTAAATTAAGCTGTTGATTTAATGTTACTGATTTAGTGCATGTGGAAATTTCGGTCAAATTAGTTTTCTTCCCTTAATAATGGAAAGTTTAGACTGTGGCTTGCAAATGCTATGGCCTCTGCAAAGCAAGTAAGCTCTTCTGTGACCTCCCTGTTCTCTGTTGCACCCTTTCTGTTGGACGTGTGAAAGAGAACTCAGGGAGAAAGAGAATAGTAGAGTTAAATTGCAAGATTCATTAACTTTCTGTGGGGAAGTCAAGTCAAGACAAGACTTGACTCTTGTCAGTAAGAGAATCCTGGAAAATATACATCAATCAGCATGTCATTAGGCCGGTGTAGCATAAAGCAAACAAAAATATGTGAGGCGATATTATCTAATGGGCAATAGGAAACTGTCCTCAGTTCATTGGCACACCGTCGATGGCAAACCAAAATAAATAGAAAAGGTGTTCAGTTTAGATTGCAGCTCATCTGGCAAGTTAGCCTTTTGCTTCCAGAGGTTATAAGTGAGTTTCTGATTTCGGGTGCATGGGGAGGGGTTTGTGTAGCATTTTCAGAAATTGCTATAGACAGCCATCAGATCATCTGAGGTAATTAATTGATTCTTACTTAACAGCAATAAAAATAGCAAACCACTCACTAAAACAATATGAAAGAAAATATGGAGACAACTGAACATATTCAAAGCTAGCATGACATAATGATTTTTTTGAGTTGATCTGCCTTTTTGGGTGCACCGTACTGTGCAAGTTGGAAACTGGAAATTTGTTTTTAGGAAGAGTAAGAAGTAAGGAGTTTTAATAATCTCACCTTGTAATAGCAAAAGTACAAATAAGAGGTTCTTATAGCAGTCTTTGATATTTCTAGTTACAACTGTATTTTGTGGAAGTCAAAGGAGGTACCATGTACCTTATAGAATGCTCTGAAGGCAGCAGCTGTAGTGACTCAAGCCCATATTTCCCACAGAAGACAAAGGGCAAATCAAATCACCATTGGCAGGTGAATTGCATGATGGAAGGTTCTGCAGCAGCTCTGTGCTGGACAGACCAATAACAATTCAGTTCCAGCAATATTTAGCTTTAGCAAATGCTGTGCTGTCCACGAACAAACTTAATTAAAGGAAACCTGAGTCCAGCTTACACAGCAGACACAGCACTCTGATAGTTTGCACAGAGAGAAGAAATCCTGGGCATATATAAACTGTGAACTCTTTTAAAGTTCATGGTTTTAATTAAAGCAGTACTTATAAAGAATACTCCACTGCGGAGCTGATACAGGTATTTGTGACAAATAATTTCCTACAATACCTTTTGTTTTTTCTCTTCTGAGGTCATGGGGTTTAGGAATTTGCTTGTTTGCAATTTTTGGACAAAATTTGGTGGAGCAAATTTTAGCCTATGCCTTGTTTAAGAAGTAACTGTAAAGAGTGTTTCAGTGATGGCACAGTAATGCTGGGTGCCCAAATCACATCTCTCTTTTCTGATTAGATGATTCCAGGAAAAGGATTTCAAATGGCAGGGGTTCTTTTCTTGGGTCATTTTCAGAAGTGCTTAAATTTTCTTTTGCAAATAACAAAAAAATACTTTTGAAAATCATTGGGAAAATGCTTTTCTTCAAAATAGCACTTAAGAGCATTTTCTGTGTTCATGTGCAGAACCATTTCTTCTTTTCAGAAGGTGTCCTTGCTGTTAACAGACTTTTGACCTGACTTAGTGACAGTCAAGCTTATACAGAAAATGGATGCTGCAGGTTTAGTTTCAGCTATATTTATAATGTTTGTTGGATTTGGTTTAGTTATTGCTGTATAGTGATTGCATAACTGGGGCCAAGTCTTCTGCGACTCTTTGGAAACACCACATTGTTCAGAAATTTTGCACGGTTGTAGTGTAAACATCAGGTAGGGCTGGGCACAGAAGAAAGATAATTTATGAAACATGTAGTCAGCACTAAGTCTAAAAAGGCACAGTGACTACTGTGAAGTTGATCTGTCAGGGTGTGAGATTTGATATCTCAGTAAGTTAAATCTTTGCCTCTTGGAGGCTTTGGAAGACCATCAAACAACACAGAGATTCTTTTGAAGGTACCTAAGACAAAATAAGCTGCTTTGAATAACCACATGTCCTCTGTTCTTCAGTATTTTCCCTGTGAAACCATCTGTGTTTAGACAGTCTTGGTTGAGGAGATAGCTCGTGCTTCCAACAATGCCTAATGCAAACAAATTTAAAGTGGAAAAGGGATAAAACCAGGCTCAGTAGAGATAAGCCTGGGGGCATCATGCCAATGTTTGAGGGACAGTGTGCTAGCGAGATCTGCTGTCTCAGTGGAGATGTGGTGGAGATCCATGCAGTAACAAGAACATGGGTTATTGATGTGTTAAGAACCTCAGAAGCACCTGAGAATGGTCATGTAATAATGAGGGCTTCTTCCCCAAAAAACATTTTGGTATCAATAACTCAGCTAGAAGTTAATCTGGCTACTGCCATGAAAAAAAAATAAGAATTGCTTCTGTAAATACATCAGCAATAAAAGGAGAGCTAAGGAAAATTTCCATACCTTATGACAAAGAATGAGGAAAAGGCTGATGTACTAAATGCCTTCTTTGTCTCAGTCCTCGATAATAAAACCAGCAGTTGTTCAAGTTGAGCTGAAAGATGGGGATAGGATCAGAATGAAGCCCACATATTCTATGGGAAAATGGTTAGTGATCTGCTATACAAGTTCATGGGGCCAGACAGGATCCACCCAAGGTTAATGAGGGAGCTGACATAGTGCTCACTGAGCCACTTTCCAGCAGTCCTGGCCAACCAAGGAGGTCCTGCTTGACTGGAAGTTAGCAAATGTCCCATCTATAGGGACAGAAGGAATACCTGGGGAACTCTAGGCCTGTCAGTCTGAACTTGGTGCCAGGAAAGTTTATAGAGCAGCTCATGTTGAGCACAGTCACACAGCACATACAGGACAACCAGGGCAGCAGGCCCAGTAAGGATGGGTTTATGAGAAGCAGGTACCTCTTGACCAACCCCATCTCCTCCTATGACAAAGTGACACACTTCATGGATGAGGGAAAGACTGTGGATGTCGTCTGCACAGACTTTACTGAAGCCTTTCACACCATTTCCCACTCTCCAGGAGAAACTGGCTGCTCATGGTTTGGATGCATGTGTTTTCACTGGGTAAAAACTGGATGGCCAGGCTCAGAGAAAGGTGGTGGTTGAAGTTGTGTCCATTTGGCAGCTGATCACAAGTGGTGTTCTCCGGGGATCAGTGTTGGGGCCAGACCTGTTTAATTTCTTTATCATTTTTCTTTAATGATCTGAATGAGAGGATCGAGTGCACCCTCAGTCAGTTTGCAGATGTTGGGCAGGAGTGTTGATCTGCTAGATGGCAGGAAGGCTCTGCAGAGGGATCTGGACAGGCTGGGATGATGGGTTAAGGCCAATTGTATGAGGTTTTACAAGGTGAAATGTTTGGTCCTGCACTTGGGTCACATCAACCCCACTGAACACTACAGGCTTGGGAAAGAGCAGATGGAAAGCTGAACAGTGGAAAAGGACCTGGGGGTGCTGGCTGACAGCAGCTGAACATGAGCCAGCGTGTGCCCAGGTGGCCAAGAAGGCCAATGGCATCCTGGCCTGTATCAGCAATAGTGTGGCCAGCAGGACCAGGGCAGAGATTGTCCCTCTGTGCTCAGCACTGGTGAGGGCACACCTCAAATCCTGTGTTCAGTTTTGCGTCCCTCACTAGAAGAAAGACATTGAGATGCTGGAGTGTGTCCAGAGAAGGGCAACAGAGCTGGGGAAGGGTCTGGAGCCCAAGTCCTATGGGGAGTAACTGAAGGAGCTGGGGGTGTTCAGCCTGGAGAAAAGGAGGCTCAGGGGGGTTCTTATCACTCTCTACCACTGCCTGAAAGGAGATTGTAGCCAGGTGGGGGTCTCTTCTCCCAGGTAAAAAGTGATAAGACAAGGGAAAATTTCCTCAAGTTGCAACAGGGGAGCTTTAGAATATTAGGAAAAAAAATGTCTCTATAAGAATTGTCAGGATTGTAACAGGCTTCCCAGGGAAGTGGTGGAGTCTCCATCTCTGGAGGGATTTAAAAGACAAGTACATGGTTTAATGGTGGACTTGGAAGTGCTGGGTTAAGGGATGAACTCAATGATCATGAAGGCCTTTTCCAACCTAAAAACTTGTATGATTCTATGAAAGAGCTTTGGAAATACTCTTGACGAGGAGGCCAGCATTACTTTTAGCAGTTTCCTTCAACTGTACCTGTTTTATTATTAATACATAGTGCACTAATAAAATCCATGTAAAGTATAGGCTTTCTATATAGTATTATAAGCCTTTTGGTGCTCAACAAGAGAGTGTAACCAGCCAGGGATCAATAGTTAACTGGCCATTGATTTAGCTGTCTACATTGTTAAAAATGTGCCCACACAAAGGAAAGCAAATAAGCAAGGAAAAAGTCAAAGGAAGCCCTGGCAGCTGCACTTCATTCATTTTGTTCACATTGTGTTACTGCAATGATGGCTCAAAATATGTCATTGACAAATCTGGAAGGCTGCATCATCTGGACCATTGCTGTAGCAAAGATTTCATGAGAGTTTGTCCGTTTGTTCCTTCTTTTTATAAACCAAATACATAATGTAAAAAAGCTTTGAAAGCAGGACTATTATCACTTAATTCATATCAGTGTATCTTCATTGATTGGAAAGGCACCACGTGAACCTTCACAGGCAAGATCTCCATCCCGAGGCACTACACCATACCCTTCCCTCCCATCCTCACTGAGAAAGAGGAAAAGGGCTTCCTGCTCTCACTTCTCTGATACCAGGAAGTGGTGGAGTTTGGGGTGACTTTCTTTTAACTTTCACATTACTAGTCCCTATTCATCCCATCTAAGAGTGATTAAGTTAGGAGCATCCTGCCATGCCTGCATAGGGCAGTGAAGAGAGAACCTCTCTAAATGTTACTTGAAGTTAAACACCAGGATTATAAGTTCAGTACCTTACTCTGTCTGAAAACGAGGCATCTTTTATGTATGTGAAAAAATACACCACATTAATGTGGAAAAGCAGCAGGAATAAATGGAGTAACAATAGAAGACTGGAGGGAGAGTCTTTTCACTCCGAATTTTGGGGTGCGAATCCAATCAAATGCACATAAAATCAGCTTTTAAATAAAAGTCTGTTTCAGATGTTCTGAAAAGTTCTCATGATCTGCAATACTGAAAACATTAATATTACAAAATTAAACAACAAGAACAGTTATTGAATGTGAATCTACTGAGAGAAAATATTACATTCTTCCTCTAAATTTCACTTAAGCTTAGTGGCTATAAAGAATCCAGTTTAGAAATAATTTAATAAAATGAAGATGAGACTGATGCTACCATACAACTGCAGTTTTCCAAACAGTGAGCAAACACTGGAAAACATATGAAATGGCACATAAATGTTCCCATCCATATAAATGATCTGGTTTCATATATATGGTGCCACATAAATGGCTTTTTCTATAAAAAATGTGGCTATTTTTATCTTGAGGAGAGACAGAAGTTTAACCTAGATCTTTGAAGGAGACAAGAAGTTCAATGCTGAAGGTCTGGGCAGTAGCCATAATGCAGAAATCAACTAATTTGGGAAAAATACTGATTGAGGATGTTTTGAACCTGAGTCTAAAGTGTTCAGAAAAACAGAACTGTGTTTCTAAAGGTGAGCTGTAATATTGACCTGTGTCAAAGTTAATATTATGAAGTCTCAATTTATTAAAGATGAGAAAAGCATACGATCTATTATTATAGATATTGATTATATCTTTTAAACGAGGAGTTCAGAATCTCATATCGATCCACATACAAAGCTATATTCCCAGAATAAGTTTGGAAGACGGAAAAAGAAATCATTTGAACTCGTAATCAGTGCTTAGTTTCCTAGAGCAAGTTTCTCTAAGGAGAAATAAATTAGGTTCAATAAAAGGAATTGGTACATAAGGTTTCCAGATAAACCAAACACACTCGGTTTCCAGTCCTGCTGAGATCACAGATTAGAAGAGGTTTGAGTTCCTTTTGGGAAAAAAATAACATTGCCCAAAGCTGCCTGCCCCTCCCTACATGCGTCTTTAAAGAATGCATTACTAAATGTACTGCGTAAAGAGGCTCAGGCTCGGCTCAATTCGGCACAAGCAGGAATTGTTCTTTCAGCTTTTCACCCATTGCTTCCAAAGATTATCTCAAGATGGGAGGGAAAATCCCATCTGAACGTTGTCCTTCCTTTCAAAAGTGTCTGGGAGGGCCCAGCAAACAGCAAACTTGAAGTTGCAGCATGCCCTCCGATAGGGTTTGGGTTTGCTTTTTTTCTGTTTGAAATGCTGTTTGTGTAGTGCCTTTCAAATCCTCTGCATTATAAACTTCTTTCGCTTCCTTGGCACAAGCCTTGGGAGCTGAGTGCCTGGCCCAGTTCTTGCTAAAAGGCAATGACAAAATTTCTGGCTGTTTCCCTGGTACAACTACTCCTGACTGCTGAACTCCAGATGGCTGCTCCTGACCACTGGAAACACGGGCTTGACCTGCTCTTAGTTTGCAGTATTCACAATTTTAAACCTTCCAATTTTAAAATTGGATTTTTTTTTTAATAGGAATTTTAAGAATCTTAAATCTTCACAATTTTAAGCCTTCCTAGGTGTGGTTTTGATCACTTTGTGAGTATCTGTCATGCACATCCCCAGCCAGAATGGCCCTAAAGCCCCTGGAGTGCAAGGGCCAGAGGATCTGAGGTATTTGGGCTGATACAATGATGGTGAAACAGGCTGCAGTGGGAGCAAAGGGAGTTGCAAAAAGCCATGCACTTCTCTGGAGAGGAGCTTAAATTGACTTAATTCCTTTCTTTTTTGGTTTTCTCTGGCACTCAGTGTACTCACAGAGACTGGCACACACCAGGATCCCAGAATGCGCTTAGCCTGAGGTGTGAGGCTGTGCCAGGATTTCATAGGTTTGGGACTGACTGGATAAGTTCCTCTCCGCTTCTTTGGGGCTGCAGTGCAAGTGCAAACTGTACATGGAAAATCCTTAGGCTATTAGATCTTGGCTAAAATGAGCATCAATGAGGATAGCGAGGAGCAGGCTTTTGATCATGCCTTGAGACTGCGCTTGCAAGTTTGCATGTCTTGAGCACGGTGCTTCTGCAGCTGGCACACACAGCAGGCTCCACAGCTGCTTCACCACTCTCTTCAGGAAGCAGCAACTTGGCTTGGTGTTGTACCCGTTATTTATCCATGTTTGGCATGGGGAAAGGCAGAGGAGCTGTGCTGCCACACTACAGAGAGCCCTCCACTGCTCCCGGCAACCCCCTGCTCCTGTGAACCTCCAGGACAGCAGTCAGCTGTGGTGGCTGGCCCTGGTCCTCCTGGGGAGGCCCTTCTCACTCATGTGTGATTAGATCCAGGGGACAGGTCGTACTTTGGGAATACTGTGTCATACCCCTGCAGTACAGGGCCAGCATGGTGTCTCTTGTGTAGTCTGGAGGGGTAATTTTCTTCACTGGAAGGGTGGTCAAGGACTGGAACAGGCTCTCCAGGGAGGCTGCCCAGGGAGGTGGTAGAATCACCATCCCTGGAAGTTTTTAAGGAGCATGTAGATGTGGTGCTTAGAGGAAGCATGGTTTAGTGGTGGACCTGAAAGTGTTAGGTTAATGGTTGGACTTGATCTTGGAGGTGTCTTCCAATCTTGGTGATTCTAGTGATGCCATGATGATTTTTTGCCTTTTATTTACACCCCTTTTATGTACCCTTTTATATAGCTTTTATGTATCCTCAGTGCTTTTAGCCCACAAACTTGTAATTCTGTAAGTCTGACAACTTAGCGTAGACCTAACATTCTGTTAAGCCAGGAGACCAAGCATCGTGGAGGCTTTGCAGTTGGAGGCCAGAAAGCCCTATGCTATCCTGAAAAACTAAGGTCTTCCCCAGAACACATCCTGTAAACTAAGATAGGCCCAACCAGAGGGGAATTCCTTGGGATGGGGGGCTCATTCAAGCCTCTCATTGGGGAGTTTTTGATAGATATGTTAATTTGCCAGGCCTATAAACTGTATAGGTGATGTGTTGGGTGTGTGCATTTCGGCACATTCCACCTGGATGAAGTGCTGCACCTAAGGATCCTTAAATAAATACCGGGGTAAAAACCCCTTTTCCCTTAACCATGTTTGGCTCTTAATTTTAAGACCAGGGAAAGGCAGCACTAGGATTCTATGAAATCACTAGCAAAGCCCAGGCTCTGCTTGGCTGGTGGCCCCACTGCGCTGGCTCCAAGTCACCAGCTGCAGGGCATCCAAGGCTTGGTGCTGTTGGAGTTGGTGGTGGTGAGTGTGCAGCTTTCTGTCACCCCACCCCCTCAGTCCCTGCCCAAACTATTGGGGGCATAAGAGGAAGGAGCAGTTCTGAAGTGACCTTCAATATCAAACAAAACACTTTCAGCTCTCTCACTGATGACTGGTCAGTCAGTGCAGCCTAGGACCAGAGACAATAATAAATGGGATTTTAGCATCCCAGTATGGGAAGTAGCATTTTTTAATGTCTAGTGAAAAGTCTTAGAAAGAATTACATGAACCAGAGGGAGCCTGATCCAGATACTTACATCACCATCAGTCCATCAAGCCTGGGAGGTGTCCTTCACCAAAGGCAGAAACTGAGCTCTCAACTGTTAGGATTATGAAAGACGAGTAGTTCACGGGGTGCTCGGACTTATGATTCTGGTTAGCTTTATCTTGTCAACAAACAGGCAGCACACTGACTTTTGACAGTGGAAAGCTCAGCAGTGGCACTGGGATGGGGAAGAGGATATCTCACTCTGGAGCTTGGGCAATCTGGGATGAAAAGGCTTGGGCAAAATGAGAGGAGTGTGTCAGCACCTCCACGCTGAACATGGGATCTCCGCACATCTGAAAAAGATCACACAGAACCTCGGTGCCAGAGCCTGGGAGCAGGACCAAGCCTGAGAAACAGGGACTTGTGAGGCTAGGTGGCAGTGGGGTCTGGCTGCACAGTGAGAGGGCAGCTGGGTTCCACACCACTCCTGTAAAGCCTGCTCAGCTCCAGGCTGCATTTCTGTGAGAGCATTTCGTCTTGTTTCAGTTGGCTGTGTGATACATGGCTTCTGTGGGGTGATATTTCTCTATAAGGGAAAGGGGTATTTCTCTAAATGTTATATTTGTATAGTAAGGAAAAATAATGTGAATTTTTTCCTTTCTTAGAAAACACTATTATGTTGTGGATGTAGCGTGAGTGGCCTCATCTGTCTCTCTCTCTTTGCAGCATTTATTTATCACATTGATTAAAGATAGGCTTGGCAAATCCCTGTGAAAGAGTGACTATGGTCTGCTAGTCTTTCATTCATCCTCAGAGTGTAGCTAACTTTCCACGGATATTTAAAACAATGACATTTAATCTCTGGCACAGCTAAAAGGCTTATGTGTTCCTGGTTCAGAAGTGACACACATTGGCAACGGTTCTTATTTATTTTATTTGTTTGCCCCAGCTTGAAAACTGAGTAGTCAGAGTTTTCATCTTAATGTGCTGCTGGCCTGAGTAGCTTCAGTGAAAGCAGAGGCTATTGTGAAGTCATTGATGCATAACTCCACTTTTCCACATTAGTCTGGTCTTTGGCTACAGGGATTTTGTCAGCATATTTTTTTCTAAATTTTAACAAGGGGCGCTAGTTCTTGAGCGTTGGTTGGTGGATTAAGCAAAGTCCTTACCCAATCAATAGGCAGAGTTTTGCATAATAATAGAATTATTTCTGAAGAACCGTGCCAATTGGAATTGCAAACCTTTCTGCTTCGATTTGCTTCTTGAATGCCTCTGCTTTACCTGCCTCTATTGCTCACACTTTCAAAGTACTTAGCAACAATGAAGATGTTTCCAAATTCCTACATCTTTCTTTTTTTTTGTGGCTTCGGGGTGTGGAGGGTGGATGAGGGGGGGAAGTAGCAATCAATAAAACTTAAATAGTTTGCATACAGAAAAGGTTTCAAATGTAAAAAAAAAAAAAGAGAGAGAGAAAATGGTTTGCATTCTTGTCTCCTTGCTTTTGCCAAAGCTAAAAGTGTGATCTGAAGCTCATATTCTTTTTCTTTTCCGGTCTACCTTCCCTCCAGGACTGTTTGCATGATTTTCCTTCGATTGTTGGTACAGTAGCAGTTCTGACCCCTCACTTGCATCCTTTGGTTACTGGAGAGGAACTAGCTTTTGGATCTGTATAAATGTAAATTGATGTGAGAGGAAGGAAGATGACTGCAGGGAAAGATAACTGGAAAGGGAAAGAAGGTTTTTCTAGATTTGAGGTCTGTAATTTCATTTGAATTTGCAGTGAGTTCAGTGTTCATATGTGTGGTGTTCCTCTCCTCTGCTCCCTGCTGTAAGACATGGTAATAACTGGGTCTATTTTTTAGGACAGCAGCTTGAAAACATGCCTACTTTTATTTATGTTTGGTATAGTGAAGAATAATGAAGAATTCATCAT
Source organism: Erpornis zantholeuca (assembly GCA_013400515.1). NCBI lineage: Eukaryota > Metazoa > Chordata > Aves > Passeriformes > Timaliidae > Erpornis > Erpornis zantholeuca. The sequence continues at coordinate 29,717 of VZTN01019843.1, read as the reverse complement.
GCATAGTAATGTGTTGTTTCATGGGGTAGTGAGTCTGGAGATGCAAAGCTCAAATGCAATGGTCATTAAGACAGCCCTTAGATCAGAATCCAAATTAAACAGTACAACAGTATTACATTCCTCCTGATTTTGGACCTTTTGGGATATCCATTTGCAGTTTTTTGTATAATCCAAAAGGGCTAAAATTTCTCCTGAGCCTGGGGTAAGAGAACCTAGAAACTTTCTTCAGCTTCTGATTCTAGTATTTAGCTATGTGAGATTTGGCTTAGTCATTGTTGTCCCTCCAAAGATGGGGTGTGTGAATCACAGCTTGAAGCAATTTCTCTTTCCAATATTGAGGCCTTGAATGTATAAGGCAGTGATGGAGGAGATGTCTTAGTTCTGTCCCATCTTTATATATCTTTTAGAAACAGAATGCGTGATTGTGTTTGACAAGGCACATCCTCACTGATTTTAATGGAGTGTAATTTGAAACTAGTTTAGTTAAACCAGGGCAGATGGCTGCAGGACTGTATGTAATTTCATAACACTGCAAGGTTGTGGTGCTGCTGCAAGATTATTAATCTGATTTTAGGACAACTCAGCAAAAAAATGTTGCTGACTGTTGTCAACTGAATGTTGAACAAATACAAATTAATTCTGCCCATTAAAATGTGTAATAAAAAGAAATAAAAGGAGAGTCTCAGAGAACGTTCTCAGATAAGAGAGCGTTGGTGTTGTCTAGATTACTGCACAGTATAATAATTGCATCTTATATTTTTGGTTACTTAACATTAGCTGAAATAATGTAGTAATGCCTTATCCCAGTCAGGCTTGTACTGGCAGGTGATCAGATATTATGTAAAGCTTGTATCAATGAAAATGGACAGAGCCATGAAAATTTGCAAGGGCATAACTAAATTGATTTAATGCAATCAAGACCTGGTTGTCTGTAGACAAGGGTTTTTTTACTGCTTTAATACACTTATTTTACATATGGCATCTATATCTCTTTCATGTTTCTTTGCAAGCAAGAATAGGAGTTGGAGTGGTTACCAAAATGGAAAGTTTAGCCTAAATATCTGAAACAGAACAAGAAAGCCGCTTTCAAATTGGTTTTTTTTTTTTTTTCAATTGTTCATGCTACAGGCTTTGTTTTATAAGATTTTTTAAATTCAGTCTCAGAACAAACATGTGACCTATCTCACCAGGACCATAAGTTGAACTGCAGAACTCCCCCTCCTGCCCCTGACCCAGTTAGATCTTGTTGCTTATTATTAAGAAAGACATTTTTGATGGGGAAAAAAAAGGGAAAATAGGGTTTTCAAAAAGGGAAAATACGAAAAGTGTTTCATGTTTTCAACCAACCTTGTTCAAGATGAACAGGCTGAATGGGAAGTCTTTGGGCTGGAAAGCACATATGCTTAAAATATGTGTTGAATTTTTTTTCTTTATTTATATTAACATTAGCACATTTCTGAAAATCACGTTTTCTTCACAATCTCTTTGCTAAATTAGGACACAAATCCAAGCACATTTGTGCATGAGGGTAATTTTCTTTAAATGAGTAGTGTCAATGAGTTCAATAAGAGCAATCACGCACAGAATTAAGCACATGCATGAGAGTTTGCAGAAATTTGGCAAGTATGTTGCTGTCGTGAAAAGGTTACCCAGCTTTTCTTCTAATGCAGCTATGAATTCTTGGCTTGGTCCTATTTTGACACCCTTATTGTATGAGCCATAAGCTTTTCTATTGTGCTAAGCCTAACTGAGGATATTTCTCTTGTTTTGTCATAGCAACAAGAGCAAGATCCCACAAATCTATACATCTCAAATTTACCTGTGTCCATGGATGAGCAGGAACTGGAGAATATGCTGAAACCCTTTGGACATGTCATTTCCACCAGAATATTAAGAGATGCGAATGGAGTCAGCAGAGGAGTCGGCTTTGCCAGGTGAAACCTTTGCTCTTACTTTGATTCATGCACATTTTTTCGCCTTTGGTCCTTTGCAAATGCTGTCTGTTCTGTAGCTCTGAAGTGTCACAGCTGTGGAAGATGCGGAGCTGCACCTTTATCAGATCGTATCTGTTCTTTCCACCAAGAAATGCCAGTGCAGAAGGGTGTTCCTTTCATTGCTCTAAAAACCTATTCATTCTATGTAGGTATATGAAAATAAAAATTGCTAGGAATAGTGAGCTATCCACGCAGGATCAAGCTCAGGTAATACTAAATGACCTACAGCAAAAAGCACGCACTTGGTAAAGAAATCAAAGCCTGTGCTTAGGAGATCCTGGGGTGAACTTATTGCAGTCTTTCAGTACCTGATGGGGTCCTGTAAGAAATCTGGAGAGAGGCTAGATGGTCTTTAAGGTCCCTTTCAACCCAAACCATTCCATAAAACTGTTTAAGTATTTGGTGAAGATTTTGCAACAGGAGAAAGTAAACTTAGCAGCTGGAAGAGCAAAGAGTAGGAACTGTAACTGAAGAAACATGTCTCCTTTGAAAGCTGCAGCTTCCTTGAACTGCAGCTATGAAAAGAGCTTAAGAAGAAATATTTGCATAGAACAAGCCCTGACGGAGTAGTCAGATATTTTAGACAGAGTGGGCAACATATTATTACCATGTACTTCATTGTTAGTACAGATAGACAAGGTTCCATGTTTACTCTCAGGGAATATTTACATAGATTCTCTTCAGCTTGAAACGTTCTCAAATCAAATGGTTTTCTTTTGATAAGCCAAGAAATAGAGTGCTATATATAGAAAGGTATTGAAAAAACAAATAAGAAGAGAAATTTGCAATTCTGCTGCGAAGCAGTCTTCTGCTTCAAAAGAAAAGGGGAAAAAAAATCCCAGATCATTGTTTCTACAGAATATTCATAACATTGTGCTTTGTGGAGGAGGCAAAATGACTTCTTCATCTCGCAGATTTCTATGAAATCCATCATATCTTGGTATATCATGGCACTTCTGTTAGTGTCATAACACTGCTGAATGAAATGAGGTACTGTAAGATAAAAAGTTAGCTTTCAAGAAAAGTGCCATTGTAGTGTTTCCTCTGCCCTTGATGGGAAAGATCATCATGCACAAAAAATGTTAAGATAATATTGTCTGAACTCAAATGGAAAAAAGGCAAAACATTTGCACTGAAAGATGGCACACTGTTCCTTACACATTCTTGCAGATAATAACATGAGTTTTTCTAGCTTTCTAAATATAAATTAGTCTAAGTCATGGATAAACTTGCATTTTTAAAAATTGACTTACTTTGTGAAAATGTATTTAATTCTGGAACGTCTTTCAGGAGCCCTTTAATGATCTGACTTGTGGGTTGTGTAATTCACCATGCAAGCAAAAGTGGGGTATAGCCTTCACTCCATCAGAGTATACAGCAGATCTCTCACTGAGTTGCGTGAGGCTAAAGTTAATCCAGGAATTTAGAACCATAGTTGAATGCTGATCCTTGTCTTTGCAGAATTACCAATACAATATTTAATTACATAGCCAGCTGACTTTCAAATGGAAATGAAGTAATGAAGTAATGAAGTGCTTGTTACTATCTTTTTCATGCATGTCAAACCAAATATATTTTTAATTTCTTTATCTTTGCTTGTTGTCATTAAGGTTTCATTCTAATGTACCTACAGTATGAGAACATTCTGAGTGGATACCCATGCAGTATAGGTAGGGGATGGAAGCTGGATTTCCAGTCTAAATAAGATTTTAGAAGTTCGAATCAGCACCCCAGGTGAGGATCTTGGCTATTCTGACCTGGGACCTTTAATCACAGTATATCAGTATGTCTTTATCAGACAGGAATATGCCATGATGCTTAGCATAGCTTCAAACAGAGCCACAGAAGCACCAGAGAAAAAGTTAAATTTGCATATGCTGAAATGGTGCGACACCCAACAATTTTGAAATTTCATGTTTCAAAGTTATTAATTGCATTTTATGATTATTAAAAGTCACTTTTTGAGTCTGCCCAATTATGGACATACCTCAAAATAAGTATATTATTCAAAAAGCAATCAGAATTAAAGACTGAAGGTAGGCAGCTATTGACAGATTTTTCTTTTAAGTGGTATGATTAGCAGTTTTGTAGTACTGCAGGTGGCTACTTAATCATTTATAATCTGGAGAACTTCAAATGTTCTTGGATCAAAATTATTTTAGTACTGGCTGGTGACACTAACAGCCTCCCTTAAACTATATGCATACAAAACTAGCTCTGAGTGAAAGTTAAACTATGAAAATATTTCCTCTCTTTTGCATCCCTGAAAAGCAACTGAACAGATTTTCCTGAATCTTTCCAGAGCATTTCACTGCGACCTGAGCCAATTGTGCCTGGGTAGACCCCAGGGGAGATTTTGGGGAGGAGAGTTATGAGGAAGGGGCCAGAGAAGGGAAACTTTAGACTTTGACTGTGGCTTCATAAAAGCCTATCCATGCTATAACCTCTGCACATCTGCTTCTGCCTCGCCCCTGGCCCATGCTTTGTACTTCAAGGCCATATTACCTGCCTTCAGGCTCTCCATGGGAGCTGGCATTCCACTGGGCTTGTACTGCTGTGGGCTTTTGGCAGAGGTGTTTCTGTTGACACCAGCAAGCAGAAGCTAGACTAAACACAGCCTATCCGAGAGCAGAGAGAGAAATAGGAAGAAATAGGAGGAGGCAGAAATACTTACTAGAAGTAAGATATTGGAAAAAAAGGAGGCACTTCTAGGGATGAGAAGCTTTGAGTTCAGTCTGTTGTAAGAATGTCTGTCAAAAGACAGAATGACACTGTGTTGCCTTTGCACTGAATTTCATCGCAGCACTTAAATTTCTAGGTCTTCCCTTTAAATCCCTGTTGCTGGGAGCCATCTAATAACTTCAGTGTCTGATCGTTCATTTTAAAAGTGTAAGTGTATTCTTTGGAGCTTAGAACAAAATCATAGTCCTTCATACTTAAAAAAATTAGGAGCATGAAACAGAACAAAACAATACAAAAAAAACCCAAATGGAAAGAAATCCAGAGAAACTGGATTTGAAGACTTACTTCAAGATATAATTTTAAAGCTGGTATCTTATGAGTTTGGCAAACAGAACATTAGGAATGTTGTTGATGGTACAAGTAAAAAGCAGATCAGAGATAGTAAGAAGGTCTTTGAGGGGAAGGTATTGAGAGCATGGAGGGAAATAAATTTACCTTCATGCTGAAGAAGTGTTGCCACCTATGAAGAGGTAACAGTATGTGCTGGAAGACCTGGCTTTCCACAGGCCCACAAAGGCTGGGTTCCAGATGTCAAGGTGGGAGAAGATTAAAGAATAACAAAATCACAGTGGCAGCAAAGCAGTGGTGCTGTTTTGCTCAGTGAATAGAGAAGTATTTAGAGGGGGATTTCTGAGGATCAGAGATGTTGCTACTTGGGACACATAGAAGTGTCAGCAGCACCAGGGGGATAAAGAACATACAGGCAATTTAGGGATGCAATTGTGAAGAGGAAAAGTGCTTTGTTCTTCCTTATTCAAGGGTTTAATTGTAGGCGGTTGAAAAGGTGGTATAAATTTAGCTTGAATAAATCCATCATCTGGGACGGTAGTACAGGCTTAGATGTTATGAGGATCATTCCTCCTTTCTGTCAGAAGAATGGTCTGTCACATCCTACACCTTAAGCAGGAAATTGCTTTATAATTGAATATCTCAGGTGAAACTGGAAATCCCAAACATGCTCCCAAGACTTTGTGTGATATCTGTAAGATATTCCAATGACTGCAAGTGATACATTTTCATTGAAAGGCCTCCCTGGGAAAGCATCAGAGTGCCACTGCAGGGTGGTGGGGAGGTTTGTGGGAGGATGTATCTCTGGGACCCTCACATTTCCATCTGGTGTTGCAACCTGGACAAATTTTGGTGGACTTTGTACATCCCTAAGACAATTGACAGTCATGAAGCTGTACTTTCAACTCCAGAGACAGACAGGTGAGTCAGGATCTCTAGACAAATATCAATGGGACTCCATAAGAAGAAAATTAATATGAAGCTCTGAAAGGTGATGAGGGAGGAAGCTGGAAAGTTGGGAGCCATCAGATAATTTGTCTGAGCAATTTGCATAATCCAAGCCTGAGGTACCGCAAGTTTAATTGAAGAACTCCTCAGGCCCTGGAAAAGGGAGCAAGGAGACATTGGTATATGCCTTGGGGAGAGACTTAACTGGTACCACCAAATCAATGAAATAAAAATTGCTTTTTATAACCCCACAATAAAATACCATTCAAGTATTATTTAAGTATCTTCCCTAAAGAGATAGTAGTGTTAATAATACCATACACAGGTTTGTCACACTCAGCTGAACAGCAGAACAAGCATTTTATAGGTACTTTTAAGTGATAAAGTGCAAGGAAAGAGTTAGAAACCACAAACTTTTTTATTTTGTTTGCTGTCTTGTAACTTAAAACGACCTTGCAAGATTCCTCCCCCAAGCGACATTTTACAACGAAGTCATAAGCTTCTGAAAACAGGAATTTATGATGGAAATGCTGACAGTCAGACAGTCAAGTATTGCACTGCTGGCGGGCACCAGTATAATACTTAACCTGAGACTGTGAAGACAGTAGCATAAATCAGCCTAGGTCTAGGTGGAAATGACTGTGTGTTCACACTATTCTTTTCCAGTAACACGAGAAAATCTGTCCAACACAAACTGTCATAAAAGAATGTTATGGTGCTGTTCCCAGCACATGACCAAAGTTGAGAGATTCTCAATGAGCTGTCACCTCAGAGCAAAGGTACACATCAGGGAGGTGCTTCCATCCCTTCGTGACCTAGCTGGGGGGGTCTGTAGCGAGGCATTTAAACACTCTCCTTTTGGGAGTTTGGGCTTCATCCTCATCTTTTCCCTGCCTTATTCTTCTGGAAAAGCTTCCAATGGGTTGCCTTTCTTTGTCTGCCTTAATTTTTTTTTCAACTAAACTTTTCTCCTGCTTATCTACCTTTTACATATCTTAAATTTAGTCTTTGGAAACAATATTTAACTGAAAGGGAGAAACAAAAAATAGGAAACGAGATTTTGAGCCATCACAGGATCATTATTCTATTTATAGAAGCTTTGCATGGATTTCAGTAGAAATGGTTATGCTCCAGTTTCCACTGAAGTAAAGCAAGAGAGATGAGCCTTTGATTTCTATATTTTTTTATTTAAAGGAAGCTGTACATCTTTCAGGGTTTTCCAGGATAATGTAGGTGTAATTAAGTTCTTCCTTCTGACCCAAAGAGGTTTCTCTATGGAGAGCGCTGTAAATACAGGTACTGTAGTGCAGAGATACTTGGGCAGCTCAAAACAGTCACCTTGGCATAATGGGTGATGCTGCAAGGTATAGAATGAACCATATCTTGAGAGAAGAAGAGTGATTTTGAAGAGAAGAAGAGATTTTGTATATTTATCTGAGAAAGTAAACAACCTCCTGTTGTTCAAGCAGACAGTTGAAGAATATACAGGCAAGACATGTTGGGAAAAGATATAATTTGTGAGCACTGAGGAGAACATGTCAAAATAAATTTCTTCTTAGGCTGTGAGTGGCAGAGGGAATAGCTTTTTTCCAACATAAAATGCATTCAAACCAAAAAGCACAAACATCTTGAAGCAATCTCTTACCCACTGAAAAGTTGGAGAGATAAGGTACCTTAATCTGTTCCAGGGTAGGAGGAGATCACAGGTCGCAGCCAGTTCAGTGTCTTAGAATGCCTGGAATTAAATTAGCAAAATAAATTAAAAAACTAGTGAATGTGTTTCTGTGGAAGGATGAAGAACCTAAGGAGGTGCTAGGAAACCTCAGGCTAATCAAAACTATCTTGTAGCTTTAGAGTATTTGAGATCTGAAGATCATTTTGCCTGACATCTTTTGTATCATAGGTGGTTGGAATACTCTCAGTTACCTAATATTGAGATAATTCTTGTGTTTTACTAAAGTAACACTTTCAGAAGTGATTTGAGGACATTGACCAGAAAAAAAAGGACCACCTCCTTTCTATCTAGTGTTTGCCAGTGGATCATCTTCCTTGCAGTTAAATGTTTCTGCCTAATTTCTCTTTTGAATTTATCTGGTTCTTGTCACAACTTTCTCAGGAAGAGTAAAGAAGTCTTTACTCTCTAGTTTATTCTCCCCACAAAGGTACTTATGCAGTGCTATCAGACTGCCCCTGTAGTCATCTTTTTGAAATGCTAAAGAAATTGAGTTCTCTGGTGTATATTCTAGCTATGGTCTCCATTCTTTGGCCTCCCTCACTGTATAATACTGTTACTGCCTACCTGCTTCCATCTTTGCAAAATGCCTTAAATAGTAAGGCAACATTGTTCTCCAAGATTTATTATGCCTGCTCTTGTAAACAATATTCATATGTTGATCATAACATAAATGAGGTAGTAACAATTTAGTCTTTAAATATTTACTCTGGATATATTAAAAAAAATATATATATAGTCCTTATTCCAATCTACTTTATTATTATTAAGCAAAGTCATTATAAGGTATATGTAAACTAAACCCACACTTTTCCACTAACTGGTAATTACATGGTACTGAATATTTCTCAGGTAATAATTATGTAATCATCATGTTATTCCTTATATAAAAATTTTATTAAGTGGCTTCTTGACACTGTGTCAATCTTTATAATAAGCATGTATAAACGCTTTAGAGGGGTTTTAAAATAATTTTTCTTTTCTCTCTTTTTTCTCTCTTCTTTTTTCTCCTCTTCTCTTCTCTTCTCTTCTCTTCTCTTCTCTTCTCTTCTCTTCTCTTCTCTTCTCTTCTCTTCTCTTCTCTTCTCTTCTTTTTTTTTCATGGTAAATTCTCCCTATTACTTCTAACAACATATAATGTCTACTTTGGTGCCACTGTGGTCTATGGAGAGATATATAATATAAATTTCATTTAAAAATATTTTTTATTATTATTATTTTATAGTAGAAGTAATATAAAGTTTTTAAATTATCTAAAGTAAATATTTAATAGCAAGAAATGAACATCAAATGATTTGGTTCTGATACTTGTTTAAGCATCCACTGGTTTTGTTTAGTTTTGGTTTTTTTCTTTTGCCTTTCATACTAAAGTATCTTTAGTTTACAAACTGTAGCTAGAAAAACAAAGATCATAAAACATTCTTCATTTTTTTAAAATTTACTTATTTTCAAATTGGATAGAATATAGACAGTCTCACTACTTATTTTGTATTTGGGAACCTTACAACTGAGTTTCCAGAACTGGGAGATATATAGAAACAAGAAAAATAAATTATCATGGTTTTTTAGTTCCTTTGGGTTTATATCATTATCTGTACCTTTAAAAAAATTATAAAAGCCTGTGGCTTTGATAATTATTTTTTTTTCTGCAGTGCATTTGCTGGTTCAAGATAATACTCAGATGCATTATAGTTATTTCCAAATTGCATTTAAACATGACTTCTTATCTCAGATCCTCTTAGGATCAACACCAAAAATATACAGTTGAAAGGAATTTGAAAATGATACTTCACAAATTATCAAACCAAAACCAAATTTCTATTATCATGTGAAGCTGTTTTCCTTCCCTTTCCAGAAAGAGTGTTGAATATCTATATCTTTCAGTGGAAGGTTTTGAAGCATCTAGGATCTTTATCTTTTATTCCGAATATTATATTTTGTCATATTTTTGTTCTGTCAATTATGAAAGGAACACCAATATTAAAAATATATATTTAAATGTGTTCTTTTCCCAAGTTTATCTGTGCTCAGCTGACATTCTTTTATAGAAAACCTTTTAACGTGTAAAAATTCCATTAGTGATATTTTTATTAAATGATAGTCTCAAGCAACAATTTGAAACATTGCTAGCTCATATGAGAAGAATAATTCAAAGTACCTTCTGCAACAGAGAAGTGCCACAGCTTTCTGAAAGAAAAGTAGGAGGAATTTATAAATGTGGACCTAAAACCAGTGTGGTTTTGGGGCCTCTGCCCAGATATGGCTCATCTTTATGGATAAAATAAGAAGAGAAGGAGTAATGTGTGAATCAATGTCTGTGAATGGTGTAGGTGCCTGCCATAGGCATTGCCACCTAAGTGGTTGATTTTGACCAGAACTTTGACTAAACTAAAACCAGGGCCTTGTTATAGCGAGGAGCAGACAATTTTGCTAACATATCTGGTTGCTCTCTGCCCCTGCTTTTTCCCAGTCGGTCAGTGAGCTGATCATCCTGAAGAACCCAATTTGAAAGGGTTATTTCTAAGAAAAGGGGTATTGTGGACAGGTGTAAATTATAATTCATATTTTGGTGGCCCTGGGGTAACAGACTTCTTCCTGCTTAGTGAGTGGCTGCCCGGCCAGCCTGGGGCTGGCCAGAGGAAAGGCCACCCTCACAGGCACAGTGCCCACAGCACAGCACTGAGGACTCAGGTGGGGTGGGCGAAGCACGGACGCAGTTGTTGCTCAGCAGCACGTCTGAGGGGAGCGTGTATGGAGGGCTTTGTCTCCTGTGCTGCCTTTTCAGGCCGAGTCCATAATGCCAGTGTCGGTTTCAAGCGAAGCGTGTGCCAGATTACAGATAGCCAGCAATGGCATTTGAGAGCCGCTAATTGTGAAACTTGAGAGGAAAATGTGCACATTCTTTTGCAGAGTGCTATTCGAATGATGGCCTTTTTATCCCAGAACACTGTGGGTTTCACTTTTATTCTCTTCCCACATAAAACGCATGAAGTGCACTGAGTCTCTTTCATTTGGCAGCTTATATATTGCATTCTTTGCAGGGACTGCTTTGGCTTGTTAAAACGTACCCCATGTATTAAAATGAAATTGTCACTGCTGTGTGGTGCAACATAACATGGTTTGACACCAAGTGCCTGCAGCTACAGAAAACAGACTTTTATTGCATTTATTCTTTCAGAGACAAGAGTCTCTAAAGACTCAGTGCAGACATTCGCTTAGTTAAATCTGAATGAAGCCAAAGTGAACAATCTAAGTCGCTGTCTTTGTGCTTGTAGAAATAGCCCAGCCCGCATGATACACAATGATACAACCTGGAAAGGGAAATTTTAATTACTCCACCTGAAACAATTGGACAATAGACTGACTTCCTCAAGGAATGAAATGGGCTAGCAGGATTTTTTAATTTTTTTTTTTTTTTTTTTTGGTGATGTGGTGCGGTGTGGTCCTTTGGGCTCTGGCAAAATTGTATCCTGGGAGGCAAACTGCTGCTGTATGTGAACCACTCCCTCCCCAAACTGTGTGACAGGAAGGGTAGTGGATAAATTCATTTTAAAATGATATAGACTGGTGAGAAGTAAGCAATATATATGTCAGTGGAGTTATTTTGTGGAGAATACCTGGAGGTGGGTACTGGTGTATTGAAGGAGCACTGAACATGGTTTATAAGCACAACTTTTCTAGGAAATTCTACCTTTCCCTTTCTCTCTTTCCGCTTTTTAAAGTTTCTAAAGGCCCTCTGTAGCAAAGTTAACTCTTTTTCTGGACTTGTATGCAGTTAATTTAGAAGATCTGAAACCATGGTGAGTTTCCAAGTGTGGTATAACTATGGTTTGGGATTTGACTAGTAATTTTGTATTCCTAATATTTCTTCAAAAATACATGTAACAATTCACTGTTAATGCTTTAATGTCTCAATGCTGAAAGTTATCCCAAACTCATAGAAGATGGATAGTAAGGCATTTCCCTTGCTGGTGTTATATGTAAATTATTGTCTTCACCCAGAATTTGGCTTTATGTTGTAATAGGCATATATGCATCGTTTTCGGTTTTACTGTAAAGTCTGTCTTTGCAGGTTGTTTTCTTTTTAACATTGTAATCCTTAATAATTGTTGTTTAATCCTCTGTGTTCTGCCTCAAATCCTGTAATTCACTTCTTTAAGCCATTTGAAGTTATTTTGGGTGCGCAAGGAATCTAGAAACGCGTCCTTTGCTTTTCCAAGCAGCACGTGAGAGCATAAAGAGAGTCCTTGTTCAGGGTGATGCCCTGGAGCCAAAAGGGGACTGTTCATCGACAGGGCTGCAGCTCAAACACAGCTGGGAGCGCAGCTGCAGGCAGGAGGGGTGGCAGGTCCTCCTCGTGAGCCACACTCTGTCCTAATGGGCTCAACCAGCTTCTCTGCAGAGATCAGCAAGAACAGCTTTGAAGATTTCTCTCAGCATCTGTGCTTGTCCTTTTTTTCCCCTTCTGCTTTTTTGTTTTTTGCTGACTGAGTGCTTCCATAACAGTCTAGTAACACATATTGCCTCTACCCATACCCCACTCTCTTCTCTTTTCCAGAATGGAGTCTACAGAAAAATGTGAAGTAGTAATTCAACATTTTAATGGCAAATATCTGAAAACCCCACCAGGTCTACCAGGTAAGTCAAGTAGACATCATTATGAAATTTAAAACTCACTGAAGAGTTTAAAATACAGAAATACTGGAATTTATCTTGAGAGTGGCTTAAATTGCTTCCCCTGCTAAGAGGGCATATAACTTCCCTGGTTGTAGCCTATCCTTTATGACCCATACCAACTTTTTCTTACCCAGGTTTGTATGTTTTAAGCATTTATGTCTGACAGTAGCAAATTCAAGAGCATATAAAATTCATGTTGCCTTATTGTGTTTTTTTCCTTTTGAATATTGGTATGGGTTTTGGTTTTGTTTTTTTTTTTTCAGTTAGACTAGAGGCCACATAACTAAATGCTAATGATTTGCTACCCAACTAGTAATATAACTAGCTAAGCAGCTTCATTATAGATTATAAAATATCCAGGATGTCAAGTTGTAGAATCTTTATATTCATTACAGTTACTCCTTGGTGTTGCTAGTTACTGTTAATACTGAGGATATTTCAAATATTAAATTTATATCATATTTGCTTGCCATAACTTAATGAAATCCTGACACTTTCTCACAATACCCATAGAACACATTCATTGGTGTGTCCGTGCCACACTGAAAGCCAAGTTCCACCTATTATTTTGCTTTTCAAATGTTTAGCTATCATCTGTGCATCCATCAGCTTTGCAAAGTCTAGTGATCAGATGCTTAATACTTCCTGCTTGACAAGACCTCTCCAAGGGCACAAATCTGCAAAGATTTCTCCTCTGGGTTTTCTGAAGGGTTGAATTGAATAAGCAGGAAATACTTGCAAGAATTGTGTCCTAAGCTGTTATTGCCCCTTTTTTTCCCCCCGCAGCTTCCTTTAAACTGTTTCCTTTTTTGGTTACTTTCATTAAATTTCTTCTTATTCATTGCCTGGTTCTTTATGCAGAAGATGTACTAAATACTCTAATTAAAAGAAAGCCATCTGCACAGCTACCGTGTACAGTAATTGAATCCTGCAATGTACATATAAATTTTTGTCAGATCACCTTCATGAAAGAATATGAAGCTTTTAGTACAAGCTGCAAGACTCCATTTAAAGATTTCTTTTTCAAAAGTAGTCACTGACAATTTTTTTCAGCACCAGCTAATGAATTACACCACCAACTTTGTGAAGTACAACAAACTTGGGCTGCGTGGAACAATGGGCTGAGTAACATAGGCAGAGAACTTTAACCTTTGGCTTGCCTTTCTGTATGCACACTTTGAGTCCCAGTAGTAATCTGTTTAATATCATAGCAGCACCCAATGGAAAGAGTGTGAATAGCAAGGAATCAGTAAGGCTGCCTTTGTCACTATAAGCCTGCGAGCTCCATGGTCACGCTCCCAGTTGTCTCAGAGAGGACACATCGTTAGATCCAGTAATAAAGTAGAATATTCTTACAGAGCCTGCTTGAGACAGAAAGCTACATGGTAAAGAGTGAAAGCTATAAATGAAAATATTTTCTTTTTTGTCTTTACTAATTTTTTAATTAATCAGGAATGTAGTGGTAATGTCAGACATCAAAATAAGAGTCATGATAAGGCAGCATGATTTTTTACTTCTGTTCCAAGATATACACTGAAATTGGTCTTTAATGGCTATAACTTTCTTAAAGGACATGAATTAGCTCTTAGTTTCTTGAAGAAGAAGAAGTCCATGTGAAAAGATTGTCTACTATGTATCTCTCATGATTGTTGTTGTCAGATGGCATTTAGTCACAAGGATTATTTGGGAAGACACTATATTAAGGGTTTTAATTTACCTGAGTACTGTTCAGATACAGATAGAGTGTAATGCAGCTTGAGAAAAAGTCACTGAACCATTAACTGAACTGACTTCACTATGCACAATGTATCTGTAAGATCCCATTTTGTCCTCAAGTTTTGGGAGACAGATTTTGTATCTCCAAACACAGATAATTAGAACTTGTCATAGGATATTTGGTCCACATAAAAGAGATTGTTTGTGCCTCGTTATTAGAGTAGGGCACTCTTTAAATCCATAATTAAAAGATTTGTTGTATTCATTCCTCTTCTTAAGAGGCCAGGGCACAAAGATGATCACCTTAGTAGTGGGGTTGATTCAAGGGATCATTTACATTTTATCCAGTGCAAAAAATTCTTCACTCCTAGTTTCTTCTTCTTGTAGATTCCTGTTAGGTTTGTATTCAGTTTCTACATCTGTGCTAAACCTGAATTTAAGCCTCTCAGCAAAGATAGAAGTGTCTTGCATGAAGCAGGAAGAGAAATCAAGTCTCTTAATGTACTTGGAAAATCACAATTACAGTCTGAAAAGGATCCTCCCAGCATCTCAGTAATTGGCATAGAAGGAGAATCATCTCTAGTTTATTCCTGTGACCTCTTTATGGATATCAGTTAAAAAATGAAGAACCGGAGAACATTAGTGGAAATATGCAACACTATCTGTTATTAACCTCTGCTGCTCAGAGGGCTGATCTTACTGAAAGAGAAAATGGATCAATCCTTTTAGGGTTAAATTACATTGATTTTGGATTTGCAGCCGGATTTCTTTCAGGTGCAGCAGTGAACTGAAAGAGTTTTGCATTTTTGTCCACATCTCTCATGCGAGCTCTAATGTTCTGGTTCAGGTTTGCCAGCTAATAGGAGATTGCGTGAGGCCCATTAAGAAAGAAATCAGCTTGGCTGCTGGCCATGTACTACTGGCCTGAGGCAGTGGGATTATGGACCAGACAAATCATTTTGGCAACTCTCCTCCATCCATGCTGTCTTCCCCAGATGGGTTCCCCAAGATGTGGTCCTGGTGCTGTGTCACCATACATCCTGTGGGATGTATGTGTGTGAGATTAGCGTGTTTAGAAGATAAAATGTTCATGTGTTGCAGGGGCAGTTTTGCCTACTTACCAAGTCATGATGGAAGATCTGGAGGAGGTAGCTTTCACATGATGCTGAACAGAAACACTGGGCAGCATGGCTCTGGCTTTTGTGCCAGAATAAAGCATGGGCCATGACTTAGTTATATCTTCCCAAAGAGTTATCTCAAACATTAATTATGAATATGGAGCTCTTTTTCAACCAGTTTTTTCTTTGCAAATGAGATGTAAGTGCAGTTGAATTTTTTTAATTTGGTTTTTGTTGTTGTTGTTGGGTTTGGGGGGTTTTCTAATTGTTGTTGTAAGGTAGAAAAGAAATTACAAGTGAGTAACTGTTGTGTACCTGGATGTTTGAGTCTAGCCAAGAGTCACACATCTAAGCTGACCCAGGCCAACAATGCAGCAGGAAAGCAGTGTTACAACTGCAAGGAAAGGAGGGCACACAGGGCACTGAGAGGATCTGTACTCTGTACCTTCTGAAAGCAAGAGCACATCCATCCTTCTTTGACTTTATAACTTCAATTACTGTCTGTTGTTTCTTAAAAATTGTAGAACTGAGCACTTGCAGCTCCAGACCCCTCTGCTTCAACCCTGTCACAATGTAAAGGTTATTTTATGCCTCTTGAAACCTTTGGCTGCTCAGTTGTATAGTGCCTAGGTAAATTGAGCCTCACTGTGTCTATGTTAATGAATTATTCTCATTAAGGGGCCTTCTCCATCCAACTCCTTGGCTTCATTCCATTCCAAAAGGAGTTACTCCACTGTCATGCTTGCTCAACTAATAAGCATTTCATGATGTTCAGTCTTGGATTTCAGTACAAAATAATTGGTTGTCCCATAAATAATTAGTTAATAACTTTGCATTTTTTTCAGACTGAGAAAGCAGAGTCGTCTTCAGAAATCTGCAAAACTTCTATGCTTGGCAGATTCCATATCAACTTCATAAATACTCTGAGTAGCTTTGAGTGATTATTATTTTAGTGGGTTTTATTTGTGAGGTTTTTTTTTGTTTTCCCTTTCTTAACACGGTTTTTCTGAGATAAATAGACCAACAGGGACTACTGGGCATATTTTCATCCTATAGAGAATTCAGTCCCATGTGAAACTAATTGCATGGGCCTGGTACAGCCACACTGAAAGTCAGCAAATGAATTCTGTAGGGCTCTACATCTCCACTGAGATGTGAAGAGCACTACTAATAATGAAAGTAGCTCTCTCTCAGTCTTTCAGTGCTGCATCTATTTTTGTTGGTGAATATGAGATGTCACATGAAATCTTGCTAATCTATGACATTTTGCAATCACTGAATTCAATTAAAACTTCCCAGCTCGTGTTTCAGTAACAAATTGACTTCTGTTTGGATGGGCAAGTTTAGGGTATGATATTTACCCAGAGTTTTTGTTCATCTCCCAGTATCCTTGGATGTTTTTAGATAACTTCATTTTCTCTTTCTGCATAAATGCAAAAATTTAACAAGTTCTTACTTTTCTCCCTGGAATTTCACAGGAACATGCCTCAGTTGTAGTAATTATCCTCTGCTGATATGTCCAAATGCTCCCTCACAGCATTTTCTAGTCATTATAGTACTTCCTAAATTTCACTTGCTTTGTAAATACTTTGAGTTGTCAGAGGATGTTGGGCCTATCTCCTAGCTCAGAGAAAATTTAAAGGAAATGAGACATGTGAATGCTACATTATATGGTCAAGAATTTTCTTTATCTTATTGCTAATTTAATTACAGATATTGGACAAAAAGAAAGCAGAGGGAATTATTATCCTTGTGTAGGTTAAGAACCCCACAAGTAACAAGCGACTGTGTCATTTTGATACTGGCTTTTACTGAAGTAAAAACTTTAATAGAAAGAAATTATCTGCAGCAATACCTCATATCTTGAGGTATATATTTGCAAATACCTCATATCTTCCTTTAATCATTACTGGACATGCTTCATTTTACTTTTTTTTTTTTCATCTTGAAAGTGTTCCAAGCACTGCATTTTTGTGGACTCATTTCACCAAAATCAATTGATATTTTCTGCCTCTATCCTTAGTTTAAATATTTCTCATAGGACGTCTCTCAGGTTCTTCCACCACAGCGACTAAATTTGAATAGTTAATCTTTACTTCAGAGAAGTAGACTTAGAACTTGGAATACTCTATTTAGAGCAACATTTTTTCTAGGATATTGTGCCTAAAATGGTGATGAGGGAACAATATTCCAGTTGAGGGTTAACTGTGTAATGGATATTAACAACACTTTCCACTGGTTTTATCTTAGTGGATGAACAAATGCTATCTTGTTTGTCATTAGTGATGCTGTAAATTGTTTTTCTGAGTGAATGAACTTAAAATGCTTTGTTTGATAACTTTTTAGCCCCTGTCTCTTGGTGTTTTATGTTTTTATTTAATTGTCTGTTCATTTTTATACCTATATATATATATATATACATATATATATAAAACACTGAAAAACTCTTCCATCTATTTATTCTTGAGGCATTTACCTAGCTGTCTGTATACATGTATATGTTTTCGACTTTTTAAACTAGATAAAATAGCAGTCCAAGCTCTAAACTGGGTATTGGTTTGTAGGCATCTTAAAATATTTGTTGAATGCTACAGAGAACTTAGTTTGCTACTGGTAATACTCAGTGAAGCTAGTTTAAATTAATATGGATTATCTTTTCTATATAATTCTCCTTAAAATTTGTCTGTACTAAAAGCCCCCAAATTTTCTCACTTGTATTCTCAGTTCCTTTCATGTGTATTATATTAATGTTATCTGAATCTTTTATATTGTCTACCTTCTAAGAATTCAGGATTTTAAATACTTTCATTGTTATCTGCTGACTGCACTATCTAAGTTCTTCCTTATTGTATCAGAAAATATGATCCATGTAAAGACCTTCATAAAAAAATAACAGTTTACCAAATTTTCTATTTACTTTTCCTGTTTCCAATTTTTGGCTGTCATTTTTTTATTATCTTACACTTTCTGTGCTCCATAAATACACAAATGCTCAGCTCATTGTTAAGCGGAAATTTCTTTTACGTGGCAAGCCCTCTGAACACTCTTTTATCTTCTGTTGGTCTTATCTTCTTTCAAAGTGTTCATCTTTGACAAACAGTTACAATCTTTAACTCCTGCTTGAGTCTTGGTGATGACCATGAGGCTGCTGTGACCCCATCCTGCTTTGGACCCCTTGTGCTTCCCAGCCCTCAGCAATGTGCAGGCACCATCCCAACTCGAGTCTCTCTGACGAGCTCTTCCATGCAGAATGGGATTTGTGGACCTATTGCCTGGATCGTGTTGGATGTGACTGTGTGCCTGGGTGGTGTGTACAGCTCTCAGAAGAGATTGTCCCTAGGCAAATAGAGTTTCATTTTTCAGACCTCATGCAATGGTTAAGATCACATGGACTTTGCAGAGGATGGTCATAAAGATGGACTTTCTAACCAAGAAACTACAGAATGAGCACCAAGTTATGGGAAAATATAAAACCTTTTGCTTAGAAAGCAGTTCCCTTGTTAGATCTCTGTGACTTTGGTTTGTGGCTTGTGCAGGTTTCTATGATGTGGCCAAAACCTCATCACTTCTCCTTGTTCTGCCTTCCCTTTTAGACCCACAGCTGTCCCACACCACCAGCACAGGCTCCTGGCTTTGCCCTCCTTCTGGCACTTGGCCAAACACCATTTGCAGCTAATCAAATGTACCAATTCTTCAGCAAGAGATTTCCAATAGCTTGTGACTTCAACTGAAATAAAGTGTTTCTTGGACTTTTAAAGTTTCCTTCCTTTCAAAAGACAGCCTTTAAAACCTAATGATATTTGGTTTTTTTCATGGCATTCTTAAGAATTTCAAATGTGAAGTGTGCCATTTTGTAACACTGAAAAAGACAGGTTTTGTTTCTTCATAATTGCATTTGTGTAACCTTCAGTTGTCCTTGCTGTGCTGACATTGCTGTAGTTGCTTCTGGTTTCATAGGACACACTTCCAAGTCATGAAGCAAAGATACATTCCGATTTCCTAGGTTTCTTGGATCTTAAAAATTGTGTATTCTTTAAAGGCAAGGTATATTTTTCTAAAAAGCCAAAAAAAAAAAAACCCCAAAAAAACCCCTCCCATCTTCTCAAGATTTTACCCCCCCCCTATTTAGTTAAAAAAAAAAATATTCCCTTTGGTTAGGGGGATACAGAATTATTTGTTTATTCAGTAAACCCCAATAGTTGGTATGCACTAATTTCTTGGAGGAATGAGCCAATTTGTATTTAAGATATTAGGAAGTTTGTATCTGTGCTAAGTCATGTAATTTGAGCTCATGAGGAAAGCTGTGTGAGAGAAGACAGAATGCTGACATCATCTAAAGCCTGCTTTTCCAAAAATATATAAAGTTGTTGATGATGGGGACAGTCTCAGAGATCTGAAGTGCTCCATATTTATGTTGTGTTTCATTTGATCTTGTACTGGTCTGTAAATTACTAGGAAAGGAACCATATCTTTTTGTATTTCAAAAAGCTATAGGATCAAATACTGAGTTCTGTAATCTAGCTGTATAATTAAAGAGAAAGTCTTTTGCAGGGTTGGGATTTTTGCATTACTTTGTAACTACGGGTAACAAAAAATGCATAAGATCATTTGTTTGTGATATCACAGTAATTCAGGTTATGATGTATAAAATAGCATTACTGCAGTTCGGATTAAAATCTTTCACTTGGTTTATAAGAATGAAAGTTAGAGAACAATATGGCATATAAATGAGAAAAGATTATTTCTTTTTTCATCCTGTCACAGTTACCACCTGTCATATCTTTCCTAAGATTTCCAGAAGTCTGCAGCATAAACAGAGAACTGCATTACTTTCTCATTCATAATATCTAGTGGCAATGAGCTGTGCCACAGTTTATCTAAACTAATTTCAATATACACTTTTTTTTTTCTTTTAACTCATGGGCATTTTTTGGTGTTAAGAGTGACTATGTAAATCTTCAAATTCAGAAAATCCATTCCCTTTATGGGAAATGGTGGATATATTTATTTATGGACAAAACCGTCCCTTCTGTATGCTACTGCTGCATAAGCAGCACAGCTGAGAGTGTGTGCACTGAATTCTGTCTTGCCTCATACATCAGCAGGAGAAGTGTCGACAAGTTTCCAGTCCAGGGACAGTGCTGTTCCTTGGATGCACTTGTAAAATCCAAGACAAGACAGACGAGTTGCACAGGTGTTATGGCAGGCAGAATTTATGAGCCAGAAAGATTCACAGCTTGAATTTCAGATTGTTTAGGTCTAAAGGGCTGGCAATTTAAAACAAAGCAATGCAAATAAATAAAAACATGCAAATCAGAGCATGAAACAATGTGGAACATTGTAAAGTTATTTGTACGTGATTCAGATTTCAGGGAGGAATTCTGCTTTTGCATAAGCTGTGGCCAGCAGCGGCACAGCTTCTCCTGCCTCTTCCTCTTCTGCATTACTTTATTGGTCCCTTCAGGACACTTTAAATGATGGAGTACATCTGCTTTGCAGACTCTACTGCTGCAGTATAGTGTTGTCACACCTGAGCCAACTAGTTTAAAACTCACTTAAAAAGCCAATTTGAGCAAGGCTGAGCACAGACTAACCACTTTAGCTCATAGTGTGTTATGCTCAATAATAATAATTCCCAGCTAATGGGAGTTTGCATGATCTTATTTTATTTTTTTAACTGAGGAAAATTTTTTCCCTTTCAGGCCCTTCATAGAAAAATTCTTCATTTCCTCCTCCCTTCCTCACACTTTTCCACTTGCTTTCACACTGAACGGTTTTAAATTCAAAATGTAGAGAAATTTATGTCAGAAGTTTCAGTCTGGACCTTTACCCTGTAAATTCCAACTAACCTGAACAAAAAAGTTTTATTGAAGCTTAACAATGTGCAAACAGATTTTTTTTTTGACACACTCCTTTGGGCATCTGTATTTCAGCCAGAAGTGGAAGCCTCTGGGAGTGGGCTTTTCAGATGTCCCAATAAAATTGGAGTATTGAATTTTTTCCATGTTTTGGAGCACCATGTACCTCAACAGACATCCAGGCGAGGTGCCTTGAAGTGCCCTTGGGTGGCAGACAACCTCACAGAGGCTCTCAGCTGGGTTTGTCCCATCAGGGCTGGTACAGAGGGTTTTCTACAAAAAACAGAGCATGTGAAAAAGAGGATATGTACGCAGACTTCTGAGTACTTGTGTGAGCAGAAGTCATCCTGCAGGTGCTTGGTGTGTCCTTTGGGACAAATTTGGTGCTGATTTCTTTAGGAAGGACTTAGTTGCTGAGAAAGGGGGTGTCATGGGAAAGGGAAGTATATTTTCCCACATAATAGGAAAAAGTATGGGTCTGTCCTCCCTTTGTAGTCTTGTCTTTCTGCCACACTGCCTCCCTCCCTTCCCTCCCTCCAAAAGAAAACCTGTCCCTGGCACCAGAGGAGCGTTGAGGACTCTTCTGCAGGCCTTTCCCCCTGAGCATGAAGTGACATGAAGTGTCTGAAGTAGCACATGAAGGTGTTTCCCTTTGAGATCCCCCCAGACAAAGTAAAATGAGTGGTATCACAATAGCAGTTTCCATATGTTTTGAATACCAGAAGCCTCTCTCTCCCTTTTCCATATGTTTTGAATACCAGGAGCCTCTTGTGTATTCATTCTCCTCGAATGGCACTGCAAAACAGAAAAAAGCCATTCAGCCTTGAAAGCACTGGGAAAGCAGGAGGCTAAGATTCTATTTGATTTTTTTGTTTGTTTGTCACAGCAACAATGTCATTATGCTGGTCAGCAGTCCTGAGCAGCTCTAAAAGCCTCATTTCTTAGCCATTTCTCTGAGCCTTTCTTGTTTGAATGGCAGCATTTGATCACAAGATCATAGAAAGGTCTTTCCCAGGTTCAATCGCAGGAACTTGAAAGAAGGGCAAAGCAGCCTACATTTTACTTGGGCTGCCTCAGTGTCTATGATGTGTCTGCAATTTATCTTCTACAATGTAAGAGACATCAAGAGGGAGGGGAAAGGTGATGGATATCTGATTTTACATTTGTCCTTTTTGTTAAAGCTCATTAAAGCAGCATTTTATATGTAGCCTTTACCCTACCACCCAGTATATAATCCTTCAGTATATAATATTTTTGGAATTGCTGGTGTTCAGCAAAGAAAAAGAAACCAAAAAATGAGAGAAAAAGGGCAAAGGAGTAATTTAACTTTTAGATTGCACAGATATGGTATGAAAAAATATCTTTCAAACCCTGAGTTTAACAATCCTTACTTCACATAAGACTTCTACATTTCAAAAAATGCAAATTTTAGCCACAAAAGAACCCCCCAAAAAACAACAAAAAATGTATATATCCCAATTGTCATGGGTGGCTCTTCAGTTACAGTATTGTATTACTGACTATAATCAGTATCTTTCTCTATTAGATTACTGATTACTCTATGAATTCACTGATTCTGAGCCTTTTTTTTTCCTCTTTCTCCTTCCCTTTCTCTCTTTCTTCCTTTTTTTCCCCTCCTCTTCCCTTTCTCCCCTCTTCCCCTCCTTCTCCCTCTGCCCCCCTTCAGTAAATACTGTAACTTTGTGACCATATGAGAAGTTTTTTAGTTCAGGGGTTATACTATAAAAGTCTGAAATATGTATTCAAATTAAGAAAATAAGACCCAGAAGCCTCCTAACTGTGTTCTTGTGTGGATTTCCCCCTCCAACCTCACCCATGGTAACAGCAACATGAATGAGCACCTTTCAAAGCTCTCTCCTTCAAGAAATTCTTCATCAGCTGAATTTTACATTACAGTGTAAAGAAACCTCAGCGCTTGGAATTTTCAAAAGAAGCCTGTTAGCATAGGGAGTAAATATATTGTGAGAGCCTGCATTTCACTGATGTAGGAGTTGATGTCACTGGTTATTTTTATCTCTAATTTATCTTATTTCAAACTAGCCCCAAGGGTGGCTCTAATAGAAACCAGGGAAAAGTGAGCTGGATTCTTTGAAAGCAGAGAGCATTCTTCTTGAGTGTGAGCAGTAGCACCAAGGAACCTGCCTTTGCCCTAGGAGGCTGTAATTCCAACAGCTGCGTGGTGGATACAAGTTCCTTTTCCATATGAGTTACCTTTACTTCAGCATACTGCAGATAATGTAAGAAATAGTCATTATTTAAGCATTATTATTAAAGCAATTTTGCTTTGTGATTAAGGTGTTGGTAGGCAGTTTTTCATTTGTATATGTTTTGCCTGCCTGTAATTTCAACCAAATAGTCCTTTTGTGTATCTCATGACCCAAGCTGCTGGTATAGCATTGTATACTAGGAGCTGCATCCAATGTGGGATTTAATTTCTGTGCTAAGAAAATAAGAGATGTAGATGGGAAATAATAATTGAAGCCTGAAAATATTGAAGATATTGGGATTGGGGTGTGCTTAAATTTAATTTTGAAGCCTTTTTTTTTTTCCCAAGATGTTGCTTGTTTGTTGGCTTTGTAAGAGTAAAAAATATTCAGCACCCCTAAAAATGTACATAAAGAGTGGTCTGAATCAGGATTCTGCTGTTTTGATCACTTTGTGTAATCATTGATTCCAAAAGGTTTTTCTGCATGCTGGAGTAGTGACATTTAAAGGAGGCTTATTCTGTAAGTGGATTCCATATTTCTCCTCTGGTGTCTGTTACTAATTTCACATTTTGGCATTTTCTGAACTAGTTTGAGTGAGAGGTATGTCAGTCCCATTAATTTGCATGGATACTTAGGTATTGAAGTCTTTTAGGCTTAATTGAAACTATTGACCATTAATCAACTTTAATGTAACCAAGTGTATGAAAATCAATTGATAGAGCCAGATTATCAGACCTGGGAAATAAAACTGTTTATTCATCCAACAAAAACAGTTTGGAAGTTGAAAGCTTCTATTTGTCACACAAGAAAGATCAACTCAGGATCGGGAAAAAGATCCACCCTTCCTTTAAGGCAAGAGTTTCAAAAATATGCTAATTATATTGATTTTGATAGTGGTTTTTGTTCGACAGATGTTCTTCTCCTAGGAAATCCGTGAGGACCACCAACATACTTCAAACACATCCCCAGAAAAGAGCAGTCACCACATAATGGCTTTCAGTCATCACTGATNCTTAGATTGCACAGATATGGTATGAAAAAATATCTTTCAAACCCTGAGTTTAACAATCCTTACTTCACATAAGACTTCTACATTTCAAAAAATGCAAATTTTAGCCACAAAAGAACCCCCCAAAAAACAACAAAAAATGTATATATCCCAATTGTCATGGGTGGCTCTTCAGTTACAGTATTGTATTACTGACTATAATCAGTATCTTTCTCTATTAGATTACTGATTACTCTATGAATTCACTGATTCTGAGCCTTTTTTTTTCCTCTTTCTCCTTCCCTTTCTCTCTTTCTTCCTTTTTTTCCCCTCCTCTTCCCTTTCTCCCCTCTTCCCCTCCTTCTCCCTCTGCCCCCCTTCAGTAAATACTGTAACTTTGTGACCATATGAGAAGTTTTTTAGTTCAGGGGTTATACTATAAAAGTCTGAAATATGTATTCAAATTAAGAAAATAAGACCCAGAAGCCTCCTAACTGTGTTCTTGTGTGGATTTCCCCCTCCAACCTCACCCATGGTAACAGCAACATGAATGAGCACCTTTCAAAGCTCTCTCCTTCAAGAAATTCTTCATCAGCTGAATTTTACATTACAGTGTAAAGAAACCTCAGCGCTTGGAATTTTCAAAAGAAGCCTGTTAGCATAGGGAGTAAATATATTGTGAGAGCCTGCATTTCACTGATGTAGGAGTTGATGTCACTGGTTATTTTTATCTCTAATTTATCTTATTTCAAACTAGCCCCAAGGGTGGCTCTAATAGAAACCAGGGAAAAGTGAGCTGGATTCTTTGAAAGCAGAGAGCATTCTTCTTGAGTGTGAGCAGTAGCACCAAGGAACCTGCCTTTGCCCTAGGAGGCTGTAATTCCAACAGCTGCGTGGTGGATACAAGTTCCTTTTCCATATGAGTTACCTTTACTTCAGCATACTGCAGATAATGTAAGAAATAGTCATTATTTAAGCATTATTATTAAAGCAATTTTGCTTTGTGATTAAGGTGTTGGTAGGCAGTTTTTCATTTGTATATGTTTTGCCTGCCTGTAATTTCAACCAAATAGTCCTTTTGTGTATCTCATGACCCAAGCTGCTGGTATAGCATTGTATACTAGGAGCTGCATCCAATGTGGGATTTAATTTCTGTGCTAAGAAAATAAGAGATGTAGATGGGAAATAATAATTGAAGCCTGAAAATATTGAAGATATTGGGATTGGGGTGTGCTTAAATTTAATTTTGAAGCCTTTTTTTTTTTCCCAAGATGTTGCTTGTTTGTTGGCTTTGTAAGAGTAAAAAATATTCAGCACCCCTAAAAATGTACATAAAGAGTGGTCTGAATCAGGATTCTGCTGTTTTGATCACTTTGTGTAATCATTGATTCCAAAAGGTTTTTCTGCATGCTGGAGTAGTGACATTTAAAGGAGGCTTATTCTGTAAGTGGATTCCATATTTCTCCTCTGGTGTCTGTTACTAATTTCACATTTTGGCATTTTCTGAACTAGTTTGAGTGAGAGGTATGTCAGTCCCATTAATTTGCATGGATACTTAGGTATTGAAGTCTTTTAGGCTTAATTGAAACTATTGACCATTAATCAACTTTAATGTAACCAAGTGTATGAAAATCAATTGATAGAGCCAGATTATCAGACCTGGGAAATAAAACTGTTTATTCATCCAACAAAAACAGTTTGGAAGTTGAAAGCTTCTATTTGTCACACAAGAAAGATCAACTCAGGATCGGGAAAAAGATCCACCCTTCCTTTAAAGCAAGAGTTTCAAAAATATGCTAATTATATTGATTTTGATAGTGGTTTTTGTTCGACAGATGTTCTTCTCCTAGGAAATCCGTGAGGACCACCAACATACTTCAAACACATCCCCAGAAAAGAGCAGTCACCACATAATGGCTTTCAGTCATCACTGATGTGTCGGAATCAATGACTAATGTGTTATCTCATTACCATTTCTCATGCATCAGATCCTGTAACCAGCAGTAAACATGAAAACCTTTTTGCCTGCTTGCTGCATATCTTCTAATAACAAACACAGACTTAATTCTATTTATTTTCATGCGTCTAACCTTTTGCAGGGAAAAAATAATACAGGCAGAGACTATAGGTGGTAACTGCTGTGCAAGATTGCCATTGTAATCAGCCTATTTTCCAGGAATGCAATGATTCCCAAGCAGTCCAGTCTCAATCCGAAACCTGTAATAGTGCCCTAAGGAGGTATCGGGAAAGGCTTTAGCCAGCACAAGTACATTTAATAAAACTAAATGTGGCTGTCAGAACTCACAAACGCTAGTTAAGAAATCAGAGTAACTCAGTTATCTAACACAGCCGATGGATCCCAGATCGGGGTCTGTCCGTGGTTTATGTACAGCATCTAAGAGGAGTGTGGCCGGGAAAGATTAGGCAGGGGAAGACACGATGCCAAGTTCATTGGGATGTCAATCCTACTGCAGCTATGAGCAGAAACCTTTACTGGGTACCACAGGGAAAAGTCTACACATTATGCTTTCTGTGAGGGAGTTCAGCTGCTTGGTATGTTTGGTCTTTGGTTTAATCCACATTTGTTATTTTTTTAGTGTTTCTTAAACTGCTACTTTCTTGGTAAGAACCAGCTTAACCTGCACAAGCAACTACTCAGAAAACAGCTGACTTCATCTCACTTTCCTTACACTTTGGAGAGAATATCTTGATTAATAAAATGGTTGTCCATCACTTTTTCCTGTTCCCAGCAAGCTTAGTGCAGTGTGTCTTCCCTGCAGCTAGCATTGCCTTGCTGTCACCATCTCTTTTATGCCAGCATTTCAAAAATTTCCTCCATGAGTTCTGAGCGGCCTCAGCTGCACTGAACTTCTTGTAAATACAATCCTGCATCTCCATGTCCTGTGCCTGCAGCACTAGATCAGACACCGTCTGCATCTTGTCACTTACCCACTCCTGAAGGAAAGGTTTTGCTGGATGATGACACAGCACAGATTCCTGCACTCTTGGTAGGCAGACAGGACACCAATGGCTTTGACCTAGAGTCTGTCTGTTGTGTCCTTTCCTCAATGCAGAGTCAAAATTGCTTAATGTTTTTAAGCCTGTGACACATTAGACAGCAGAAAGCTTCTGTTTTCTGATAACCTCTTTTGATAACAAGTTTGTGTCATTGGAGTTAAATCCCTGTGACGGTTACTTGTGTTGGTATATCCTTTCTGCTTGGGCTTTTCAAGCTCTGATGCATGTGAAATATGCTGACTTGAATATGCCTTGCATTGTTGCTTTTTGTCCTAGTCCAACAGCCTAGGAAATCTGAGTTGTGCTCCCACCTGTCATGCCAGAATTGTTGGCAAGCTAATTTTCCATTAAAGCTGTTTCTCATAGGATTGTGTGTATGTGTATAAATATATATATATAGGGTTTATTTTCCTCATGAATTCTCATTGATGACCTTGACTGAGAAAGGTTCTTAACACATACTTAAATAACCCCTACTCAATTTTTAAATAAATGCTTTATTTTTTTTACCTGCATAGCAGTGGTCTCCTGAGTCTGAACCTTCTATATAAAGATTAAAAGAGCATCTGGGTGAGAGAGCAAAGTTCATTTTCTAACATCTGCCAAGGTTTTAAAGGA